>CM061918.1:92787346-92895960 GCA_031002005.1 Vandiemenella viatica
TGTTAAGTTCAATCAAGTCATCTCGGTCCGTTGTTCAGGAAATATCTCGGTGATTCCCCAGCCAACCGGAGTTCTCGAGAGGTCCCGACATGCGAACAAACATTTGTAAATGTGAGCAACATTTTCACATGAAACATATTTTTTTTTTTTTCGCTGCAGTATAACTTCTAGGTGTTAGGATAGGGTGTTTATTTTTTGGGACACTTTTTATTTCACTTTAAGGGGAAAAAACCAGGGCTATGACCATCTAGGATGGTCTTAATGGTGACAAAACCCCTGCGGAGTTCACGTACTGTGCTGGTATAGAATACTGAGGGGAACTTTATACTTATGCCAACGTCTCGGCATTACCGTTCCAATCGACTCAGTTCTTTCGTCTCTGGTGTCGTTCAATTTATTGTGGAATTTCTCTGTTAGATTAAATATTTCGGTATTAATTAAGGGAATATTTGTCTCGTTATGTAGCGTTTCTATTGGTGTATATCTGGGTGCGTTTAGGATCATCCTTAGACATCTGTTCTGGAGTGGCTGGATTTGTTGTAGATTGGTTTGGCTTGCCATCCCCCATATCTGGCATCCGTACAGTAAAAATGGGAGAATAACCGATTTGTATATTCTTATTTTTGTATTAAACTGTAGACATGAAACATTATTCTATTGGACGAACTTAAAGCAGCTGTCAACCATCTCACTCACTCCAGAATTTCTCTTCTCTCTTATTGGGTAGACCGTTTGTGACGTCGCTTAATGCAGTCTTCTCCTTTTACCTCGGTTTCTCTCTCTCGCACAAATACATTTATTAAGGCAAGTGACATTGACATACTGAAAACAGGCTGGCGTTAGGACGTTCAGCTGTGTTTCTGCAATTGGCCCTCCCGTCTCCTTGACTAATATGTGCAACACTGGGTGGAATAGGGTCTCCCTTTAGTAACCCGCGGTATCGGGCGACTTCTTAGAGGCATTCACACAAGCAAGTCCTCCAATTTATCCCTGTCAGGCCCCAACACTATTTTGAGAAACGCGATCTATACCTTACAAATGGCTTTCTAACAGAGCCAATAAATTGCATATTACCATACATAGAATGCGCAATCCGTCATTCTACATATATTTCACCTCAGCCACTTAAAAATTAGATTTGAACGTACAAAATTTAATTTTTCGACTGGGATTTCATACCCAGCCGAAATACTTTCAGTTAATAGTTCTGTAAGTCATATGTAGTATTGACTAATCAAGCACTTGTTTTACATATTAAACTAACACTTAATCAAAATTGTAATTACCTCATTCATCATTAAATTTTCGCGAAATAACTTTTTAAACTACATCGCGAATGAATGTGATCTAATTTTTTTCTTAATGCGTTAGTGCAATTATCAAATAACGTTTCATGATACTATTTGTGCAATGGTCAACCCTCTCTGAAATCACAACATGACAAACACATTCGCATTAATCGTTCATTCTGGGAACAACTTAAGCTATTTATGTATACACAGATGTTACTATAGCAAAATCGCATTCATATTCTCTACAAAAGATTAAATATCATTACAAGATTAGTTAAAGGAAAAAGGATTACTTCACTACAAAATTTTATGAGCTATATACCTAAGAGTATGGAATAATGTTTCATTCAGCCTTTTACAAAAGAAGGATTTTTTTTTTTTTTTTTTTTTTTTTGATTTTAAGATCTGAACCAACTTTTTAGGAGATTCTAAATCTTGCTGGCTTTTCATATCAGATTGCGTATATGGCGTTTCATTCAGTGATTAAACAATAATACAGCACTTATTGCGAAGAAATTACATAGGAGTGGAATAACATCTCTTACCCTTTACGATTTAGCCCCATTTATGTCACATTATCGTGTTGCTTGTGTACTTGTTTCACCCTTGTTCAATTTGGTATGTATTCAGGGATGTTTTGTGAGTAAATTTCGAGTGTATTGTAAAGTGAAACCTCAATGTCCGGCCTTTTCATTTTGAAAATGCGACATCTTCGAAATATTTATCCACAGTTTCTGCGAGAAAAATTGAAAATAATTCTGTGGGAATACAAAATATACCTGCGGCTGTCCTTACACGACATACTTGCAGCTCTTACCAAAGCAAGGTATGGCTTGATGCATCATTACATCAAAATTTAGTTACGACAAGTGTTGTCTGTAACCTAATACCATTACCTACACTACTTAGACTTTTACACTACATACTACCATGAAGTCTACCACACAATTAACATGCCCAAGAGGCTTATTCACAACTGTTGCAAAACGCAGTGATTTCACAAACTAAAGATTCACATTTCAATAATGGGATCTCATCACTATAAACTTTCAATTTCGGGTTCCGTTTACAATATTGGAACTTTGGTCGAAATTTGAAAATGCCGTTGGTCGACCACTTCAACCGCTATATCTGCCGTCATGCAACCACCATAGTGCACAATGGGAGACTCGAGGCTATTAGTAAACAGCACTGGTCTGCGCTAGATAGTTGTGGCTGTAATGTGAAATTTATTGGCATATACGTCTTGGAGCAAAAAATGAAAAATCTCAAGGTCAATCACTTTCAACCACCATATCTCCCACACCCCCACAGCTACCGATATGCAAACACCATAGTGCACCATGGGAGACTCAGGGCTACTACCACACACAATCACCACTTCTGCGGCTGGTAGATGTATCTGCAGGGTGAAATATAGGGAAACACACGTCTATTTGTATGTACTGTACATATATACATATATAAGATTAAATGTAACTGATGACTGTGATTATTGTGTCAGACAAGTGTTTCGAAGAAGGGAGACCTTTTTCATTGCGAGAAACGATCTGTAGTGAACGTTACGTTGCAATTTTGGAACGATTTGTCGCTACACAGCTTGCGTTGCAGTATCGACCAGGCACCGAGTGGCTCATGCAAGATGGGGCCCGACCACATCGCACCAAACAGGTTTCGCTTTCTTGATGAATTCTTCAGGAATAGAGTCATTGCCTTGGATTGTCTCAAGTTTAGAGGTGCAGGCATGTATTGATCTCCATATGCACCCTATCTGACGCCTTGTGAATACATTTTGAGGAGCACTTTGAAACACCGAAACCATCCAACCCCGCTGCAAGAGCTTGAATCATTAATCTGTGTGGCTACTGAATCAATTTCCGTTGAGATATTGCAGGATGTAATGGCAAATTTCATTCTACTTTTGCTGCACCTCTGTACTTCAAGCGGTGGATACTTTGAAAACATTGTGATACGATTCATTCATTGCACAGACTGCTTGCAGAGGACGAATATATTTGGGCATTCAGATTCGACCTGTACAACGTACAGCGCCCTCTGGTAAACAGCTTTTAATTTAATTTATTATTTTGCTTATGACTTTACGCCTTGTAAACGTCGAGGTCATTAGAGGCGAGAAAGGACCGGGTACAAGGAATGGGAAGGAATTCGGCCTTGGCCTTTACGGGGAAGCATTGCAGCATTCGTGTGGAGTGATTTTGGGAAACCACGGAAAACCCAAATTTGGATGCCTGCACTGGTACTCCAACCACCGTCCTCCAGAATGCGACGTCAGAGTGTTAATCGCTCACCCACCACGCTCGATTTTAATTAAAACTTCTGTATAAAATTTTTACAGCTCTCACAGTAAAAACACAGTTTGTTGCATTCTTCTGTCGATCTTAGTTTTCGAGATTTTACATACTGAAATGAGGGACTCCTTTCGTGGACAGTGTGCATCAGCATCAGTTAAAGCGTTGTTTTGTGGGGGAAATACCTGAACGGGGTAGATTAGAACTTACTCAGTTGAAGTGCCAGCGGTAAGCGCAGTTAAGATGGCTTCTTTCACTCGTGCGAAACGCTCTTGCTGTGTGTTTCCGTTCGACGACACGAACTGCACAATAACAGGTGTAAACTTCGCACTGAGTGTTGTAAAATCCTTGTAGTGCCTTGCAGTTGACTCTTGGTATCGTAACTTTGTTGAGAGTGGTCATTAGGTTCAGCATGACACATTACCAGTTGCTGGTCATGTTGCTGAAAAGGTGAGTGAAAGGTTTGTCCGTTGTTCCTTTATGCGGTTTCATTAAGGATCGTGTGCAAGCCCTCATTTTATCTGAAAATCTCGGTATGTTCAGAAATCGAACCATAAGGTTCTTAAAGAAGTAAAACCCTCTTGGCTGGATGTTCGCCAACATATCTGCTGTATTCCCAGTGGCAAACACGTTGAATCAAAGTTTAGCGAGCTTGGTGGGTGAACGATAACGCTCTGGCTCCGCAAATCCCCTAACTTTGGGTTTCCCATCGTTTCCTCAAATCACTCCAGGCGAATACCAGGATGGTTCTTTCAAAAATTATTATTATTATTTTTTTAAAGCCTTGTCGACGGCTAAGGTCATTAGAGGCTGGATGGGACTGGGGGAAAGCATCCCGGCATTCGCCTAAAGTGATTTGGGGAAACCAAGGAAAATCCAAATCTGGATGCCCGGACGGGGATTCGAACCAGCGTCCTCCCGAATGCGAGGCCAGAACGTTAACCGTTCACCCACCACGCTTGGTGGTTCTTTCAAGATTCGCGTTCTTTGCCCCCAGTTCTTTCTCGTCTCTAATCACCTTGACGTCGACAAGAAGTATATCCATAAACAAAGAATCAGAGTTACACTCTAGAATTTTGAAATGTAAGTCATTTTCCGGACTCACTCCAATTAATCCTTTTTCCGCAGCTGTTAGAATCGTCAGTATGTTTCCCTCACACTAATGTGTTCACTTTGGACATAGTGATAAGAGAAACTAAATCGAAATACGTTTTTTCCTGGATTATAAGCCATCGAAAAATAACGTTTATAATTCGTACTCTGTTATGTAGCCCTGTTTCTGTTATGTTAACCTTGGCTGTCATAACCTTATCGATAAAGAAGGTAGGTTAGTTGGAAACTTTGAAAATTTGAGTTCCTAAAAATATACGATGTAATCTGTTTGCCCCAGTTACGCCATAATTATTAATTAAGAGACTTTCTGCTGGGGTTATCAGTGTAGATTACACGCTCGATAAGTTCCAGACTAGATATTAATACGAAACTTAAAAAGCACTGGAAATATTTCGGTCACATAGTTGTGCAATTACTGTAACTGAAATCCGATTCTACTTTTACACTATGCCAATGTTAGGTGTTGTACAATTTATTTAAGTATAGCATTATGTTCGATGGTAACAACTTCGAAATCCTTTGATTTTCGAAATGTGTATGACTACCCAATAAACAACGGAGAGGTGATTTTTTTTTTTTTTTTTTTTTGCATTTACGCTGAAGAAGTCATTACTTTCCCATAGTAATAATGTTTAATTTGTATTTTGTAGAGGTATGATAATCGCTATTCTTGGTTTAAAAGGCATTCAATGGCAAGTATATTACTTTTCTTTCAAGTTACATCTGATTTCCCAAACGCACTGTTCCCAATGTATACTCCATAAGACCCTTTCTTTTCACTACTGGCACAGCCAGCTGCGTGATGAAAATTACGCCAGAACACTTCCGTGGTTCGGATTCCACGTTAAGCTGAATGTCCCTAACCCTAGCTGCAACACTAATGTGTACAGATACATGCAAATTCATGTCAAAAAAAGGCTTAACGTTGTTCTGGTTGGTCCAAACGAACATTTATATGTAAATAAGACCATTTCTACTAGGTACGTCTAAGATATTATAAGATTCCGATTTATGCTGCACAAAAATCGAGTTCGGCTAGCTGGAAATATGTTTTGAAATTACATCTGAATTTGCCAAATTATCCGAAATCGCCTGATTCCCACATCATAATTGTGACCGAAAACCGTTTCTATAATAGTAATTTAGAATATTGCATGACTTTCAGGCATATTACTAATGAGTGAGGTTGGTCTGTTAGGAATCTTTCGATTCTGGAAATATATTTACGTGATTCCCAAAAAAACTTGAAATAATCTGTTTTCCAGTTAAGTCCTATTTGCCATTCAAGTCCATTTTTGCTGCATTTATCCTGAAAATGATGAGATTTGATACATGCTAGGAAAATTTTACCATACCGTAATTGATATTGAATACCATTTCTACCGTAGTAAATCAGAATATTGATCGATTTCCAGAAATATTACGTTATATACGTATATATTTCCAGTCAGACATTAATTACCATTAAAGTCCTTTTCTGCTGCAGTTATCCTGAAAATGATGGTATTCTTAACACATTCAAAGTTCCTGTTTCTCACACTATAATTTTCCCTGAATATCCTTTCTATCGTAATAATTTAGAACATTACACGATTTTCAGAAATATTACATAATGAGTGAGATTAGTTTGTTAGGGATGTATCGATTCTAAAGATATACGTATGTGATTTACCCAAACATTTGAAATAATCCGTTTCCCAGTAATGCCTTAATTGCCATTAAAGCCCCTTTCTTCTGCGTTCATCTTGAAAATGATGAGATTTTATAAATTTTGGAATAGTTTGCCACACCATAATTGTAACTGTTGTCAGTATTAATTCAGAACATATCCCAACTTCCAGAAATATCACATCATCAGGGAGGTTCTTCTGTTAGAAATATTTCGATTCTGCAGTTATACGTATAATACTTGAGATAATCCATCTCCCAGTTAGGCTTTAATTGCCATGAAAGCCCCTTTCTGCTGCATTCATCCTGATGGTATTCGATAAATGCGGGGATAGTTTTGAGGGTGAACAGTAAATTTTTGTTTTGGCGATATATGTGACATTTCAAAAGCTCTCTGAATTACCTGTTTCCCACAGTTACGCCATAACGGTCACCTCGCCCAGCCAATCCCGCTGCAGCCATTCATACCCAGCCTGAATACCACACAGTAGTCTCGCCTTTGTCCACCAGGGGCTGTACGGCGAGGGGGTAGAAGAGCCGCAACGGAGAATACGACGACAAAGAGGAACTGCCGAGAGCAAGGGAGATGGGGTGCACGCCGGTCCACACCCCCGGGGTTTTAAAACCCAGGCAGCCCCCTCCCTGTCTCCAGTCTGGTGGGGTGCGACCGACGTCGACGGTGGCGCCGCGGCGAGGGTTGCGGCGGCGGCGTTCGTAGTCCTGCGGCCACACCGCTGCCCGCTGCGCCGGCGGCTGGACGTGTCCTGCCGCCGCCTCCGGACTCCAGTCCTGGCCTCGAGTCCTGCGGGGGTTCCAGCCACCCGATGACGTCACAGGGCCGCTGCTACGTCACCGCCGACAGCTGGGCGGGCGCCGAGGTGAGTTACAAGACGCCCCGCGAGGCGGCATCACCTGCCGCGAAAACTACTTTGCGCCCCCATCACAGACGCAACGCACAGTAGTTGTCCCATGATGCATCAGGAAAAACTACTGTGCAATACCTAACACACACACACACGTTGCCGTGGAAGCTGTGGGGTATAACTACACAAAACTACTGTGCGCTATCCACATTTCCACCTCTACAGTCCACTAAAACATTGAGTGCCAGAGAGTATTTTGCACCAAAACTAATCTCTGTTTTCCAAAATGGTACAAGTTAAGAAATGAAACACTTTGAGTACCGGTAAGCCACCTTATTCACCCTAAACTGTCTCTCCTCTCACAGAAACAAAAGCACGTAGGTGGTTCAATCACAAACATTTAACGCCTGCCAGATAAATCGCTGACAAACTTCTGTACAAATCTGTGATACTGTTACAAGCCCCCTACATTTTCTACGTACTTTTACACTTACTGCTATACGCTCTGCATCGGATTTTGAGATAATACTCTTGAAGAAGACCAAATACACTTTCTAAATGATAGCTCCCGACCCGCATTGAAATACGTGAGGAATTTGACAAAACTTTCGAAACTGTCATATATTCTTAGTAATGTTTAGGCTTTGTTTGTCTAGGAAACACGTATAAAAACATTTTTGTTCCCAGTAAACATATTGAAGTGTTTGTAGGCATGTAGCTACACTTGCAGGACTACTATACATTACGTGAGTCAAACATTTGACTCCATCATACAATTTTATATGAATTCTGAAAATTTACTAAGGTTAAGGCGAAATACACACAGTAGTCACAAAATCTAATCTGAAATTTATTAGAAATTGGAAAACATTTCTCCAATTCTTCCACTTTTTGTAAATCTTAATTCTCCCCTGAAATTACAGCTGATTTATATACACGATGAAAAGGTATTTTCTGCTAGTTAGTAGGACAGTGCAATTGTTGTTGTTGCGGAAATATCTCTGAATACCAGAACACTAAGAAACTTATTTATGACTGAAAAAACTTTCCCCTTTTTTAGAAAATTTGCATCCTATTTGACCATAATTCAAAAAAGTCTCTTGTATAACGCATACTTAGTTGAAACAAATTACATTTCCCCTTTTTTCTGCAATATCTCATTTGTGCTTTATAGACATTCTAATGTATGTACTACCTTATTGCCACAAGAAAAAAAAAAAAAAAATAGGTGTTACTTACACCGCGCATTAATATATTTCTCTACACCAAAGTGAAATTTGTATTACGAAAATTACAGGATTTTTCCAAAAATTGCAACACGCAGACTAGTAACTGAATCAACAAAAACATTTTACTATTCTCGTTAGGGTCTGAAGTCATGGTAACCTATGGGTCTCACATATTTTATACTGGTAGCATCAAAATTAGTTCCTCTCTTCCACAAGTACTTTGCTTAGAACTTAGCTTGTCCTTAAACTGCTTATTCTCTCTAGAACTTTGCGATAATTACTTTCAGGTGTGACAGTCGAATATTAGAGCAGTTTTCGTACTATCTAACATAGTTATTCTAATTCACGTTATAAACATTCCCACCTAAATAGTAAAGATTGTATACAATCATTCAAAACCAGAAGCAATCCATTTATTTGAGACTTGCATCTTTGAAACACCTCGCTACCTCATTGAAATATTTTTTTTTTTTTTTTAAATTTGCTTATTTATGGATTTTAGACTAATTTCAGATAAATATTTCAGAACATCTGGAAAATACATAGCAAGCAGCATGAAGGTTGTGTTTAATCTCTTTTAAGTGTGTGCAACAATCTCTTGTATAACCCTTCTCGACAAAGTAAACGTTGACTCAAATATCGCCATGACGTCCTGAACATAGGGTCGTTGCTATGTCTGTGGTAGTTGACCTTGTGCAAATATGGTAAAACTATCGATATTTCAAGGCTAACCCTTGTCAGACATTGCAGCCATAATTAGTAGAATGAAAACGCACTGCAGAAGACAACGGGAAATTATGTTAATTTTTTGATAGCGTCGACTCGTATATAGTCTCTGTGAAAGTGACAACTTGTACTTCCATTTTTAATCATGAAATAGTAATATTGAATGTTGAATAAAGAAATTTACTGAGCACACTCCTTCTGGTTATTGACGATTTCATTTACATCATCAGTGTTTTAGGCAAAATACAATTTCTGCTAAATTATAATGAACGAGCGAAAGTTGATAACAGCTATTGTTTTAAAGTAATATCATACAACAGATTTCACGATATCAAAATTTGGTTAAGTTTCATTTCATTTTCTACCGTAAACAATACAAATTATTTTATATACGAGCTTAGTATGATATTTCCTGCAAATATTAACACGAAAGTATCTTCTTAATTTAAATCATTTGAATATCAACAAGTTTTGAAATTCTCTTAATACTCTTCGTGAGGAACAGTTCAATGATTCGATCGTTGATGAACTTTCATTTAAGAACCATGCCATTGATCTAGCAGTCACAATTTTTGTAAAAATTTTCAGCAAATGTAACACCAATATTTTGTATTTAACATTTTTGAAACATTCTCGTAACGTTCGTTTCCTTTTCTTTCTTTTTATTAAAGAAAAATAAGTAAAAAACTCGAATAAAGTTTTACAGTAAGAGAACAAATTAACTTTTGACGAAATTAAAATCTTATAAGCGAGAAGAATCTTGCACCATAACATTCATCTTATATTCTTAAGCTAGAAATGTAAGGAATCGAATGGAATATTAATACCTCCTCTACTGCTGAGTATTTTCTCACAGTTGATTTGTGGAAAAATGTGCTTATATAAACTAAGATATTTATATTGGTTTATGTAGTTGTTTTAAGACTTATGCGGGAATTGAGTATTGGTTTTTTGAAAATTAGTTAAACAATGTCAAATTCATGGTCTAAACGAAGATGCTGCGTTGGATTGTGCTTACTGATGATCAGCATATTAATGGAGTTTGCTAGCAGTGAATATTTCTCTTGTTACTGATTTTTTTACTGTTCAACCAATAGTCGGTTCATTTTTAATTACATGAAAGAGGAATATTTCTTGTAAAATCTTACGAAAGTTAATTATTGCAATTCATCATCATCCATTTGTGTTTCGTACTATGACGGGTTTCTTAATATTACAGTTTTATTGTTTCGTTAACATATTCGTGCTCTACCTCAGGTTGAAATTTCTATACATGGGGACAGAGTCATTCCAAACAAATACGAGAAACACTAAGTTTACTCTTTACTGGAATTTTAAATTTGCGCAAATTTAATATTTCTGTATCAAAATTTCATTTTTCCTTTCTCAGAAACTGGATAATTTTCTAAGTAAGATAGTGAATGCTGCACAATAGCAGAAAGGTGTGTTAGTATTAAAGGATTAAGTTTGATCCTATCCTGAAAATGAGAATAAGATTTATAATTTACGCTCTTAACGTTGACAATCAACAACTTACACTTAAACATCTGAGTCGCTAATATCAGAAAAATGAAAGACGCAGTTCGGTTTCCTTCCTTCCCTGTTTGTTGCAGATGTCAACAAGAAAAGTTTTGTGGCCAACTGGGAGGCAGTTTCAGAAGATGCGATAATCCAAAAACTGTGTCTATTCATCGCAGTGAATTTCAAACGGAAGGTAAGTTAGCAAAAACTAAAAATGTTCGTTAAGTTTCTGTCACCTCCATCTGTATTTCCCACCTGCCAAATGAGTCGATCTAAAGGCTATTTTTAATTTCATCTCGTAAAGGCTATTCCTCTTATCATTGTCTTTTGAGAGATAATGAGAGAAATGACAGTCATATATATATATATAGTTGTATGTTAAGAGAATATCTACCAATTGAAATTAATTCCTTTCGAATGTAAAACAATTTGCATGTAAACAAGAAACGAGCGAGAACAAGTCCTCGAATGTTGTCACTATTGACTCAGAATTCCGTGATATTTAACTTCAAAGTTTTATTTTGTTACAATACTTTCTCTACTCGTTTGTTGTACTAAGTAATTTTAAAAAGCCACTAGTCTCTTGACTCTGTTAATAATTTAGTAGATCTTAATTAATGATTTGATGTACAACTGTGAGTAGATGAGTAGATTTACAGTAGATTTATAATTTATCATAACCTTCATGTTGGGATGATATTATTCTAATATTTATATTGTTTATGTTAGTAAGCACGCAGTGAAAACATGTTGACTGCGGAATTATGTTGCCACCTAAAAGCTACATTAATTTTTACTTTAGTAAAGTAGTTTTACTGCAACTTTGCAACATTTATGATGACCGTTCATCGGCTTTACTGTAAATAAATATGTTATAGGAATGTAACAATTCATTTAGAGAAACACCTTTTTTGGATTCAATAGTAGCTTCACGTATGGTTTATATGCTTAATGATAAAGCAATTAGTAGGCCTACCAGATTAAATAAAAAAAGGTAAAAGAAAATTGATCCTAAGTGTATTAAATATTTTTTCTTACCAATACCTCCAAAAACTGTTATCTATGTTTGAAGTCATTTGAGACAAATACTAGATACAGTATTGCTGATGAATGGATACGAAAACGTGTAGGCATGTATTGCCGTGGAGTCTCTTGTAGATTGAAGCTTGATATTAACGGGTTGTATTTTAAATTTCGAATCAATAGAATATGGGGGGAAATATTTCATTCCACGCAAATGCGTGAAAATGCGTATGACCTAGAGCAGTGTTTCCCAACCTTTTTTGGGTCATGTCCCACTTTCAACATTTTTTTGCCCCCCATACATAATTTTTAATAAATAAATTATTTGTTATTAAAGAAACTGATATAGGATGGTTTTTGAAAGAAAACACTTTAATATTATCATAAAACACAGTAAGTAAAATTAAAAAACATATAATGAAATACTAAAATTCAAATTCAAAAGATTTATAATAAACATTTATTATGGCAATTTAGTGTGATCCTTTTAAGAATTTGCTTTTTTGCTATATTTTGTAACCATATCTGGCATTGCGTTTAAATAACCCAAAGAGAAAGCGGTAAAGTCGCATCAAGTCAATTTCTAAATTGCCCCCCTAAAAAAACCAAATTGACCCCCTGTGGGGCGTGGGCCCCACGTTGGGAAACACTGACCTAGAGCATAATAAAATAGATGCATTGTCTAGCGTCAAAGCGAGAATGCTAGAATGATATTGAGTTGGAATACAATATTCATTTTCCGGGATTGGAACTTTCATCCAATTGAAAGTGGAATTCCACAAAGAATTTGTTATCACTGCATGTACCAACGAATGGGAGGAAAAAACATTTCTGTAGTTTTCAGACTATCCTCGAAATATTTTGACTGTGATTCCGGTATATGGTGAAATGAATACCATTTTATTCTGCTTCGTTTTCAGTCAATACGTTGATTTCAAAGCATGTGGGCACTGCGAGTTGTTACCTAACATTAATTTTTGCTGCAATACAATGTTTTATTAACTAAAAACCAGGATATTAAGCGACATTATTAAAAATTTTCTAACCCCAAGTTTTACGCTAAAAAAGTCATCCATTGCTATTTAAATAAAACATTCTTTTCCCTAACATGGTTTGTCTATTCCTAAAATAAGATCTGGAGGATACATTAAAAATTAAAATTTGAAACTACATATTTTGCCATGGAGGATATAAAAATTGAAACGAGATTTTTCGCTTTGATTCTAACGCCCCTATATGGGGCTTCAACAGTCGATTATATGTTAGGCTCAAAGACCGAAAACTCTTACTGAGCGAAGAAAACGAACACAACGCGTTGTGTTTTCTTCATAACTGCCCCAACACGTTGTGGCTTAACAGTATCTTTGTGTTCACGACGAATCAGTAACGGCTGCATTTAATATATGTGATTCTTCTTACTCCTCGCTTTACAAGGCTCTACAAAAAAGAAAGCTGTGAGACATCGTGTGTGGCGAATGGGCTCTTTATTTCCAGAATAACATATTTTACCGACACTATCATCAGGGTGTCACTTTAGAAACCCTCCTCATTGACTATAGATGAAAAAAAGCCTACCAGTTTAACAGATGCAAGAATAAGGGAATAGTCTGAAAAATACTCGGCTTCAATCACCAAGCGCGACAAAAAAATTATCATAGCAATATCTATTGTTTAATTCATGAATCAAGAACGCCAGAAGAAATTAGATATCATGTACCTACTTCACCTAGTGTGATTTATTGCTGTGACAATTCTCATTTACGTAAAAAAAAAGGGAAATAGGTTGATTTTTACAATAATTCCAAGACATTTTACTGCAGATACACTATCATTAATGGTGACGGAGCTTCTTTTACGGTGGCAATTTCGTAAAAGATCAGCTTCTATCTTACATCCAATTTACTTGAAATTCTTTCAATAATAATCACCACTGCCATAAGCTAAATAAATAAACCCCACAGGTAACTTGGTTACAAATTAAAAAATTTCCTCTGTTTCCTATCTGAAGTCAAGGCTAGTTTTTCCTACCGAACGGGGTGGGTGAGCAGTAATCTTCTTGGCTTGAATTCCGGAGAACGCGGCTTCGAATTCCTGACGGGAAATCCAGAGTTCGTTTTTTCCGTCTTTTCAGAAATCACTACAGGTTAATGGGGTGACAGTTTCTCGAAAAGGCCATAGCCCATTTACCCCCCTCCCCAATCCTCTTCCGACTGTAATGACATCGACGAGTAGCAAAGTCCTAAGTCTTTTCTTCCAACACGAAACCACTATTTCTTCATCTAGTATCCATCCATGCCTGAGCACTATATGTAACACAGAAGTATGACAGTTAACCGCTGCTATTATACACTAGCGGTATGTTGTTGGTTTCCAGAATGTGGCGTCGACTCTTGACCGGTGCTGTAACGTGGCGAGGAGCTGCCTCCCTCGCCAACAATAGCTCCCCAGAGCACAAAGCCCCTCGGACGCCCTTTAAGCGTTAACCGTAAATCAAACTCCCCCCCCCCCCAGCGTCCAAAATGGCCGCCACGACGCCCTTTATCTCTACCGGAGACAATGGATGCATCCCCCCCCCCTGCCCACTACCCCCAGCCAAAAGCCAACGTTTGGAGGCACACTATAAAAACACGCACCCCTGATTTGTGTCCCGGAGGGTGCCTACCCGCGGTACAGTCACTGCCAAAAACTGGGATCCATAACAGCCAGTTTCAAACTTTTAGCATTTATAATGTTCTCAAAACACAGAACTGCAACATTAGGATGTAGCAAAGTAAGGTGTTGTGGCATTTCTCCTTTTTCTTTATTTACAAATTAATGTCTTTTACCTGGTTCTTTAACACCACATAGTAGGTCATTTTAATTTGGGGAATGAGATGCTCGTACAATGTATATTACCAAAGTTGCTTCTTGGTGGTACAGTCACTGTCATTAAGAACAAAACACCATGAAAGTGACCTTCCGGATTTGCAGTGGTGCTCTTCGAAGCTCTAATTTAATGTACTATACGTTTCATTTCTTGTTTACAGACCAACAGGTCTCACTCATTGCTTTATTATTTGATTTTCCTATAATTTTCTTTTTCCTTTCATCCGCGGTAGTTATAGTCAGATGGTTACAATTTTCGAAGTCATACACGGTAGCGGGTCTTGTTGGTAAAGTCTGAGACAGTAACCACAAAACGAGCGTGGTGAATGAGCGATTAACGCTCTGCCCTCGAATTCGGGAGGACGCCGGTTCGAATCCCCGTCCGGTCATTCAGATTTGGGTTTCCCATGGTTTCCCCAAATCATTCCAGGCAAATGCCTGGATGCTTCCTTTAAAAGGCCAAGGCCGAATTCCTTTCCGTTCCTTTTCCCCAGTCCTATCCCACCCCTAATGACTTTGACGTCGACGAGGCGCAAAGCCATAAGTAAAAAAATGAAGTAACAACAAGTCCTTGAAGAAGTTCCCCTTAAGCTTTAGAGGTCACAATTTACTGTCTTATTCTAATTTAAAAAGTATTAAATTGATTATTTTCATTTATTATTAACTTGGAGGGAGAATAATTACACAGAATACGCTATTTGCGGTTCTAATTCAATTATTTTCTTAAATTTAATACTACAACTATTAGTACTTCTAACTGTTTTGCTGATAGTAAACGAGTGACCCCGTATTGGGTATAGTCACAGGTCTAGAGTATGTACACATTTCTTAGTTCGCAAACAGGTTATCCAGGGTCTATGTTTTTAGGCTCACATGTCATAACCATTTGACATTATCTGATCCATTCCCTGAGTGAAATCATTGTTAAATCACTTAAGTTCTATTGTATTCGAGTGTACAGGATCTCGTATAAAAATGTCAAAAAATTATTTCTTTTTCAAGAGGATATCAGTTTTAAGGGTCAAAACGTCGTGATCACGTGGTCAGATGTTGCTGATTACAAACTGGACTTGTATTTAACAGCAAGGACTCCCCTGCCAGATTTTAAGACTTTCTGTTGAAATACCATCTGGTTATAAAGAAATAATAAAATATCCAGATTTTCCTTTCTTTTGAATCGGCTATTTCACGATACTAAAAATTAAGGGGGTTATAAGCTTAACGGAAGTTCCATCAATGTGGTTCAATCACTACTCTAACAACACAGAAGTAAACTTTAACCTATCCAAATTTACGATTCCAGGCATTAAATGTGTTGAACGCATTTTCTGGTATGGTTTAATATTGAGAACCAGCTACAACAACGAGCACCTCTGTGTCCCTCGTTGGTGAGTTAAATTAGTGAGACGTTGACGTCACTTTCATTGACGCTCATTGTAACCCTTTCTTCGCTTGAAGCTTGTTACTCCCTTTATTAATGGAACAGAGCATACTTTCTGTCGCGCAGTCGGTGGCTTAGGTTTCCTGGAAGACTAATTCCAACTTTGAACAGGAGCAGTTCTCTTTTGGAAATTGTTACCTGTATGTCAATAAACACAATAAAAAACTGTTAACACTGGGTATCTGTTTTTCTGGGTTGTTATATTTCGCGTGTCAAGTCGAAGTTGCTGTATCTATTGTTAATTATAACTTTTTTTCTGTTTCCTATATATAATTATATATAATTTTTTTGCATTTTGTCTTGAACTAATTACCTAGTATTAAACAAAATATTTCAGGTGCCCCTTAAGTTTCTTAAGTCCGGAGACAATCAGGAATGCAATCAGGAACTTTAGTTACAGCATAGGAATACTTATGGAGATGAATATTTCCACTTTGTGCTAAACACATATTGAGCTAATGAGAAATTTTTCTTCTTAGTAAACAAAATGTAAAAAAAGTAAAAATTAATAAAAAATATTGGAATAGAGCGATGAAATATATTTATATTTTCGTCTGATTAGTGTGAACATAATAATTTTTACGTTAAGGAAATCTATTAATTAAGATCATTTCACATCATTTCAAATCATTATTAGTATAAAGTATTGTAAGTATAAACAATTATTTAATTGTCATTATAAATGTATTGGGAGAGTTGTGATTATTTAAACCAACATGAAACTTAATTCCATGGTTTTATTGTCCAAAAACTTTTTCAGTATTCCAACAGATACTTGGTTGTGAAGCAAATGTGAAAAATTCCTGTTCAGATTGGACATTTATTAACTTTTCAAGATTAACGGAAAGCAGCAATTTCAGGAAACGTAACAAAGCGATTCATTCTTAAACAAAAATACCATTCAGTTCCCAGAACATAAGCAGCGAAACTGTGATGCCTCGAGACATTTAATCCCATTTTTTTTTTAAATAAAGATTTATTTTGGGAATCATGAACTATTAACCTGACTTGGTTGCTGTTTAAATTATTTCTTGAAAAATAGTCACAATAATGAGGCATGAAATACCTCTGCACCTAAAAAGTATTATAATGCAGTCAAAAAAAAAATGAAACCTGCTCATAATCAAAAGATGTCGAGGAAGATAAATTTTTCAGATTTCTTTAAGAAAACAAAAATCGAACAATTATTTTGATATCAATTATTTCAAGACTACTAGCAGAAAATAAAAACAGTTTTCAAGAAATAGATGCTTTCATGTCTACAACTCGTTCGTAGGTGCAAAGAAACGTACTTTTGTTTAGAACTGAATATATTGGAGTATATTTTAAACGCGTAACCAGAGCAGAATGAAAAACTTCCGTACAGTGCAGGTCAAGAGAAATGCCATGGTCGTTCAGAACGACGCCAGAGCGCGATAACTCACGTTGCGAGTTGCCGCGATATCGGACAACTTATCATATTTACGACATCCGCAAGGTTCGAAATTTATTTCAACTCTTCTACATAAACAGGAGGGGCTCAGTCGCGATGTAAGGCGATACACGAGCAGTGATAGATAAGTACGTTACACATTCCTACAAAAATGTCGTTCTATAACATATATCGACCTTTATTATATCTCGCTCATAGGAAGATTGGTATTTTATTGACAAAAGTGATTGGAGATACACCATTGTAGAATTACTTCCATCAAACTTAATCTGTACAGAAATAAATTATCTTATAATTTATATACCAATAAGTCGTACATTGGTTAGGACACAAAATTTCTAAGACCATAGTCCAAAATGCTGGAAGCATACTGGGGGCACTGCGGAACAGCTTCATTGGTGGTTGGGTATAAATTTTTCGATAAAAGGAAAGCCCGAGCGTGGTGGAAGGGTTCGAAATCTGACATACCATTTGGGAGGACATGGGTTAGAATCCTTGTACGACCATGCAGATTTCAGTTTTATATTGTTTTCCGAAATCATTCAAGCCGTACGCAGGGATGTCTTTTACTAAAGAGCTAAATTCCTTCCAGTTTTTTGCACCAGTCTCTGCCCACTTCTAATGACTTCGACATCGACTAGGAATAGTGCCTTAAATAAAATAATAGTATTGGTATGCACCGACATATTTTGGGCACGACCTGGGTGGATATTTTTTAAAGAGTTATAAGTTTTTATTTTATTTTATTTTGTTTCTGTGGCTATACATGGATTTTTGATGGCCCGACGGGGGTTCGACCGAGCGTCCTCCAAAATGCAAAGCCATGGCGTTACAGTTAGCAATTGGAAGAAATGACCATCAGTTGATTTCAGGCATAACGAATTGGTAAATGGATTTGTGCGTAAGGAAACTGTGGTCTGTACTCGTAACAGAAGGGTGTTGTAAGTTTTAAACTAGTAAACATTTACAGAACTTAAAAATTTTCAAAATAGAAATTAGGTTTGCAGGATAATTAAAATTGGGACATCGTTATATTGGCATTAATCGTAACTGAAACACAACTAAAAAATAATTAACATTAGCATACCTTTCATCCTTGAAAATACATTACAGTAATTGGATGGGTCTATTTATAGCCAAACATGTAATACTATGTTTCAGAATATATATATATCTGTTGTTGAAAGTTTCAGTAGTTAAACCGGGCTAGACGATTGCTTAACTAGTTCTGGAATTATTTATGTCGGTACATATAATTCGCAAACTCCACAGAACTGCATTTAACAAAACGAATCCAAGCTGCGTTATAAACAAAAATCTTGGATTTATTGTATAATTGGGGAGAACCAATTTCAGTTCTCAAATACGATTTCGCTCCAGCACGACATATTTTTTGAGCTTATGGCTTTTCGCCACTCGTTAACGTTCAGGTTATCAGAGGCTAGAAAAGACTGGGGAACAAAAAACTCGAAGGAATTCGGCCATGGCCTGCTTAAATAACCTTTCCGGCATTCAAGTGATTTCAATAAACCGCGGTAAACCGAAATTTGAATGGATGAGCGGGGATTCGAACCCGCGTCTTTCCGAATGCGAAGCCAGAGCGTTACCACTCACCCCCCACTCCCTGTATCAGTACCAGCGTCTGAAAAGTTCTTGTCCTCGGTGACAGATAACTATCTTATTGCCAAATGTGGAAAAGTAAATTTCACCAAAATTTACAGACACACTATATACTGTATATAGGACCTATATCATCATCATCAGCCAGTTCAAGTATTTACTAAAAGTCATGAGTTCAGATAGGACTTGAGCAGTCTTCTCTAGGTCACACGATCTAGGGCGATCCTCTTACAGTTAACCCTGCAAATGTCCTTGTCCGATCGATCTGGTCATCTTCCTCTCAGTTTGTGATATATATATAATATTTATAGTTTTCTTACTACATTCTTTAAAGTAACATACTGAATACTTTGAAGTGGACTAATAGAAGTTTTTAGAAACATTAATACTAAGATTTTTGTTCTATATATCCGACTTTTTATTTGCTAACTTTTTTTTTATTTTATTTTTTTCCCCCCCTTGCGCCTCGTCAACGGCTAAGTTCATTAGAGGCGGGATGGGACTGTGGATAAGGAACGGGAAGGAATTCGACCATGGCCTTTTTGAAGTAACCATCCCGGCATTCGCCTGGAGTGATTTGGGGAAACCATGAAAAGCTACTAACTTTCTGTTCAATGGATACTAATCGACGATATTTAAGGTACAAATAATTTAGAAAAAAGTCATACTTTTAAAAACGAATAATAAGTAAATTTCAGGATGAATTAAGTAACTCAGGAGTATAAATTAGGTGTAGTAAAGGTCAGAACCAAAATCCGGCTGGGGGAATGTAGTTAATCGAAAAGGAAATTGGACTTTTGTGCGAGCGGCAAGTTGAGAACGAATGATGTTATCAAGATATTCATGAGTCTTTCCCCTTCAGGCTATAAACTCTGGAAACGATTTATCGCTTCGCCTCAGGTGAAGGAACCCGTCACGGCTCACTTAATAGAGATAGGAGGAGGACGAATGAAAGGAAAAGGAAGAAATACTGAACCAATTTTACTGTCCAGGAAGCTGGAATCCTGCTTTCACTGCACTTAATGTCATTGGTTTTTCTATTATTGGGAATGGCAATGCTTGAGAATAAAAATCTGTAACTTTCTATAACTCGAATATGATAATTGAACAAAAGCTGCATGAGATCTTTTTAGAAAAAATAATTAGACAGGTTACAAATTATAACGTTTCAAATTACTTTAATCAGATGGGGAGGATCTTCGTTTCTTAAAAGAAAACATATACCATCCTGCTATTTTATCGATCCTTTAAAAAGTTTAAAAATAAAAGATTTAGTCGTTTCATGATATTTTTAACTTGGTGCCCTGTAATATTATAAGTTAATGACCTTTAATAATTTTATGGAATACAAAACTTTCTTTTTCTTTCGGGTGTTTCACAAAACAATAGTTTCACCTACGCTTCCTCTCATTCATTAGTTCATCAATGATATTAATTTTAAATTATGATTTTCATAATTCCTTGCAGGTCCCAAAATAGTTGTGATTACGAAAAAACAAAAGCAGTTATTGAATCTTTAAGGCGAATGATACACGCCACGTTGAACTAATTAATTTCTTATCTAAATGCGAGCGTAGTTTTCAAAATTTCTTGACGGTTCATTCATACCTGAAATTCGCAGACTGAAAAAAAGTAATGTCTATAAATTCAGATACCCCTGCGATAGAAGAAATCTTTACGGGAAGAATATTAAAGGAAAAGTTTCAGTTGCTGGGAACTGTATGTGTGTGTGTGTGTGTGTGTGTGTGTGTGTGACGGAGATGTGGTCCAAGTCAGAGTTTCGACACTTTATGAGGTGGCTAGGGAACATAAAAAAAGTTTTCCCCTCGTTCCTGGAGGTTACTGAGGGTGCAATCCAGAGCGAGTGGAGTGGTGGGGGTAGTTACATTACGTCACAGATCTTTACGTACAGTCGACCTCAAGATGGGTGGAGCGAAAGAAACTTTCCTTAAACCGTAAAACGTCTCAGAAGATGGTGCGTATTTTCTACCTTCCAACCGAGACAAGGCTTCTGCGTTATCCATGGAGATGCAGCATTAAGCACTGCACGTATACAAAGGATCAAACGTGCTAGAGAACTTATTAAAAAAGTCATTTGAATACGTCTCCCATTACGAACCGACAAACGACATCCAGAAAAAAAAAAAAACGTCTTCGGTGAGCCATTTTTGATTTAACTAAAATACAAGATATACCTTAATAAGCAGACCCAGCTGTATTATTTCAGTAATGTTAACGTAGTTAATTAATTTATCTCGAATGAACTCTTCGGTAATTGTTTGTACTCGAAATACGCAAAGGGATTGAAAAATCTAATCAGTTAAAGAGTATTAGGAGCTCTAAAATAATTTAATTCGTCACAGTAATCACAAAATATTGTAACAGTTTGTGAGCTTTCGACAACCTGTTTTCTATAGACAAACTCTGTGTAACTAGTATTTTGGATATTCTGCAACAAGTATTTTTCACCAGCAAAACAGATTTCATGCAAATCATAAACTTTGTTCGTGTTTTATACACTACATTAAACAACCCAGCATTGTAAGTCAGAAACTTGAACACTGTACAAAGGTATAAGCAGTCTGCTTATGCTTGAATGTTACAAGTTACGTTTGGGCTATACATATACAGAAAGGTTTTTGTCAAACTTGTTTGTTATTGCTTTATTAAGCTAAATGCTCCTAACATATCACATATGGGTGAATAATAACTAAAACAACAGATTAATCTAAGCCTAGTTTCTTTGGCTATTAACAAACCGCACGATGTTAATAATCAATAATTGTATTTACCCAAACGCAGCAAGTAGAAAATAATAAATATGAAAAATTACACCCCTGACATCTTTATTCATTTTGAATTGTACTTTCATGTATCCTATAAATGTGGAACACTTGTAAATGTGCCCTTTGAAAATCACTGTGAATGTTAGCTGTCATTTCTGATACGTAATTTCCTGGATAAGCTGACTTCGTAACAAATGTGAATTTAAGAAAGCAGAGGACAATATATGAAATGGCGGCTAACATGTAAGAAAAAAAATCAGAGTTTATATGTGAAAGGAATGATCTCTTAATAGGTATAAGTGTCTAGAATTTAAAATTATTATTTAATTAGAAGAATTTAGATTTCTAAGAATAGTATTGTAGGTAAAATGGCCCGGTATTTCAGTAACATAAAGGGTAAAGGGATCAACAATTGGAATAACGTTATATGTAGAATGAGTTAGCATTTGAATGTAATTGTAGGTGGAGTGACATGATGTTACTGGTAGAATCTTTTCTAGGAATTATTTTAAAATAGAACGACCTAGTATATTTAAGTCGTGCTACAGTTAAACGTAGCTGTTATTCAAAATAATATTACATATAAAGAAACATGCTCATTGAATTTTGTTGCGGGTGGATTCAGGTAGTATTTCTGTAACATTACTCTAATAGTATTAGTTTTGGAGAAATATTACAGACATTACGAATTTGCCTTTTAAACATGTACAAAGATCTACAGACAGATTGATATCTTAACGGAGATATATAATAGGCAGAACGAATAAACATATAGGCTAACTAAAGTGGCTGATAGTTGCTACTGGCAATTCAACTGGAATCATATTACACGTTGAATTATCTGTTACTTCAACAGCGATAGAGATAGGATGAAATAGTTCATTATATCACTAATATTGTACATAGACGGTTATATTCGTGGAATAAAATTATAGGTAAAAAAATGACCTATTTGTTGGTAGTATTTAAATGTGATCGAAATCTTACAGATATAATAGCGAAATGTAACATGATTGCTGGTATACTGAAATTAACGTAACACGTTCACAATAGGAGGAGGATTGCTTATAATTAGAATACTGGTGCAGGTATGTTTTTGGCAGCATAAAGGGAATAATTTTTTGATGAAGTAGGAGAAACTGATCATTGTGTAAATATATAGAGGGACATAATATTAGACAATAGTATTATATTAAATTTGGAAGAACCTAGATCCTTAACGACAGCAATATTTGGTTCTAGTGGAACCTGCCTAGTAGAGAGAACCGTGTAGTAAGAGTTTACAGCGAAAGGAGTTCTTAGATATTGGTGACAGCCTTGTTATATTACTTGTGGTAGAACCTAGATCCTTAAGCGTATAAATGTTTGGTACCAGTGGAACATGATCGGAAGAGAGAACAGTGTCAAAGCTTACAGGGAAAGACGTATTCTTTGTTGTTGGTGACAATATCATTATAGTAAGTGTGGTACAACCTAGATCCTGAACCGTAGAAATATTTAGTACTGGTGGAACATGAACGGCAGATAGAACCGTGTTAAACCATACGGGGAAAATGTATTCTTAGATACTGGTAACAGGAGTGTTATATTAAGTATGGTAGAACCTAGATCCTTAGCCGTGGAAATATTTAGTAGTAGTGGAACGTTATCGGAAGAGAGAACCGTCAGGGAAAGACGTATTCTTAGATACTGGAGGCAACCTTGTTATATTAATTGTGGTAGAACCTAGATCCTTAGCCGTGGAAATATTTAGAAGTAGTGGAACGTGATCGGAAGAGAGAACCGTCAGGGAAATACGTATTCTTAGATACTGGTGGCAACCTTGTTATATTAATTGTGGTAGAACCTAGATCCTTAGCCGTGGAAATATTTAGTAGTAGTGGAACGTGATCGGAAGAGAGAACCGTCAGGGAAATACGTATTCTTAGATACTGGTGGCAACCTTGTTATATTAATTGTGGTAGAACCTAGATCCTTAGCCGTGGAAATATTTAGTAGTAGTGGAACGTGATCGGAAGAGAGAACCGTCAGGGAAAGACGTATTCTTAGATACTGGTGGCAACCTTGTTATATTAATTGTGGTAGAACCTAGATCCTTAACCGTAGAAATATTTAGTGCTAGTGGAACCTGTCTGGAAGAGAGAACCACGGCGTCGGAGTGCTGCTCGTCGAGATCGTAGAACCCCCTGTACGTATACTGAATGTATCCTGAGTGTTATAGAGCCGTCCGGTATACCTTCAGTATACGTAACAGGAGGCCACACGTTTGTACACCCCTGCGCCGCGCAGGCCTTCTTCTTGCTCCTCTGCTTCTTCTTCTGCTCTTCGTCTCTCCTAGTCCTCCTCTGCGTGCGCCGGAGAACTGGTCTGGTAACCATGGAAACGCGACAGGTAAACTAACAACTTTGTGTGAGTCTGTCCCTAAGCAACAGGGTGTCACGTAAGTAAACTCCTACAACCCGTGTCACAATGTAGCCTCGCCCCGCTGCTGCGTAAAGTAGACAATATATTTTTTGTTTACTTTTATGATATTTTATTCCTGTCTTGATGCAACCTGTAGTCAACCAGTAAATGTTTTCTAGATGTTAGAAGAAGAAAAATTAGTATCCATGTTTTCTATGATATTGAATTTTTTAACGAATTACGTAAACAAAGTTATGTACAAATAATATCTATAATGTTTCATATGATTAACATAATTAAATGTAGCTATAAAAATGTACCAATGTCACACATAAACAGGTGAAAATGTTCTGAAAAATAGGGTGAAACGAGTACGGTGGGAAATGAAAAGAAACAAGAATGAAATGATATTGGCCTAATGTTAATTATTATTTATAAAAGTTTACTATTAAGTTTCAATTGAGGAAATGGTCCACAACATCTAGTAGTTGGCGAACGATGAATTCCATCTTTTTTTCCCCTCAAAAATATATTTGAACTTTTTGGCTTACCTCTACCAATAACTCTAGCGAGATATGTTTCCAATTTTACAAATACAAGGAAAACTGTCCACTTGCTATACGCTGTAGATTACAATGAATTGGCGTACATGCCAAACAATGTGGTTCAGTCGCTGACCAACTAGTCGCATTTCCTAGCTGGAGTACGATTTTAAAAGCTGGTTCAAATGACTATTTATGTTGTTTTCGGGATGTTTTAACTTCAGGGTACAAACATAATACCTCCACAGATATTATATCTTTACTCTCAAGTTTCAGGGATGGATCGTTACAGATAAAACAAACGTAATGCAAACATATCATGTTATAGATTTTATTGTATTCCGTAAATATATTACACACTTTCATTATTAATATTATTATTTTTTACAAGAGTACATTTTTAATTTGGAATATATCAAAAAAAATGAAGTTAACTCTTGCAGAAATGGGAACAGTCTACACCTGATACAGTCGTTTCAGGAAAAAATGGACTTCATTCCCGTCCCGTTTGACGCTGTTCCCTAGCTATTACCACTCTATGTTAATATAACCACTATCACATATAAGATAGAAAATATGTCTTCAGTTGTGTGTTTCACAAATTATAATCTAAGTCTTTCTCTACCGTTCTTATTTTCTACTTTAATCCTCACTAAAAAATAAACCAGCTTCCCACGTCACTTGATCATCACTACATATCTACTTCTTGCCTCAGACTCTTCAGCGAATTATTTATTTTCAACATTATCTCCAGACCATGTTAATTTCGTACCTGTTATCAGTATCAGTATTCTTTTAGGGCACAAGGTTTTAAATTTAACAATTTACCTTTTTTACCCTCAATTCCAACCTTCCAGAATGACTTCCATAAAGTGTTATGCCTCAAACATACATTTTCACAAAACTCCTAAACCCAAGTTAATTTATGTATACGTATCTTTTACATTTTCTAGTGCTCATATTATTTATATATTACCTGTGTTTTGATCATAGGTTTTAAACAATTAATAGAATTCTCAAATTTCTTCTGCTACTGGAAATCCTGTTTTCCTCTCTTTCCAATTTTCCATTTTTTCCTTGTTCTAGCGCTTCAAAATCCTATTCTGCTGTCACGTTCATGTCATACAGTAATTCTTCCACATTTCCAAATTCAGGAATATTGCAGCATATTTCGTATGTCTCACTTTTCTGTGCTTTATATGACACTTGCTAACATATTTTGTTTGTTATTTTTCAGATTATTTTCTGAGTTCATGAAGACTTGGATTACCAGCCAGTTGAAGTAGTATCCAGAAGTTAAATTCAGTATTGCTAGAAAAATTGAAGTCAACTCGGTAACCGCTTTCAGTTTTAACGTTACAACTGTAATAAAACAAATGTTGATACGATTGTATTCTACGTAGACCTATATACTTGAAAAAAAAAAATGATAACAACTCACATAGGAGCACCATAACAAACCTAAAAACCTAAAAAAGATTGTTTTAAGTTTTTAGTGGAATTACACGTAAGTGGTAATACAAGAAACTAACTAAACTATAAGAAAATAATGTGATATTACTTGTAAGTGTAAAGAGTTTAAAATAAAGTTCTTTATATTTTGGTTTCCTGAGTTACTTTGAAGGTCTTAACAGCGAAAATCAGTGTGAAGCAAAGAAAATAAATTTTAAAAGAACTAATTCAAGTTCCTGATCAACTTCTATTCGACCAATTACAAATTGTTTTAGATTGCTCCCCGTGGATAGATATATCTTTCTAAGCATTAGAATACGTCTTCTACAATCCTATATCTGCCTAACTCAAACAAATTTGAGTAATACCGACTAAATAAATTAATTCTTTAACAGTTCTTTTTTTTTTTTTTTCGAGCTCAAAATAAGTTGCTGATTATAAGAAATTGTTTCCCTTAGTCAAAAATTTCTAAATATTGTTCCAAGTTCACAGAATATGTAATAGCCAATCTTGAATAAGCTCGCTTATTTCTCAGTTCGTCAACAAACTATTTCCTCAATCAAAGGTTTCTGAATATTTTTTCGAGTTCACGTTAGTCTAGAAGTGACTTGCTTATTTCTCACTTCGTACTATTGATGAAATTCGTCAGTTTCAGATACGGTATATACAAGCCGTTTGGGCTAAAGGCTTAAGGCACGATGGTACATTTATGTTGCAACTGTCGTATTTAATTTACGTATTTCATTCTTCATCACTGGTAATAATCATCGACCTCAGTTTCAAAATAATTACACAACGAAAACATCATAGCAGTTTTACTACTCCAGTTTTCCAGTATAAGTAAGAAGAATTCATTTTTTTGTCTTATAATTCATTACAACGTTTCCAACGATTATACTTAAAACGTTAACTGTACATTACAAAAATTACTTGGAGTGCTAAACAATTATTTACAACCTTAAATAAACAAGATGTCAAAACTACCTAATTTTGCTTCGTACAAGTAGGCCTATCTGAATAAAAGAATTTTTGAAAGACAGATGCTTATTACGTGTTGCATACATTTAAGCTATATAGGCCTCATAGTTTCTTTTGGAAATGTAATACCAAACATTTTCTGTATTACCTATGTGATTGTTTTCAAATTAACTTATAAAAATATTTAATACGCACCTTAAGAATACCAGAGATTACTGTGATGATTGTAATTGGTTACTGCACTGAAGTCACTGGTTCTATGAATTTTTTTCCAATCGTCTTTCTGAAGCTACAAACAATTTTCTACTTTTATTTTTTCATTCTTGATTTGAAATGCACTGGGTTTAATACATCCCTTTATAACTTATTTCTTACGAAAGTAAATCTTCCTCTCTACTTTCACCCAAAATTCAACATACATGCCACTATAATAGAGGAAATGAAGAAAAAAAATTTCGATGTAGGGGAATGTAACCCATAATATTTTTGAAGATTCCAAATAATTACACTAGTTGCTGATTAATTTTACCTGACCATTGTCGATGTTAGTGAATAAACATAGATTAAAAAATTCTTTGGTGCAAATCAAAATTTATATAACTGTACCAAAGTTGTACTGAAAAATTAAAGACAGTTGGTACAACATGGTGTCCAGCTGGAAAAAGTAAATGAAGATCTTAAACGCTGATGAGTAAATGTAGAAATTGTCAGCTGTATAGTAGTCATTAGAAAAAGCAAGTAAAAGTACACTAAAATATAATTTTTATCGAAATAAGATATTTACAGCAAAGGTGGAACAAAACTCCAGCCTTTTAAGGTAATTTATAGTTTTTAATTAACTTTAATTACTCGTTATTCTTTTAGAGTACTCGAGGTCATTTCCAAAGCTGTATTAATATACTGCGTAAGTGTAACAGTCTCAATTGTGTTATGTTTACATTTAATTTGAGCATCTGAAATTCAAATACTAGCACGTGCTACAGTGGTACAACAAACTAATATAGGTCAACCCTAAATCTTATCACCTGTTTTCACCGCTGCAGAAAGTAAAAACCAATAACAGGAATAGAACAGTCATTTCGCAAGTTCCATAACTGAAGCATAAAGTTGGAAGTTACTTTAGGAAAATGTTGAAAGGTATCTAAAATGTATCACGTAGTGCTAGAGAAAGATTTTAGGATAATACAAAATGATTTCGATTTGTGAGTGAAGTTTTATATGTCGGAACTCATAAACGCAAATTATTTTTCACTTTACTGTAAATTACTGTACAAAATAGGTGCTGACCACAGTGAAATTTATCAAAATGTAGTAGCAAAAATTGTAAAAACAAAATTTCAATACCTTTCTTCTAAACCTTAATTTGTTTAGGATATAAATCAAATCCATTTCCTGTAACACTATATACGATAATAGTAAGTATATGTAGGACGTACCAAAGTATAATTTACATTCTAAGAACTTCTAGACAGAGAAAAAACATTTCATCTATAGTAAATTATTGAATACATCAACTTTGAAATACCGAGATATGGAAAAAAAAACTATCACAAGTAATTCAGCTTTAGACGGATACGAACAATTTAGTACTATGGTGCGTGAAATTGTCAAAAACTTTTGATCTCTGTTTAACTTTATGACGAAAGATTTGTTGCTCCCTTCCTCGAAATAGTGTGATGTAGTTTGTGATTCATCAGAAAGCGATTGCGTGAGACAAAAAATGCCGGTTACAAGACATAGGACAAGTAGATGGAGCTTTCATTGAAATATTTCTCATTTAGCAGAGTTTTTTGTTGCACATCCCAAGATACAAATGCACATGAAAATAGTGAAATCACCGTCTTTGTACTTTGAGACAACAGGAAATTCTGACGCAAGAGATATAAAGGCAGCAAAAATAATTGTTTTTGTTTATTTGGTTTGCTCAGAAACAAGTTTCAACAGAAAGATAGTCAGATATACGGAAAATTCATGATTCTTCAATCACTTTGATTTCTTTTTTATTCTTCCTAGGCAGAAGCTAACGATATGTATCTGGGTATCGATCAAATGCCTGTATTAAAATTTTGTCCCCCTACTAAATAATAAAAATCAGTAGTAACTAATTCAGAGAGTATTGCAAAAACCACAAACAATGTGTGACGATGTTAAAAAAATCTCTAAACTTAATTAAACTCAGGTAATTAATATATCAGTTATCTATATATTAATATCGATAAGAGTATTACGACGGAAAAGTCTCCTTTTGTCTCATTATTATCAAACTACAATGCAGAAAGGAAATATCCTACTTCAATGTTTAGATAACGATATTGAAAATACCATAATATTATGAAATAACTGTCCAGAATTGCGTAACTGAAATGTCCTTTAACTGAGTCATAGATATCAGAGAACACTGAGATAAATCACGTATTGGCCACATTGCTAGACTTTCACGTACACAGGTGTATTATTAACTAAATTCTCATTTATCAAACATTAGTACAATCAGAAATACACCCACGTATGCCAAGTACTGAAAATATAAATAAAATATTTGTACAGTCATATTCGAGATTACAATGATATACAACGTTGTGTAACCTCAGCCAAACACTAGTCAGTAGAGAGCAACTAGAACACAACTCGAATTAAACAGAATTTTGTCTCGTACGTAGATTTCACGACTTTATTCTACTTTATTGTTTTCACCCACTCAAAAAAGTAAATCAAAAGCAGTTTTTGTTTTTCTCTCGGTAAGAGAGAGAATTTGTGTTCGTAAAGAAAATTCCCGATGAAGGAACATACCATCTTTGGCAGGATTTGCTTATAAGTAAATTATTCGGTAATAGATAGCGTATCTGCAAAGCTATTAACAGTTTGGATGGATGGTAATAATATCTGTTAATAATATTTCTGGCCTTGTAAACACACCATTCATCGCAAATAGGCACTCCGGCATTTTTTTATTATTATTTTTTATGGCTTTACGCCTCGTCGACGTCGAAAGGACTGGGGACAAGTAACGGGAAGTAATTCGGCCATAGCCCTTTTTTTTAAGGAAGCATCCTGGCATTCGTCTGGAGTGATTTGGGAAAACCATGGAAATCTCAAATCTGGATGCCTGGACGGGGATTAGAACCGTCTTCCTAAGGGCACTCGGGTAATAAGTAGGTGTAACATGGTAGTCACTGTGTTTGGGTTAGAATCACTATTTGTTAGGGCGAGTGACTATGGATCGGAAGGTCGCCGGTTCTAATCCCGGGCTAGGCTTGTGTATTTACGAGCCCGAAAACTGACCTTCATCTCTGGCAGATATTTGCTTTGCATGTGAAGCACGCTGGGACGCACCGTGGTTCGGATTGCACGTAAAGCTGTAGGTCCCCCCCCGGTAGGATTATCGGGGTAGGGCAGCCATGACAGAAGAATTCCAACAAAGCCATACGCGTTTATCTTATTTCCTTATTTGATCATTAATGGACCTCTTAAGATCAGATTAAAGCTAAAATGTTTCAGAAATAGTATTGGCAGAAGAAATGAGTTTCAGGGTCAAAGATGATGACCTCGTTACCCGATGTGACGTGTTTCTTTAGTATATTTATTTATTTATTACTTATTCAATATACACGGTCGTCATAAAACAGACTTATCGTACACAAAGCAGAAAGTGCACCTTGCGATCATTAGTCTACCTATGCAGGTCAATTTAAAAGAAAAATGCAAAATAGTATCAAAACTAGTTTTGGGGAAAGAAATGTATGTTTTTGGTCAAATCCCATGACCGGATGACTTCATCTGTTTTACTTCTTAAGTGCCATGATTGATAAACATCGTAAACTTGATTTAAAAAATGGCATGCTCAACATTATTCCCACTGTATCATTTCACGTGACACCTTGGTTGAAATAGAAAATGACCAGGGGCTGGGCTATAATGGTGGTTATAGGAGCTTAGCTTTGACAGTGGATCAGTTGTTAGCATCCGATTCAACTACATAAATCTCTCACCAAATACGAAGTCTGGCAACCAGGAGGGCGTTGGTTCGAATCTCACTCCGACCACCAAGATTTCCGCTTTGCATGTTTTCACCAAGTCACTCCAGGCAAATGCCGGGATGGTTCCTTCAAAATGTCATGGCCAGATTCCTTCCCGTTCCTAAACTCCAGTTTTTACAGTATCTAATTACCTCATTGCCGATAGAGGCGTCAAGTCCTAACCAAAAAAAAGATAGAATAAGACTTGTTGTCTGTTTTTTGCTAATGGCCTCGTCGACATCTAGGTCATTAGAAGAGGGAATGGACTGGAGGTTAGGAACGGAAATGAATTTTGACGTGTTCTTTTGGTAGAACTATCCAGGCATTCACCTGGAGTGATTTGGGGAAACTATGGAAAACCGAAATCTGGATGGTTGGACGGGGGTCGAACCTGCGTCCTTCCGAATGCGAGGCCTGCACGTTACGTGAGACCCGCCACCCTCTGTTTGATATGTTTGTTTTAGTTACATTTACGAAAATCAATTCGACAAATGATAAGCGCTAACTGCATGTTTATTTTGGAAGTAGATGTAAGACATTTCATTAGTTCATCACAAAGTACTTAAATAAGTAGTTATATCTGATATAATTCTTTCTGGTGATGAATTTATTCATATCTGAATAAATAAGACTATCGAATTGCACAACTAAAATAAATAATATCGGAAAGATGATCACAGTTTCCATGTAAATCATTTTTAAAAAATCAGAAACGTAGGAAACACTAAAATTTAATTTGGTAAGCTCAAAAAACATACGCTGGGGGCTAGCGATTAACAAGGATTAAAACTGTCAAATCCCTAACTCAAAACTTGTATTAGATTTTAACTGTTCCTTTTAATATAGTCATAACAAAAATGTAACCTCGTCACAAAGATAACGATCTCGTATGGCGAAAGTAATACCACATAGATAACGCAGTAATAAAACTTTTAAAAGGTATACGTGGTTTACCGGAACTCGTAAAAAACGAATAAATATCTAGAAGGTGTTGATGTTTTTCTTCCTCTAATGCCGATCAAATTACATTTATCTCACTTTTCTTTTAGCTGAGAGTTTTGCGTCAAGGACACCAGAGTCGGGGAAGGATTAGGGGCAAGGTACGAAAAGGATTTTTCCAACGGATTTCAATATGATTGCTGCGAACTTGATAATAACGAGTTGTGAGCGCAATAAGAAGTTACTATAGCTGTAAATTGTTTATTAATGCCAGACGGTTCCTTCAAACATTCATCGTCGAATTCCTATGTGTTCCTTGCCACAATCCAATACCGCCTCTAATACCTTCAACATTGACGAGGCGTAAAACCACAAGGCAAAAAATTTATAGGATTCATTGAATTTTAATCATAACAAAAAATCATAAAGGGCGTTTGCTGCCTTAAAAAAAAGTTACATAGGCATGTTGAATTTCTACTATTATTTTAGTTTAAAAGTTCATTGTTAGGAGAAAAAAAATAAAAAAATTTCTGTTGCAGTAATATTTAAAAGTTTCTGACTTATTTTACGTTTAGCTCTTAGTAACGTTAAAACTGATAATTAAGGATTAAACTGCAAGTAACGTACGTCAACATTTTAAAGAAAGTATAGTAGTTTCAAAAACTCATCTAGACTCCACTGTAGTTGATCTACCGTCGTACAACATAACTTAAAACGGAAAACAATTAAAACTACACAGATCAGCAAGTGAACAAGACATACCAATGTATATATATTAGAACCATTAAGAAAAAGGTTTTACGGCAGACAGGACACTTAGAATTAGATACTTAAGTGCTGATTCGTAAATGTGAAACTGTCACGCCATTTTCTGGCTGTATGTTATTTTAGTTCCAAATACTTGTTTGACTACCAATGAGTACTTTACAAAAACACAGTATGTTATTACGTATATTTTCATTTATTTAGTTACTTGACATTTGGGTAGCGAAATATTGAAGAAAGAGCTCTAAGAAGAATACCGAAACACATTTCCAAACTCATATTCAACAGTATTCTGCACATATAGCTAATATTTTAGGGTTCAACACTTCATTTAAACGGTGAATGCATGATAAAACTAACATCCATCTATACAGAATAACTTTAACTGGTTTCGATAGGTTTAAATTGGTATTCCCTATTCCCAGCGTCATTTATTTAAATTAAAATAAGTATATCCACCGCTGATATAAAATCTATTTTCAGTTCCTCTTTGCAAGTCTATATGCAGCCAGTTCTTTATACCACGATCAGTTCATTGTAGATGTAAAACTGCCACAAAACTAACGAAGAATTTTCGTTCCATACAGAGTTTTTTCAATGTTTTTCTAATATGACTATCTCATCATATAATTGGAAGAAAACGCGCTTACTTTTGGAATAAATATATTCCTTCATAAATGGTCTAGAATTGTTCAAGAAATTGTTGCCATTCTAAAGAACACAAAAAATTATTTTGCAGACAATTGTTTTATCACACATTGCGAAATAAGAGCTATGTACTGTTTAACTTCGATAGAAAGTGATAAGTTTTGAAGAGTTTTGTAATGTTGCTAACAAGATAAAGAAAGGTACCAACACATACAGCAACAACGTCTGGTGCTAGTATATCGACCAAATGTCTATGGAGGCGCTTGGAATTCATATAGTAAATCACAACAAAAACGAAATTATACCAAACCAGTTCAACTGGATATCGACAGCTTCAGATAAACAGTTCATCAAATGGGTGGACTACTTCTATATTTATGACTTATTGAAAACATTATGCACAGCTGGAGTCTGAATTGTTACGTCATTACTCAGGCCATGAAGAAAATTACCGGTTAATGGGACCAGAATGCTGCAAAGTATTTTACGAAGACAGAAAGGTAAGTGATTTTTACTACTTCTACACAAAAATAAAAATTATGAAATCAGCGTACATCATTTACAGCCTCTATCATTCAAATAGTAAGAAAACGTGTACGTGATTTTCCGCTGCAGTACATAAAATTAGAGTAAAAATGAATATACGAAATTTTTCTCTAAGGCGTTTAACTAAGTCCAAATCTCTTCTGGAAAGGTTCATCTTAATACGACTTGGTTACATAATTCCAAAATTGTGGATAGAATTTCTCAGAACATATTCAACCAAAGCTATTTAATTTGGTTCTAATGGTTGAAGTATAAATTATCTGGTCTGCTGTAGGAAGCTATTTAACTGGTTCAGCTGTAATGCTCTGACCTCACATTCAGGGGGACACTGGTTAGAATCTCCGTCCAACTATCCAGATTTCAGTTTTACATTGTTTCTCCAAATAACTCCAGGTAAACGCCAGGACAGTTCCTTCTAAAAAGGTGTGGCCGAATTCCTTACCGTTTCTGCCGCCAATCCTCTCCTGCCTCTAACTTCATCATTGTCGAAGAGGCGCAAAGCCCTAAGCGATAAAAGGTAGCAGTATTCTAGATTCGAACAAGAAACTTGATTAAAATCAGTATATTCCATTACACGAAAGGGCGTCAGTAAATTTAAATATCAGTTGTTTGTTAGCCGATTATGTCGCACTTTTAAAATAATTGTTCCTCCATACCCACACATTTATCACTGTACAATTAGCGACTATTAAATGTTAAGTAAACTACTAGATCAAATTACACGCACGAAATGTGCTGATAGAAAATGTATAAACTTTTCGTAGAAATCTTACTGTTGACATAACTACCGCGTTCAAAGGGATCTATCACAATGTGGTACACAGCTATCTTGGATAAAATAAGAAACAGGCTTTCAGGGGATGTAAAATATTCCAGGAAATATGTACATTGAAACGACGTAGACGGATGAAAATCGTATGCAAAATACTAATCTTTCCATGAGAAATTCGTAAATGTGTCTCTTTTTTTTTTTTTTTTTTTTTTTTTTTTTTTTTTTTTTTTTTTTTTTTAAGAATCATCACTACAAGGTATGATATTATATCCACGTAACTTAGGTATGGAAGTAAAAGAGTATAATTGGATAATACAATTCACTATTAAATGATACTGGGAATGATAGTTTTCCTCAAAAACAATTCTTTTAGTATTACCTATACAAATGAAATAATCACTGTACATATTACATTTATAGCAAACTAAAAGAAAAATTTGAAGATTTATATTTAATTAAAGTATTCGCAGATTACATATCGTACACACTGTTTGTCTTGAATCTGAGTGCAAATGTGCAATAACAAAGTATATTATTTAACGCAACACATTCACAACGGTTACATCCGATCTGAGCTGTAGAAATCGAGAAAACTTTCTTTAGCTTCTCTCTCCTGAGTTCTGGCAGCAAATTACTAAAACCTTCCTTTTTTGTGACAAAACGCAAACATTTCTGCTGCAGAACTCATTTTGGTGTGAAAGAATTTCTATCTTCAACATTCAGAACAATTTGTGGTTGAGAACGCCAAATATATATGATATATGGAAACACGGCACTCAAAATTATTTTTATTGAGACATTGCTGTGTGTGAAAATTAAGTACAAAGTGAAATTCCTGTTAACAAAGTACAAAACTGAGTTATCCTATGTTTGATGTGTTATCTTTGATGTGATGTAACACTCTGGTCTGGTATACGGAAGGACGCGGGTTCGAATCCCTGTCCGGGCATCCAGATTTAAGTTTTACATGGTTTACCCCAAATCACTCCAGGCGAATGCCGGGATACTTCCTTCAAAAGGCCATGGCCAAATTCCTTCCTGTTCCCTGCTCCCAAATCCTTCCCGCCTCTAATGATATAGACTTCGACGAGGCGTAAAACCATAAAAAAAGATTTTTGAGTTTGTACCATTCTTATAAAATCATTAACATTAACAACTGCTTATTGTCCCACAGTTAAGTTACTTTCAGACATTTTCCGCAATTTTTACTTTTTATCACAAACAATTAATTTGAATTGTCAGAAAGCACAAACTATACACGACTTGAGATTAAAAAAAGAATATAGTACTTGGCATCTAAATTTGTAGGTTATATAACTTCGAAAATTGTACACAACGCCATTAATAGACTATTTTTATACTTTCTTACCTTTCAGACCCTTAGGTACACATCATTATGTCAATCCTACAAAGTTTAGGAATCACAGGGAAAATATTTTTTTTATATATTAAAAGAACTTCTCCTGCAAAATCTCGTATGTGTCATCTTCTGTTTCCTTATGACCAATCGTTGAATACAGAATCGCCAGAAAATGTTATCCCCTGCTGAAAAATTGTAAAAGGATTGTAATATCTTTGATGGTGCTTTATTAATTCCTATTATTTCAGCTATTTATGTCAATACTAAGCGGAATGTCTTCAGAATATTCTGGTACAACAGGGAGCGGCATATGTGCTGTACTCTTATTGTGGGTGTACATAGACTTATTAAAATGTATGTGAATGCAATGCACAACTTTTGATTATTCACTAACCCCATTCTTAGTAATATTTACAACTAAACGTACTTTCCCATATATCAGAGACTTCTCTCTAATGGATTCAAGTAGATGTCTGTAAATAGTTGTAAACCGGTGGCCGCATTTTGGAGATGATCACAATTAAAAAAAAAAAAAAATAGTTCCCTTTTCTCAGACGGGTCCAGTTAGGTAAATGGCTACATTGTTGAGTGTTCTTGTTTCTAGAGTCATAGAAAATAATCACGTGACCTAATCTGTTTCTTTAGTTTGATCATCTAAAGGTCGATTCAAACAAAAATTATTCTGACCTTTTTCTAATTGTGAACAAAAAAAATGAGCTTTTAGGAATGAAATGATTTTTTTGTGACCAAAGGTTACCTCAACTGATTGAAATATGAACCTGACTAGGGTCCACTGTGCAATATTATAAGAAATTCTGTTGAGTACGAAAATTGACCTGATGGGGATAACAGAGGACGTTGTTATCGTTTCATGAAAATATCTGGATGCAAACCCGTGTAGACTATGTAGCATTTATACGCCTGTAAAATCTCCGTTCTAATGAAATATGATCTAACAAATTGTAGAAAATTGTAGTAATGAATTTGTAATTAAAAAATAAAATTATTCTGAACAAATATTCTAGCAAACCTTAAAATGGCACAATTAATGAAAATTACAAATCAGTTGTTGTTAGTTCAGAAATTTTATGGAATAACCTTTATTTATTTGGCCGATGCCTCAATTGTAATAGAAAAAAAATGTTAGTGTACAGAATGGATTAAACCAGACGAACAAATAGAATATTTGACTGTCTACTGAGCAAGAAGACTAAAGCGTGGATTAAAGAAGTGCCTAAAGATCTGTAAAGTTCCAACTGCCGGAGATCCAGACGTTATGTAGGAATAAGTTTCGAAACGAGATCAGTAATTTGCAAGGGTTGCGAGTCGAAAGAACGGCAAAGACTGGAAGCAGCACAGTGAACGCGTGAAGGAATGCAGGAAGAAAAACAAACTTCAGGTGAAAAAGAAGATATGATTCGTAGCCAGATCCTAAATGGTCATTTTCGCTAATAAGTAAATAAAAATAACGTTAGTGTGAGCTAAAAATAAGAGTCACAATGCAGACAGGAAAACCTAGAACCCAATACATGTTTGTCGTGTTTCTTTGTGTGGACGGGCGGTACGCAGACATTCCAGAACTCTCCGGTAACGCTGAGAAACTGCGCGGAAGGGAGAGAAAAATGTACGTCCCGACAAAACGTGAAGCCAGGCGACCTCTGGCGGGTAGACGCTAAATCAGGCGGCGCCACAGGCCTTACGTCACACACAGCGGTCTAGCGTCTAGCGCAAACCTCTCCACAGTCAGTACTTTCGGACCGCACGACCGGCGTAGAGATTTAAATTATCTAGTACTAGATATCCCGTGCGAAAGTATAGTGGAAGGTTTACGATAAATAGCAAGGTTTGTGGTTTGTAATAGGATACAAGAAGAACTGGCTCATTTTGTAGCAATTGCTTATTTTTCAGCTGGATTACGTACGTACCAACATCTAACCAAACAATTAGAAGAGATGAAATGTTTCCATAACAGAACAAAAATACCTGCAAAATCTCCTTTCCCCAGAAAACACCCACAGCTTATCAATATTTCTCTTACATGTAGTGCTGCTATCTAGCGGTATGAAAATATATTTTTTTTATCGACGTCACTCTGAATTATCACATACCCGTGACCTTGATTGTTCATAATTTTGCCATTTGCGGGTTGAATTTCGAAAAATTTCGTTCCTAATTAATGACGTTACCAAAGCGAAGAACTTAATCTTTAAAATGATAGCTCATTTATCGATTTTGGTTAAGTATAAAAGAAGAAAATATATATATATATACAGGGTGTTACAAAAAGGTACGGCCAAACTTTCAGGAAACATTCCTCACACACAAACAAAGAAAATATGTTATGTGGACATGTGTCCGGAAACGCTTACTTTCCAAATTAGACCTCATTTTAGTGATACAATACGCCATTCTCCAGGGCTGCATCAGCGCATCAGGGATTCCATGCGACGGAGGGTGGATGCATGTATCCTCGCTAACGGAGGACATTTTGAACATTTCCTGTAACAAAGTGTTTGAAGTCACGCTGGTACGTTCTGTTGCTGTGTGTTTCCATTTCATGTTTAATGTGATTTGAAGAGAAGTAGTAAAATGAGCTCTAACATGGAAAGTGAGCGTTTCCGGACACATGTCCACATAACATATTTTCTTTGTTTGTGTGTGAGGAATGTTTCCTGAAAGTTTGGCAGTACCTTTTTGTAAGACCCTGTATATATAATTTATCGTGATGTCAGCAACCCGCCATTGTGGCTGCGCGCGTTAAGGCGCCACCACTCTAGATCGGGGTGTTTAAACGGGTCCAGGTTCGATTCCTGAATCACGCGATACGGTAGTCGTAAATGCAGATTTTAGGTAGTTATTTGAAGTCACATAGGCAAATCCCCAATCTCCGACTCATAATGTACACATTGGACAATCAATAATAATGCTGTGTAATTAAATAATTTTTTGTTACTATTTCAACATGTCCGTAATGCTGACGTCAGGCGCCCGGCCTTGGTTACCACACTAACTGCGGCCAGAGATGATACAGTAAAATCGAAGTTATGACCGTCATTTAATAATAATTCTATTTAGATAATAAGGAACCGCGAAGATACATCTTTTTAGAACACTGAAACAAGAGCTGGTATTGCGTTTACATTAACACATTAATTATTAGTTAATTTTTGTTTATTTATATTCACACGATGCTCAGTGATATCGCTGTTATAGTAAACTAAGAAATATGTATCACATTTACTCATTTTTATGGTTATGAGTGTTATTTAATAACTTTTTTTAATTAATCAGCTACGAGTAATAGTGTTCAACCCATCATTTTTCATCGTCTCAGAAGCTAATAATAATAATAAAAAGAAGCTTGGTCACGATGTCCGTCACCTGCTCCACCAGCCGATAGAGACTAAAGATTTTTTTGGTATATACTCTATCCATTCTTGCTGTTGCAAATAATATTTACTCATACCAATAACTATGCTATAAAAGTGTTATTTTTGTTGTTGATAACAGCAAGAAAAAACAGCTTGTACGCCTCAATATTGAAGGGCGTTTCAAATATTGATTTAATATTGAGTTAACGAAATAGATTTGTACGAGTTTCTTTTTCGCCAGTCTCACTCCATCGCAATGTTCTGCCTTTTTACATTACTATTGGTGGTTGATATAATAGCTCGGTGTTTTGTAGATATCTCAAGTAAGAGGCATATCGAGCAAATTATTTAATGGACGTCACTAAAAACCCTTAAAGCAGTGAGAAGAAAATACAAAGATACGTCTACTCTTCAAGTTTATTTTGCTTCATGTAAATTTTATTGCGTTAATAGTGCAGCAATGAATATTGTAATATTAAGTTTGATAGCCATATATCTTTTTTAAGTCAATAAACCTACTGGAAGAATTTTTTTTTTATCGAAAGTCAGAACAGGCATTTTGAGTGTTTCACTACGATCATAAGAGACGCCATATATTCAAGCTATAGGTCTAGCCACGAAAGAGGCTAAATGCGAAAAGGCTAGAAACTTTGTTTCAAGGGCGTAATACCAAACTAACTATTTTTTTATTAGCTTACGTATTTCCCGAGTGTACTAGGCAAGCAGTATATAACATATGTGTTGATTATAATTAATAATTGAATTTTTTTTGTGTGTGTATTATTTTCCTAATTATAAATAATTTGTAAGAAAAAAGAAAAGAGATGTAAATGTTTAATTCTAAACTGCCTTCCACAGACAGTAGTGTTTGTAATAAGGTAGTAAATATACAATACTATCGTTGAATTCAACAAGAATATAGAATCTCTGTGTGGAGAGTTATGAGATTAGCTGTGAAGTTAGCTTTGTAAATTAATTTTAAGAAATTAAACCAAGGCATTTAGTAACAGTAAAGTGCTATTATTTTATTTTAAAGAAATTTGGAAGAGAAGGGCCTTAATGATATATAAAATGGGGCTGACATTCCATGATGCACATCAGGCATTAAAAAAAAAAAAAAAAAACTATTGGTCAACACGCCGAGAAGGGTGTTGCAAGTAACGCTGTGCCCTCGGGTTCATGAGGACACGGGTTCGAATCCCCGTCCGGCGACCTGATTTCTATTTTCCAAGGTTTCCCAAAATGATTCCATGGATGGTTTCTTAAAAAGGCCATGACCAAATTTCTTCCTGTTCCTTTCCCCATCCCTTTCCCGACTATAATGACCTCGACTTCTACTTCGACGTGGCGTAAATCCCTAACCTATAAAAAGTTCTCTCCGCAAAATTATTATTATTATTATTATTTTTTTTATGTTAAAGAGTGTTAGATAAGTACAAAGACGACCTCAGTGTATAGTAAAGATTCTGCGGCTGCAAGCAAGCCAACACATCGGCCTCACTTTCCCAGACTGCGCGACCTTGAACTCGAAACACTGTGCCATGAAAACAGCTGACGGCTGACAGGCGTGCGTGGCGCCGTACAAAGCAGGCGGCGTGACTGAACGCTGCGCTGTGAGGATCTACGGCAGGCGGCAAAGTAGTAAATATGTCCCGCGCGTCTCGAATACTCGGCATTCCTGGGAACGGCAGAAATCCACAGCCATAGGTCCAACTAACACGGCGATAAACTTAAAAATCACACATAATTCACCAGGCATGTAGAGCCTGTACTATCAACGCACACAAGACGAAACATGTAGCTCACAGAGTACAGCAACTCATTCTTTCTTTTGTCAATCGAGTTACTTCGACAAAAGCTTTATTTTTAACAAAAATTCTGTTGCTCACTTCTTCCTTAAAGCTTCAATTTGAAATCACTATTTTTCCTAAACTCTCTAATGGTTTTATCTATGCCAGTGTCTTTCTCTCTAATTCTTCTTCTTTTTCGTTTTGGCCAATATGGGTCACAAGATTCTTAACTCTTGGTTTTTTTTGTTTTTTTCTGTTCTTTTTTTTTTTTTAACTGCTTAACGTCTCTTAACAGCGAGGTCTTTAGAGACGGAAAGGATGGGGGGCAAGGTATGGGAAGGAATTCGGCGATGGCCTTTTGAAGGAAGCATCCCGGCATTTACCTGGAGTGATTTGGGAAACCATGGAAAACCCAAATCTGGATGCCCGGACGGGGATTCGAACAGTATTCCTTCAACCTTGCATTGTAATTGTCTTCTGTGTCCATTTCCCGCCAGGTCATTGGCGCAGTAAGAAAATCGGATGTGTTAATCGATATCCTGTGCGTATGCCTGGTGTAAATATCGTTGGGATCAATTTATAGTTTATTGAAATCTTCTCTCACTAGCATCGCCCTCTGTGTTGGAGGTTTGGGAGGTGAGTATATGATGGTCCATCCCAACTACGTGAGCATAGAAGGTTAATCTCCTCTTTCTCATAGCTGCTGTGATGCTCTCTAGTTGATTGTTGAGTCTTTATTGACGGGACCCATGATTTTTCTCAGGATCTTTCGTTCCTTCAGTTTCAATTTTCTTAGTTGTCCCTTTTTAACAATGTTCAGGCAGCCTGGGGATACAGTACAGAACAAATTATTATTCTTATAAAAGACGAATTGGCAATCAACAGTTTGTATTTATTTTTTCTCAACGGTTATTTTCGTTATTTCATATCTTGTATTAATGCTCTAAAGACTAATTATAACACAGGGCCAACTCAACACTTTAATTAAAATCACACAAGCCCTAAAGCAGTATCGAACTGAAGACACTTGGTACGTGAGATTAGCGTCATAGCTACGACCGGCAGCAAATGATTATGAATTTGAGGAGGCCGGCCTCGGTAGCGTAGGGGCTAGAGTGCTAGCTCCACGTACCGAAGGCCGCCGGTTCGAATCCGGCCGCGGGCATGGATGTTAAGTGTTGTGTGTCTGTTTGAATGTCCTGTCCGTCCTGTGGCGTCCATACATTGGAAAAAATACACATTGAGCTGGCTGTATGGCCTCCGTTGCCGAATGCCATTAAAAAAAAAAAAAAAAAAAAAAAAAAAAAAAAAAAAAAAAAAAAAAATTTGAGGAGCATAGTTTAACAAGAACATCACCAGACATGGTAAAAACAGATTTCTATCACCTGAGTATATGTCGAAGTCCATTCTCCCCATATTCCCGTGGCACAGATGTTTCTTCAAATGTGTCTGTGATATTTGCTTGCGAAATATCCAAATATTAGTCAAATACTTCATTTATTGCGTCCCATTATACTTGGCAAAGTGTGAAGGAATCATTATGCATTAACAATAATTTGATTTACCTGGAATGTCTCACCGAGCGTGGTGGTGTAACGGATAGCGTTCTGGCCTCGCATTCGGGAGGACGGCGGTTCGAATCCCCGTCCGGGCATCCAGATTTGGGTTTTCCATGGTTTCCCCAAATCACTCCAGGTGAATGCCGGGATGCTTCCTTCAAAAGGCCATGGCCGAATTCCTTCCCATTCCTTGCCCCCATCCTTTCCCGTCTCTAAAGACCACGTTGTTAAAAAGGGACGTTAAAATGTTTAAAAAAATGGAATGTCTCGTTTTTTATTAAAAAATAAATGTAATATAAAAAACGCGGCAGTCCCGAAAAAATCAAGTTATTATTAATAAATAATCAGTAAGCAAATTTGAAATGAATCATTGTTAATTCTTTTTTTTTTAGCAAACCATTGTTTCCACTCCTTGTCAGTAAAGACATTGTTTGATTCGGTTTCAGAATAAGTATTTTCGTTGTATCTCGCAAAATACTTTTTTCAACGAAATACGTGTAGAACACCTTCTTTTGTAAACAGTCCATTATGTTCATATTTCTTTTCGATAAATACAATAAGATTTAATGATTTTGCTGAACAGAACAGAAGGATGCTAGTTTGAACATGTAATGTAACATTTACAGTAAAAAAATTTTTAAAAAAAATTAAGATCATTTGTAGAAATGGTATGTCATAAACCAAACACAAGTAACGAATTAAAAAAAAAAAAAAAAAAAAAAAAAAAAAACAACTTAAAAACGGAAACATTTCTGCTAAGATCAAAATATTATATTTCGTAGATTAGGGTATGGTTTTTCGACGGTTGAAGAGTTATCTATTATATACCTGACCCCCTGTAAATTCAGTAGATCGAAATCCATTCTTAACACGTCTGTAAGTTCCAGAAAACTGATACGTGTACAAAACTACCTGTTACTAGGAGGTTACTAAGATTGGTAAAACTTAGTAAGCACCGTCATTAATGAAAATCTGGCGGATGTAGATGTAGAAAGCGATTTCACGTTTGGGGTAGATACATCGAAATAACATAGTTTTAGACTTTTCATATAATCTGGAGGTAAAACTTTACTGCGTACCAAATTTCAACTTTCTAAGTCTACGGGAAGTATCTTAGAGTTTTGATGATCATCAGTCAGGCAGTCAGTGATGAAAACACCGAAATACGCTTATTAATAACATCCAAACTAAGACAGAAACGAAAAAAAATTTTGTGTTTGCTAAGACTGCTGATATCTATGTATAACAGAAGCATTTAGCATCAATAAGGCAGAAGAAATTAAGGTGCAAAAATTTCCTGAATCGCTTCGAGAAAAGGGCCGACTCGTGTTGACATGTGCACTGACGTGCACCCAGAATCAGCCTGCTGTCAGACGAGTAACGAGGAAGGAAAAACACTCGGAGTAATACACCCGGGGGATGAGGGTGATCCCACCCCTGCTCTAAAGGGCAAAGTAGATCGGTGGGGGAATTTGAACGTATATTATTTCTGTAAGGTGTTTTTGTCACAAGCCATTTTATCTCCCTTCATACCAAACCGAAATAGATAAATGAGGAATCATTTTAAAGATTAAGGTCTCCTCTTTGGTCACATCATATCTTAAGAAAGCCATTTACCTTCCTTGATACCTAACTGAAATCGTTAAGTGCGGTATCATTCTAAAGATTAAAATTTCCACTTAAGCAACATTATAAAATGACAATGAAACTTTTCGGAATTTGACCCTTGAAGGTAAAAAGTAATAACAGAGATACTTCAGAGCCAAGCCAATAGATGGCAACAACATATTACAGTCATTTATAACATATATCACAGGGATATTAATAAACTGCTTAACTTGGGTCTAATAAAAATAACTTATTTATAATAAGTTGTTGTATTTCCGACTGCGAGAAAATAACCCACCGGTCTTATTGCTCATTTCATAGGCAGATTTTTATGGGAACTAGAAAAACGATGCAAATCGATCACGGCGTTTATCAAGGAACAATAATCACATTCTTCTGAAGAGATATCCGGAAATATGGGAACCAAAATTAGAATAGCCGGACTAGTGATCGAACCCCAATGGTAGGACCAAACTTTAACCATACAACCTAAGGTTCGGCCGCAGAAACTAGCAGAGAAAAATGACGAGAATTATTGCAAGAAATTGTGTCATTGTGACTGTTGGTATGAAATAACTAAGGGTGGGAACTTAGTTGAAAACAAAGCTCTCTTGAATAAAGTATTATGTCGCAAGGAGTGAGAAGATAAATAGTAATGTGTTGGAAATGGTGGAATAAGCTTAAGAGAACACCAGTTTGGAGAAGAGAGTACTAATAATGAAGAAGTAATTCTCACAATTTCGCTTAGTAATAAATTATACGCGCAAATTCTTTAATTACTGAATTGATACCTCTCCTTGAATGAAACTAGTATAAATAAATAAAATATTACGGAAGTTACTCCAAGGCAGTTTGAGACGGATATCGTAATAGCTTTGCTTCTGGTGATCTGCTGGCAGATGTAAGGTATATGATCTATTCACCTTCAACTGGCTGTTCAAGGTCACGTTGCGCTTGACTCAATTCTCACCTCACCACCCCTTCCCCTTACGTATCCCTCCGAACAGACCACTGTGCCCATGCAAGGAATGACAAATTTGTCAGTGGGCACTCATTCGCCTTTGGGGGCATCCATAAATTACGTGAGGTGTTTTTCGGATTTCCGGACCCCCCCCCCTTCTGGTGAGACTTCGTGAGATGTGGTCCGACCTTCCCCCTCTGGTGAGATCCGACCCGTCAGAACCCCCCCCCCCCCCTAGAAACCGCCCTCGCAACTTTTTGAGACTTTTATTCTTTAGGTCTCACCCTTCCAAAGCCGGTTAAACCCCCACTTTTTTACGGAATACCCCCCTAATATCGACTTTCCCGTCATTTGTAGACCTTTTTTTTAGGTCTACAGTCCAACAAAAATTTCCTGACGTGAAATATCCGTTGACCCCCCCGCCCTTCGCCGGACCCCCCCCCCCCCACCCTATTTTACCTCACGTTATTTATAGACGCCCCTTTACATAAAGGGGTAAAGGGTAGAGGTGTGAAGATAGAGTAAAGTGAGTTTGACCCACCTCTGTTAGCAGAACGTACTATAACGTACTATAACGTTCTGACGCGATGTTTTTGGTATTCACGAGAGACGCGCAGCAACATTGCGATAAAAAAGCAGCTGCAGGATTGATGACAGCAGCAGGAGACATACTACATAGAGCAGAGGAGTAAAACTGTCAGAAGAATTCAAACAATCCTGGGAACACAGCGAAGAAATCAAGGACGCGGCAGAGTACTCCATCTAATACAGCCTGGTAGGTAATAGATTATCTTTCGGCCTGGCATTCTGGAGAATGCGCGTTCGATACCCGCTTCAGCCATCCAGAATTAGATTCGTAAAATATCTTTTTACGACAAACAAATTGTCACAGGACATAATCGCGTGGCCTCATCTGATCTATTTTTTGAGTTTCGTCATTATTAAATCTCGATTTATCACAAACAAAAAAAAAAAAATGCTTAACACGGTGTCAAGAAGTATCAAAAAATGAGTTTTTAGGGTTAGAGGTCACCTTAACCTATTTTGGAGAGCAAGTGTTGACTCGCCAACATTTGAAGAAGTTTGAAGGTACTTGGAAGTTCTGCTTAGCAAAATAGAAGCAGTCACATAACTCGTACTTCTTCCATTGTACCAACTAGAACATGGAGTTTCTTGGCAATTTTGAGGATATTCTTATCAGGTGTCCGAATTTGGCTACCGTTTCCTCAGAAAGTGGTTTTGCAACTGTTTGGTGCAAAATGATTTTTTTTAACTGTTTAACGTCTCTTAACAGCGAGGACTTAAGAGACGGGAAAGGATCGGGGAAGGGAATGGGAAGGAATTCGGCCATAACCTTTTCAAGGAAGCATCCAGGAGTGATTTGGGAAACAATGGAAAACCCAAATCTGGATGCCCGGACGAGGATTCGAACCGCCGTCCTCCCGAATGTGAGGCCAGAGCGCTTACCGTTACACCACCACTCTCGGTTTAGTGAAAAATGAATTTGAAGACTATGCTAAGATACTTATCCTACTAACTAATCTTACCCAGGCTATTTTAAAACATACCAAAGAATGTATTACATTAAAATTAAAAAAAAAAACCTAATTCAAATCAAAGACGAGACAGGTAAAATGGGGGTTATTGTTTAGTTATAGCTTTACGCCACGTCGACATCGAGGTCATTAGAAGCTTGGTGGGACTGGGGATAAGGAAAGGGAAGGAATTCGACCATGGATTTTTGAAGGAAGCATCCCGAAATTCACCTAGGGTTATTTGGGAAACCATGGAAAATCCAAACCTGGATGCCCGGACGACGATTCGAACTAGCGCCCTCCCTACTGCGAGGCCACAGCGTTCCACTCATCCACCACGTTGGTTGGTAGCCCTTTCATGTACTGTAACCGACAAAGATGATGCTTGGACGACACAGAGACGGAAGAACTGGAAAGAGAAACGAGAAGAATCCTAAGAAACATGCTAGGTCAAAACGCAAAGAGGTGAAATATGGGTGCGAAAACTGTACTGGAACATGAGGACGGTATTGGAAATGACGAGATTCAAAATCAGCTGGGCATGCGATCAGTATGGACAGGAACAGAACGACGAGACGAGAATAGGACGAGACTAAAGATAGAAACAAAATAGGTGGTTGAACTCATAAAGTACTAGGTTGAGAAGGGGATCAAGGAGAAATTGAAAGAGAACTGGAGGAATAAATACAAATCAACTAATAAGTCAGAGGTAAAGAACAGAGAAGGTTACAAGACAAAAGAGAACAATTTCTGTTTTCTATTTTCTGAAGTTGGGCCAAATACGTATCTCAGAATCTCATACTAAAATTTGTAACCCACGTAATACGTTTTAGTTTTACATATTTTTAACAGTAAATTTAAATTACAAGTTTGAATGCTCTCGCATTGTGAATGACAGGAGAAGACAGGCTTAACAATCGCCTAGGTGTTATTAAAATATTAAATATAATTTTTAAGTATCCGTCTTTTATGGTCCATTGTCAAAGCAACCCGGGTGGGTGAACGATAATGATCGGGGATTGCGTTCGAGAAGAAGTGGGTTCGAATCCCATCCGGCCTTCAAGATTTACGTCTTCCATAATTTCCCGAAATCACTTCAGGCGAATACTGGGATGGTTAGACCAAAAGGCCACGAAATAATCTCTTCTCATTCCTTACCTCTTCGTGCCTTCCCTCCATCCCACTCTAATGACATTAACGTCGACGAGAGTTAAAGCCTGAAAGAAAAAACAAACTATTGGTACGCCAGCTTGTTCATTTTCTTGTAATTTGGTCCTGAAACTTCAGGATATTGTTCCAAAGTAATAAGATCATCACAAGTCCGCCTCTTATTTGACAATTACGTACGGAATACAAGATGTTGTTGGACTCTGATGTGGCTCAAACCTACCTTAAGACCAGAAAACGTCTTTGAATAGTATCGGCGATTGAACCAACCAATATTGAATCTAATACAAAGTGTAATATAAGGTCAATCGGGTTCATCATGGTTGCCACCTGTTCAGGTTGCAATATATGACTTCGAGACAATTAGAGATGGGAGAAGAATGGGACAATGAACGGGGATGAATTAGTCCATGGCCATCTGAAGAAACCATCCTCACATTCGCTTGAAGTGGTCGGGGGAAATCGTGGATAATACATTTTTAGTTGGCAGTACTGGAATTTGAACCCTCGTCCTCCAGAACGCCACGTCCTAGCAGGTGGTTGCTATGGACGCTGCTCCAAAGTAATTTCACAGAGAGATGTATTTGGGGAAGTTGATCTCATTATCTGTGCAGAGTACTGTCATGGTATGCCTGTCCACCGAATTGTGTTATTTGTGTTACAGATCAACAGTGAAAGAAGAGACAGCCGAACTCTTTCAAAAGACACCTGTGAACCGCCGCTGGTTTTAATACGTCTATCAGACGGAGGAATTGCACTAAATGCTGACTTGGACGTGTTAAGAATTTAATCCAGGATTTGGTACACAACCTCATTAAGAACCGTGCACCACCACATCTGTTACCCAAAGCAATGGTGGAAATTCCTTCCACGACCTAGGCTTGAACCAGCAAACACTGGATTGACAACATGTACTGTCGTAGAGTCTCAGCGACTTTAGCAAAGAGTTGGGTAAAAGAAGAATCTAAATCACCATACAGAATCAGAACTGCAGTTCAAAGCGAATGCTGCTTCAACCCACCCGATTAAACAGTATGCTGGTGATACTGGGAATATTTTACACCACATTCGTACAGAAATTTTTATGCGATTAATTGTGGATTGATAAAACACTGTTCAGGAGTCAGGAGATTCAGCAATGTTATTCAGTTTATACGGTTTACTTAGAAGCCTGGGTGTAGGGCCGTAACCGTGATTTGGGTAATGTCATGGATACAGGACAGTTCCCAGGTCTCGAATTAATATCAAACAAAATAGTAATATATAGACACGAATCTTAAGGTCAATCTAAAACAAAAATGCGTTTCACAGAGTCCAAAAGAGGCATCATTGTCATTTTTGTTTTGCTCTAAGACAGGTTTTCAAATGTCTACTCTCCATTCTCTCCTGTCTTCTACCCTTGTCATCATGACCATGTAGCTGCCGTTTTTTTATGTTATATGTGATCTTGTACCTCCCTCCTTCTTCATTTCTTTCTCCTAGTCCTTCCAAATCGTTTTCTCCCTCTCATCAAGTGTCTCATGCAGTTCTTCCTTATTTCTTTTATGATTTTCATTGATTTCCTTCTTTCACCAACCCTTTCCAGCACAAAGGAAGTGGACAAAAGAGGCAAAAGATTACTTTTTTATAAAATAATTATTTTGTATGGTGAAGCTCATTACCACGTTTCTTAGCCCAGATGAATACGAACTTTGCCTGTGTTTGACTATGAGGAATCACTCTACAAGCTTTGAAATGATTTTTTTGAGTGAAAGGACTAAGAAGTATTAAATAGAAAGAAAAACGATTGGAGTATAGCTGAACATTCTGATAAACGTTGTTGAATTATCCAGTTAAAGTCTAAATTTAATACCACAAACATAGATAAAAAAAATATGACGGAAGAAATAAGGTAAAATGTTGCTAATATCTTCCCTCCTAAATAATTCATTCAGTAACCTGTAATAATGATCTTGATTCATTGAAAGTATCTAAGATTCTATAGCAATATCGTTGGAACACGAGAAACATTGTTTCAAGTTCATACTGGTCATTTCACATACCGTCACACCATATATGGTGCGTACTGAATGCTGTCAAAAGATGTCAAAATACATTCTCAGACATCGTTCCCTGTTGAAAAGAGCCTTAAAAGGGTACTTGTAATCCGTAAACACGTTTAAGCAGTTCCGTTAACGGAAACACAAACAATGGAAATGTATGCAACGAACGACAACGGAAAATAATTGAAATAAATTGACTACCAAATTGTCTAGTAAATTGCGCCATGTTTGCCTTGAAAATACAAATAGTACCAGCCATGCAACATCCTATCAATAACTATGGTTTCAATCGGGTTTCTGTCTCATCACAATAACTATAACGCCGGATGCCCTTGCGTTTGACATGCAATAACGTCTAATACAATATTTATTTATCCCCCTTGCCAAAATAATATGACGCTGGGTTAACTGTTTCGGAACCTAGAGGTGTAAGAAATTTTACAGATAAAGAATTGCATAACAAAATAATACATACACCAGAAGATGTACAATCATAGCATGCATGGTACATTAAACAACTTCATAGCAAAATAATACATAGACCAGAAGATGTACAGTCACTAATTATGTCAACTAAATTTACACAAATTACAGGCAGTTTATTTTGTAGATACCTTAGAAATAAATTCTTCAACAGAGTAGAAGGAGTTTTCAGTTAACTAATGGAGGGTTAAACATGCATGTTAATCGCCTACACCTGGACAGGGGCCAGGTTTTCATAACAAGACTACTCAATGAAATGATCATATATTTACTTCAGATAATTTTTTTTTAATAATACCCGCCTTTTAACATTAAATATATATATTTTTTTAAACCACATTAAGTATAAAGATGTAACTGTGTTTTGGGTTTGGTCAGGGGTGCAAAATAACTCACAGTTCGCAGAGAGGTTCAGAAAAGCAAATGTTTATTTTTTCCGGGGTCTATCCCAGGAACTTGCTAATTCCTAAGACAAATGCCAACATATTAGGGAATTGATCCCGTTCCATTTGATTTGTTCTCCTTGCTTATGTTTTACGCCACGTCTGATCGAGGTCATTCCAGGCGGGAAAGGGGTGGGAGGAAGAAATTCGGCCATGGTCTTTTGAAGGAAGCATCCCGGCATTCACCTGGAGTGATCTGGAGAAACCATGGAAAACCCAAATCTGGGTGGGGATTCGAACCCATGTCCCCCAGTGGCCAGAACCGCACCTCTCACCCACCACGCATGGTCTTCCATTTAGAAAGGAAGTTCACCACTTTTTAGTCTGTTCGGAGTATTATCCGTAGAATAAACACAACCTCAACCTTGGGAAATCCATGCAACACTTTAGCATTAATCAAGCTGCGACGTTTTCTCGGATAAAAAATGAGGTTATAGGATCACTGGTCTTGACCACGTGACAATGCTGTATCTCTTAAGGCCAATTTAAACCGTAAATGAAATGCACACAGTCTAAAAGCAACAATAAATGAGCTATAGGGTCACACGTCGTGTCAACATGATTTTGTTGGAACTCGTAAGGTTGATATCAACTAAAAAAAAAAAAATGCGTTTCACAGAGCCTAAAAGTGACAAGAAATTAATTTTTAGGGTGAAGACCAGAATAAAGGTAATGATTGCGTGACCTGAATTGTATGCTCTTCAAAATTTTGAGATTTTGTATTCAGTTTTTAGGGAGTTGGAATTATTAAGTGAGATCCCACTGTGAAGTATAAGAAGAACAATACTCATTGATACAGTGTAAGGATGAATTTCATAAAGTAAACGCTGAAACCACAATAATTAAATTAATACAACACTTGTGACCTTAATATATATATTTTGTAACACTGTAACACAACTGTAACTGTTTTAGTATCTGTACGGAGACCACTTGTTGCAATTGAACTGTTAGAACATTTACTGATAGATACTAAGTTGTCACATTTTCCTACAGATCATCATTCAGATTTCAAACAGTGGTGCAGTTTCTTATTAATCAATAATAATTTCGTGCACTTCATTTTCGTACTTCTCTGTATTTAATACACAGATTTCGGTTGGCAGGTATTTTATTCACAGATTGGCTTATCTCAATTATCTATAAATTATTTTTAACGCATTGTCCTTCTATATTATTTGTACGCCCGATAATTTACCTTCACTCAATCGGTGGTTGCTATGTTGATAATAACTGAGAATAGAGTTTTGTTTTTGTTTGTTTGTTGTTTGTTTGTTGCTTGTTTGTTTTTTGTTTTTTGTTTGTTGTTTTTTGTTGTTTTTTTACGGCTTTACACCTCGTCGAAGTCAAGAGAATCAGAGGTGGGAACGGAAAGGAATTTGACCATGACCTTTTGAAGGAAACATCCCGGTACTCACCTGGAGTGATTTGGGGAAAACACGGATAACTCAAATCTGGATGACCGGACGGGTATTCGAACCCGTAACCTCCCGAATGTGAGGCCAGAGCTTTACCGCTCATCCACCACGCTCGATAACTTCTAGGTGATGATAATGAAGCGTCAAATGTGTGCCAAACGTATTCTAACTGCATCAAAACGTTTAACTTATAAATGTTTTAATATGTGTTAAAAATCAGCTACAGATTTTGTGTTGCATTGTACGTGAGATTCTTGCTTCACGAATGCTAGAGCCGTCTTCCACGACGCACGCAAATGCCCCGGCCCGAGATTTCACCTCAGACAAGGAGACAACACAATAGCAGCAGACAATCGCTCCTCCATGGCTGTCACGCCAACCCTTTTGCCCCAAAAACAAGTCGCCCGGCTACAGAGAAAGTCGCGACAATGGCCGCAAAGGGTTGCGAGAGTCCGGGGCGATTTTTTTGCCTCCGGCTGGAATCTGGTTCGCCCCACGGGGCGCAACTTTCCCAAACGCTCCCCCGATTTCTCTCGGTTGTGATCTGGCGACGACTTCAGTAATGCCCCGAGAGCGATCCAGCGAACAGCGAGTCACCGAGATTCTGCGCTACCAGACTCCACTACAAGGTAATCTGGCTACGGTACCTGCGGCTTTACATCGGCTCTCAGGGCATCAAAATATGTATTACTAGTAGCAATGGTAAAGCATCTTAATCACTGTTATCAACACTGTACCTGATTTGTACTAAACTTTCGTTAAGTTATTAAGCTATTAAGTAAGCAGGGAATGAATTCGAATGCAGTGAGAATTGAATTCCAGTGGCATCATTTCTGAAATATCTGCTACAACACCTGTTTTCGAGTCATTCTTTCAAAACTGTCTGATTAACGCAGTCATAGATACTGTGCATTTTTTGTGCTAATCTTTCGTATTTTTTTTTTTTTTTTTAATATTCAGCTAGCGGTGAATGAATCAGATTGTGGTATGCACTGAACTATAGTGGCAGTAACTCTGAACTGCATGTTGCAATACCCGTATTCAAATATGCATACTTCGTTTGTGTCTGTATGTATTCTTGTTTTCCTATTCCATCACTGGTGACAGGGATTTTAATCCAATCTGTGTTGTCCCTATATTTACGGAACTGAAGTTGGTAAGGCTTTTTTCTGCTTCGCTTTTCGAATTCAGCTTACAAAAGTTACCATTCTGAAAATATCAGAATGTCGAGGGATTACTTAAAAACTGGTTGTGCCAACACTTCGAAAATGAATTTCTAGCTCAGAGGAGAGAAACTTTATTAAAGAAATTACCAAAATTTCCGATGAGATGTGGCAGTGAAACATTGTCGACTAAGCTCACAGGACAAGCATTGTTTCATATCATCTTCATTGTTCACGTATCATACATGTGTATTAAACATGTTTTATTTGTATTGTAAATACTGAGTACAGTTCTTATCGATACATACCATAGAGGAAATTATTTCCTCATGTTCAATTTTCTGGTCTGTATATTCTGCAACAAACCAGACTTAACCAAACACTTATTCCACAATGTATAATCGGAGATCATTTCCATGCATAGAGACAATAACATCAAATAAAACGAAAATTTGTAGTATGAAACATTTTTCTGGCTATGACGCAATGAAATCAGTACCACGTGATAAACACTACTGTTTTATAGCTAATTCTCTACTAGAAGATCCTTTCAGTTTGTGCTTATTTATGTGTTGATAAATAGTTCTTTATTGATATGTCGGTTACTGCAGATAACATAAGAATTCTATATTGGCGGGAGAAGGTATTACTTTATCTTCAATAGAAGGATTAATCCCATTCACTTCAGCCATCTTTTTCTGGAATCTTTCAACATGTCGGTTCCTTCCGATTCATAACAGATCATCTGTCTCAAAACTGTTCTACTGCTGCAAACATTATGCTCTTCCTTCTCCAAAGAGGTAATTAAAAAAACAGATTTTGACTTCTCTCCTAATATCTTAGTTTCTTATTTGATTTTGAACAAATCTAGCATTGTCTTATAAATTTTATGTCTGCACACTGTACTTTTTGTTAATAGATGTTGCCAGTTCTTTGGTTTCACTACCATATGACAACATAAGAATAGTAATTGCTTTATGAAATTTAATTCTATTTTTCTTTATTCAGAGTCATTTAAGGATTTTCATAAAAAAATTATTTCTAACCTCGTAAACATTGAAATTAATGGAAATACATGATCGAATTATGTCGTTAACATACACAGAAAATAGGTTTGTAGGAACAAAATCATTTGTTTTCGTTAGTGCAAGAGACTTTCTGATATTCGTGTAGTCTATTTCTGATATCATAATTACTTTTGACTTTCTCTCAATGATACACGACTTTGAAACTTAGTTCTTAGATCCATATATACAACTACACGACGTCTTTCATGTAACATAAAATTCACTGTGCAAAATAGGATAGCTGTATTTAATGGTACACAGAACATTCTCGATTAGTTTATTCCAAGTAGATTCTATGTTGACTAATCGTTCCCCATCAGAACGACCTTAAAAAATTATTAAACTAAGTTCAATATAATTCCTGTTCATATCCCAATATTCCATAGGTTATTGGGATGTGATATTAAACCTATGGTACTAAAGGATGTACGTAGATGAATAACGCCATCAACACAAATCCAATCAATTTTGTTTTAGGTAACACTACCACTTCTTATTGAATAGGTCTTCAGTTTGAAAAATAGTTTTTTTTTCTTCTCTTTTTCGAGTGGTTTTCTCCCTTTTCGTGACCGCTGTTCATAAAATAATGTTAATTATTAAACTGTTCCTTTTCTTCCCTTCTTACTCCTATTTGATTATCAAATGTCATGTTTTATTTACTTGTTAGGGAGCAAGTGATAAAAAATAATCCTACTTTCATTCACCTTCTTTGTGTTCTTCCCTAAAACAGTTGTTGTAATGGTATGCTTTTTTTATTATTGTTATTTATTTTCAACTTCTGGTTGTTTTACATCATTCCATTCGTTCTAAAGTGGCTTCAAAATACGACAGTATTGAAATTAAAGGAAATTTCTTTTGTGTTAACTATGTTTACAGAGATAGTTGCTAATTATGCTTCTTGAGAATTTAGAGAATAAATTGAATTAAGACCAGGAACAGTAAATTTATAATTAGGCTTAATGTCTGTTTAAGAAGAGAATATTCTATCAAAAATAAAATTACTGATTTTGAAGAGGTTAACATTTTTAGAACACATTACTAGCTGTAAAATATTTAAATATTTCCTCACAACACACGTATATTCTGTGATACTCCACCAGGTAATTATTTACCTGTTATTGCCTGACACGGTGTAGGCGAATGTAGACTCGTACCATATAATTCGAGGCAATCAGACGTTCAAAACCATAACCATCAATTGGTTGGAATTACGACACCAATCAAATACTCTTTATGAAGACAACTTACACAAGAAACTCGACAGCAATTGGTAGAGTGTCTTAATTTGAAGAGAAACTGATAGAAAAAAGTGCAAAGTACCTACTGCAAATACAGACATAAAATTGGATTCAAAGTAAGCTGGGTTGGTTATAAAAGAGGTCGTTTCTATGGTGATTTCAAAGCTCCATAAAGTATTCGTAAGGACCAAATCTTGTTACTGCACAGAGCGCATCAAGAATCGAAGCAATATCCGTTGCTGAGTAGACAATAAACTACATTCCAGATAAGGATTCCGTATTTTATGATCACGTTAAAGACAAATAATGTAATCATTTTGTGGGGGCCTTAAATTGTGACAAATCTGTTAACTATTTTACGTTTTAAAATAATATTATTATATAACAAAATTCCCCCCCCCCCACATTAACAGCTAGGTAAATTTTAAGAATGTATGAGTGCAAATAAATATTAAATCTATATTTTAGACGTTTCATAACCGTCATGATACACAGGTGTAATTATTTATCGGGTTTTTCATCTTTGTCACTATTTTCCTTAGGTGCTGACGTTTCAGTCCTCAGGGTATTTTCTGCAGAAACGGCTGCAAAGTTTGATGTTATACACTTCGTATCTTCTGAGAAAACTCGGGTAGATTAATTTATATTTTGGCAGAGAGTATTATGTTGCTCCAGAGATATCATGAATGAGTTTTCCTATCTATCTCACCCGGACAGTCAAAAATCAACTGACTGGCCGCGGAAGACTACGAGTACCGGACATTGTTTAGTTGGGGCGTCGCGTTTATCCACAAATGCAAGTTCCCATATCTCGCTCAATTCATTCCCCCTCACCCCCTAATTGCTGAGGTGTGTAAATAATGCCGCATAGTCTTCTACTTTAAACCGTTTTCTGTTCTTCCTGAGAAATGAGACCGTCTAGGCATTAACATAGTCAATACAACAAAATCTTCTCGGGTGTCCAGCCGGATGGTGGTGTAAAAATACGACGTTTCGACAGCTGACTCTGCTGTCTTCATCAGGTATCTTGTAGTTGTTCTCAGCTGACTGTCTCTGCCTGTAGAGTCAGCTGTCGAAACGTCGTATTTTTACACCACCATCCGGCTGGACACCCGAGAAGATTTTGTTGCATCGATACGCCGGAAAAGTCTCCACCCACACAACATAGTCAATAGTTTATTAAGGCAGGTGATTTCGTCCTTTTTGTGTCTGTTTGGTTTGCAGTTTTTAATGTCTCTTTTGTAGGATTTTAAGAAGCATCAATAACGTTAGTAACATCTCCATAACTTCCAAGGTGTGTACAGCTAACACAAGGTTAAGAATCATAGGTCGTATTTTGAAGAATTAAAACGCTCATAACAAGGGAAATAGTTCATAAAACTCTCGTGCATCCACATTTGGATTACTGTTGTGGAGTTTGGGATACTTATCGCGAGGGATTGATTTACGCGTTAGAGAAAATACAGAGCAGAACCACTCGATTCGTGACTGCTTGATAAAGCCCTTGCGAACGCGTAACTGAATTGACACACAGATTGAACTGAAGTTGTCTGGTAGACAGACGACGCCGGTTTCGTCTGAATTTGTTGGCGAATATGCGAAATTCTTCTTTGATTTACGAGTGCAATGAAATACTTCTTCCACCAACCTATTTATGTCACAATCACAGAAGATATAAGATTAGAGAAATATGATGCTGTACTGATTCTACGACCCGGTGATGAAAATTTCTTCCACAAACTGGACTCGAACCAGCAAACCTCGTGCAAGGTGCTGCAAATCCTTAAGGAGTCACAACCACCTGAGGAAACGGGGCAGTGAAATACGGAATCTGATCACTCATACAACCTGTAGTAATGATTTGCTTAAGAAATATACGTCTTTATAGTTACCGTTCTAGAATTATTACTGGTTATTGAAAAAGAAACAAGTATTTTGTGCTCAGGGTATTCGGTATGGCGGTTTCAGCTTAATGGTTTCTACTCAAGGTTTGCTCACTTACTTACGTTAGTTTTCTGTTTTTAGATGAGTGCATTGTACATCTAATAATTGGAGTGTATGAAAATCTTAAATCATGTTGGCGTATGAAAATTGATACCTGTTCCGGTTTTATAGACAATTCCCACGTCTTCTTTAACATGCCTTTACTTCTTCTACCTTCCATGCTACATTGGATTACTGCTTTCTGTAATCGTGCATCACCCATTCTGTACAGATGGTCTCCTCATTTTATATAATGTTCCTCTAGTTTGACATATACACTGTAAACTTAAAATCTTCCGAATTATTCTCCCAGACAAAGGTTTTCATACGGCTAAATGTCCCGATTGGGAAAAAGAACGCACCTGTTCAGTATGTATGCACAGTCTTAATAACGAATAGGTACGGACTAATTCTGGACTACCACTAAAAATCTTCCGTTGTAATGGGAGATAAGTCTTGGTTAACATTTTTGTCCCCACCGGAAGACATAAGTTTCAAGTAACTGGTATAAATTGTCTATATTCTCATCCAAATAACCTCGTAATAATTGTTTACAGGCATGCTTTAAATTTCTAGAAAAAATTATATGAGGTGGCTGTACCAGAAAACTATGAAACGTGGAGTTTCATGTGTCTTTAAGCAATGGTAAGGGATTCTGTGAAACTGTGATTGTAGCTAAAATAGTAGTTCAGAATAATCTATGTTACAACTGATAATTTTTATGGTTAATCTCTTGTTTAAAATGTTGTAGTAAATAAGCATATGGTATAGTCATCATTTAACAGTTCCAGATTTCACGGTAAAACTATAGTGAGGGATATTTTATAACCTTTTCTACCGTTGTGTTAGTTGGTGTTCAAAAATACATTCACCGTTATCATAATTACCGTCATCTTCATATCATTCCAGCTAGAACTTTCTAAAGAATTTCCTTCATTTATTAATATTTCGATAGCAATGTAGTCTTCACGGGTGTACCGCCTGATAGTGTTGTGTTTCCACAACACTATCCGGCGGTACACCCGTGAAGACTACATTGCAGTCATACGCCGGGAAAGTCTTCGTTCTTACAATATTTCGATACATATCTTTTCTTTTTCCATAGTTTCACGGCTTGTCGACGTCAATGTTATTAGAGGCGAGAAAGAAGTTGAAGGAAGGAACGGGAAAGAGTTTGGCCATGGCCTTTCGAACGAACCAACTCGGCATTCGCCTGGAGCGATTTTTGGAAACCTTAATCTGGATAGCCATAAGGGATTCGAATGCACATTCTCACGAATGCGAGGTCAGGGTGTTACCGTTCACCTATGGCTCAGTCTTTTCTACTGAGAGTGGTGGGTGAGCTGTAACCCTCTTGCTTCACATACGGGAGGACACCGGTTCGAATCGCCGCTTTCCCCAAATCACTCCAGGCGAATGCCGGCGGGATGCTTCCATCAAAAGGCCATGTCTGAATTCCTTCCCGTTCCTTGCTTCCCCCCCTCCCTCCTTTTCTGCTTATAATGATCCCAATGAGGCATAAATCCATAAGCAAAAATAAGAAGCAATCTTTTCTCCTTCGTTTTGATCTGTACATCATTCGTGACCTTGTTAGTCACCTCTCTCACAACTATGATAAATACGCTGCAACTTAAATGTGACTCCATTAAGAGGCAGTTTTCACTTGTTTCCTGACACCCACGCAATCTTTCCATCGTGCAATACAATTAACGGTAATCTCTATCTATTTAACTAGGATCACTGACCCCAGCACCTCAGTGCACGCTAACAAGCAGCACTTCCCTCGTCGGCACTTGTTAACAGTGCTGCCACAACACGGACATTGTAGCACAGTAGCAGGATGTGGCCGCGGGAATTGAGGGAGTGTGGAGAGTTTGAGGTGGCTGTGATGGCGTCTGTCGGGAAGAGGGAACGAGAGAGATAAAGACAGACAGAGAGAGAGAGAGGATTCGGATGACGTGGAGGAGGGGTCTTGTGATATAAGCGCATCCTCCATTGGCCAGACTGCATCTCCGGCGCGAGATATTTCAGTCGTCCCCAAACAAACGAAAGCGGTCCCCAGGCTGGCCCCTCCTAGCAGTCGCTTAAAGAACACACTGGGATACACACCATGACACTTGGCAGAAAACAGAAGCTCCGATCTAAACCGTATCAGAGAGTTGCGAATCCTGTGTTAGGTATGGTGAGTGATCAGATACTGCCAACAGCCTCGGTGTAAATATTCGTTGAACGTTGAGTTTGCTGGGATCGTGAAAAATATTTTTGCCTCTCACTCCCGAATAATTGTTCCACTGATCATCCTTCGAATATGTCTATTTATTAGTTTTTGTCCATACTCTTTTCCTAACCTATCTTCCATATTAGTCCAGTCATTTAAGCTTAAATTAGGTAAGAATCTCGGAATTCGAGATACCCAGCTGTAAGTCTGTAAATACTTGTATATTGGCACCCTAAAAGTTGTCTCAAAACCTACATATGATAGGGTGTACGCAACTATTAAATTTCAAGGTCAAAGGTCACAAAAATCGGTTTTTTTGGGGCTTTTTTTTTTTGTAAATATCTCATTTCCTATGGGTTTTTTGCTATTTGTATTTATTATCAATATTGTAGAACACAAAATTCTCAACAAATTTTGTCTAAGAAAATTTTTTATACGGTGAACCGTTTTCGAGATAGAGGGTCGAATTCCGAGGTGAACTTACTATAATGACTGGACTATATACCCATTTGTTTTCTTTCCAACACTTTTCTCGACAAAACATCTCTCTTAGCCGTACCACACTACCTATGCGATTTCACAAATTTACTTCAAATTCGTGAATTCCTATAGTAGTGCTGTATAATTCATATTAATACCACGTTTTTGCCATGTCAAATGAAACTATTTTTTTTTTTTCAATATAACTTCGAGACTTTCTTCATCTAGAGGTTCGAGTGGATTTCTAGGGAATCCAAAACAATTTTTTGTCGCTCTATATAATATTATTAGCTCACAAGAGTGTTCGGCAAGACAAAACTCTGCTTTGGAGTTTTAATTTTTTTGGCTTGAATACAGGATTATTGTAAATAATTCAAGTGAATTAACAAATTTATTGTAACTATATTTTTTAAAATATTGTAACAAAACTTTTATAACAGCTCAAAAAGGTTTGGTTTTTTTTTTTTTTTTTTTTTAAATATTACTAGCCCTCATTATGTGTCCGCTTACTGATTTTAGAGATATCAAGTCAATAACCAAGTTCCTGTCCCATTCGGTACAATATGTCCCTATAAATATCTGAATCTTTCACACAATCCCATACCAAAAAATCGCAGAGAATAGGTAGAGAGATCGTAGAGACCATGATAGGACTTGCTGCTCATTATCCCCAACACGACCGATCTAATGGTTCCTCATTCTCCTGTTTAAGAATTCACGAATTTGAAACATGACTGCAGAACTTTTCGAGTTTTTCTGTGTGACCGTAAAGTTTTGTGACAATTTGCCATATAATATAGAAGCCTTAAATTTGTGATTAGTTACTTATAACGCTATATTTCGACCGATTTGAAATATAATGTTAATATTTTCGTGTATGTATTCTTATTGCATCCAAAATCGTGATTCCTGTTCTTCATCGGCAATTTTCACCTACGTACGGCTGTTCCCGTCTCTAACAAAATTAATCAATCCCGCATGTTTTGAATCGTAAGTGCAACACACCATCTAGTTTCATCACTACTTTCTTCACAAATGATTTCCAAACTATGTTTTAGCACACTTCATGGGGAACCTAATTTTCAACATTCTTTTATTGGTCCATATTTCCTGATTCCGTTGTTACCTGATTAAATGAAAGTCCACAACCCATATAAAAATATATACGTATATATTCACAAATAATTTCCTCATTCCAACTTTATCTTTTAATACTGATTATGGTGAAAGCTTCTATGTTTTCGAAAGAGCTGTCGTGATTTTGACAATATTCTTGCATTACATTGACATTTTAATTTATAAATAATGTACTTCTCGAAATTTTTTTCCCCCATTGGCTTTTATACTCTGTCAGAATTCCATTTAAAAAATTTGGATCACAGCATTCAACAGCTCCTATTATGTGTAAGCTGGACAACATTAAATAATATCATCAGTAAACCATAGTATACAGATTATTTCCTCATAGCCTTTATGCCACATTTTTCTCTCAGTTGGTTAGTTGAATCGCGTATATATAAAATATATACCGTAGTAAATGAAGTTGGTGTAGGATCTTTGTATGTCATATAGTTCTTCAAAAACCTTACGAATTTACATAAATGGATTTGGGGTTTCTTTAAAATGTATCACTCATTTGTTGCAACAGCGACGTAACTCAGAAACGTCAATTTTGTAGAAGGACCAATTGAAATGTCTCGTGTGAAACAACTTTAAGCATTCACTAAAAAATAACTTATCTGCAAGTTTTATTGAAATAATACAATGTAAAAGAAGGGAAAATGTATAGTATCAGTGGCAGTATTTGCGGGAATGGTCCATACTACGATTATAACTCAAGACAGCAAATGATCGATATATGGATTTTTGCCTCTTTTTCATTTTTTATTCAGTTTCCTTCATGTTTTTGTTAAAATTCAGTATATAGTGTTACTGCAATACAGAATTGTCAATAATTGTGAATCGTTTCCCTGCAACCGCTTGCAACAACTGAAATCCAATAAAGCTTATATTTTATTTGTCCCTATATATTTCAAGTCAACCTAAAATACAGCAATACAGTGCTATGGGAGTATTCTTTATGCACGTTGACGCAATTATTGGCACTGAATTATAAGTCAGTACCTTTGGAATCAAACGATGCGCACCTAACCAATATCGGAGGATCAATTTTTTTTTTTTATTTGCTTAACGTCTCCTATAACAACTAGGTCTTTAGAGACGGGATAGGATGGGGGGCAAGGAATGGGAAGGAATTCGGCCATGGCCTTTTGAAGGAAGCATCCCGGCATTCACCTGGAGTGATTTGGGGAAACCATGGAAAACCCAAATCTGGATGCCCGGACGGGGATTCGAACCGCCGTCCTCCCGAATGCGAGGCCAGAACGCTAGCCGTTACACCACCACGCTCGGTCGGAGGATCAAAGGGGTCGAAATTTAACATTTAGAGAAGTACGATTTTTAAGAGAATGTTCAATAAATTAGCCCATTGTTACAATTTTCCTGTTACAGAAGATATTTTAAATTTAATGTCGATGATGAAAATATATGGTCCTAAAAAATTTAGTAGGTATACCAGCTGAAGTGATGTTCAGAGAAATTCAATGTAGAATATTATCATGTATTTGGAATTTTAAAGACTCTTAATTTTGACTCTCTCGTCATTAATTATTGTTTCATTCTTTCAATTAGAGCCTAATCTACGCAAATTTTAGCTGCCATCTGCGGATATTCAATGCAGCAATGCTGGCAGCACTGAACACGGCTGATATGGTGGATTACTTTGTTTTAATAAATGTACATGTTCCTAATTAAAGAAGAAAATTTGAAAAAAATCTGTTATATGGGCATATCGATACCGATATCGTCGTCTTCGGTTTGCTTTATCTTCTCAGCTGTTCTATACATTCCTGGTCAGTATTACAACTGCCAAATCCTTTGTTTCTTCCTCAGATCTCTTCAACATATTCATTTTCTCACCCAACATTTCCTGAAGCATTTCATCTAGCAAATCTTTGGTAATATTTTTTGTTAACAGTGATAAATTAATTCCTTTGAAGAAGGGGAAGATTCGTAGATCAGTTATGTTAACAGAATATGCGAAGTTGCAGGTTTTATTAAAATTTTATGATATTTTCTCACAGAAATACCACAAGATTCATAGCACATTTCAACAACGATGAGTTCCTCGCAAGCTTTATTGCTAAAATAACTTGCTTCTGTATTAGTTTTGGAATTAAAGTACTCTGCTACAAAATGTCACCTATAATTCCTTTAAGAGACATATTTTCCGTGGGATGAAGAAACAAGTGTGAAGTAACGTAGTATAATCAATCAGGTAAGAAAATTGTAAATGGATTATCTGTTTTACTAAGCGATCGAATTCCGCTGTATCTATCACAGGTTTACAATCAATCAATTTCGAGGTAGCATTTAATGTGATATTCAAGCAAAAATACGCATTCGCATACACAAGTCAAAACAATTGGATATTTGAACAGTAAACTGGTAGTTAGATCTCATAACCTGGGGCAGAAAGTTTTTAATCTATCCTCAAATGAATAAAACTGGAAGTTAGCTCTGTTGGTGTTGTTTTGTAAAAGGCAATCCAGAATTTAATCCTGGTTGTTTTAAAATAAATACCGTCTGTTAATAACTGTTTTAGTAATGTTTTTATCACACTTGTTTCGCACTTTTGTTATGGGTATCGTCAGTGGGAAGTCTGTGGTAGCTATCAGATGTCAGATCACAATAGCGATATCTCCACTTCTCTGGAATGATACTCAATTTCAAAACTCAGCATTTTAACTGTAACCTTTATATGCACTTTATTTTACTACAATTTGTTGATTTTCTCGTTGAATATATTTTATTATTGCCCCCAACTGATTCCAGTGTTTACTGTTATTATGATGCTGGTTATATCATTAAGACAGTTGTATGTAAACATTTATGTTTATGAAAACATTCAGATCAACTTACATGTTTTAGGGGTGGATAAAATAATGAGGAGATTTCTTTAAAAAAATTCTTCACTGGAATAAATGCAAATAAAAACAGTTTCTTCCTTTATACAACATTTATTCCACCACAGTGTACGGTAAGTTTCTTAACTCATTCTTCAGAAAAAATTCAGAAACATTTGTTGGCCTTATACGTTGACAAATGCCTAGACTGTTCTAAACCCATCCGATTTTCTCTCTAAAAAGTAAGTTACACTTCCAAGTTATAGCGATTTATGAACCCATCTACACATAGGCTACGTGGCTATGACAACATACAATGTATGTTCAGTTTTCAACATAGTCCCCAAGAGACTATAAACTCGTTTCTCGAAACGGTCAACCAACTTTTCGATTCTGGATGCGTAGAAATCACCTCCAGCGCTATGTAACCACCTGGAGACAGCTGCTTTGACATCCTCATCGTTTAGGTATCGTCGTCCACTGATCCATTTCAACTTACAAACACACGAAAGTGATTTTGTTGCACGATAACGCAACACCTCACATGGCCGGCCAAACGTCAGAACTGCTGCAGCGATTCAAGTGGGAGACATGACAACATCCTCCATACATTTCAGACTTAGCGTCATGCGATTATCACGTGTTCGGTAAACTGAAACATAATATAAGTAAAATTTTGGAGCTGCTAAAACAAATTATTATTATTATTCTAGTGTCAAAAACATCAAAATACAAAGTTAAATACATTTTGTAAATCAACAACTTTAAACACACTTGGCCCAGTACTTCGCAACCTCAATCGCATTGTGTGTTGCTTGAAACAGCTCTTCGTTGTTGCAGGATGATGGGCACATAGGGCACTCGAGCATATGATTCATAGTTTAGTCTTCTCCACATTCGCATTTAATACTGGTAGTATCAGTATAACCCCATCTCATTAGGTTTTCCTTGGACCTGCCCACTCCTGTTCGCAATCGATTTAAAGACCGCCAGACGTTCCAGTCTTCTTCATGACCAGGTGGCAAGCGCTCTGCAACTGTCAGTGGTCCCGAGATGTTGGGAACCCTCATTTTCCATAACTGTACTCTTGCCTTATCAGGTGACCCAATTAGTTCCCGTGATGTTCTGAGGAAGCTTTTCCTGGATTTGAGTCTCTGGGCTGGTGGTATATGGCCGTGCAGTGGATGAGCGCTTTCCCGTTCTACTTTGGTCCTCTCCTTGTTCGCAGCCACTTCTCTCCGGATACTGGGTGGTGCAATGCCCGAAAGCTGGTAAAGCCTATCAACTGGGGTAGGTTTTAAGCAACCTGTCACTAGCCTACAGGTGTTATTGAGGGCTACATCCACCTGTTTGGTATGAGATGATGAGTACCAAACTGGGCATGCATATTCTGCAACAGAATAACAAAGGGCCATTGCCTATGTACGTATAGTTTGTGGTTGACTGCCCCACTGTGATCCAACTAATTTGCGCAGTAAGTTATTTCTTGTAGAGATCTTCATTTTGCAATTCATGCAGTACTTCTTGTATGTGAGGGTTCTATCGAGTGTCACTCCCAGATATTTTGGGGTGTTACATGTCTGCAGTTCGATACCTGACCACATTACTTTTAACTTACGCTGAGCTTTCCTATTTTTTAGGTGAAAGGCACACACTTCAGTTTTTGAAGGGTTAGGTCTTAAGTGGGCTAAAACAAATGAAACTCATGCAGAAATAAATATTTTTGAGGTTTATCTGCTCCGTCATACTTTCTGTTTCCGAAGTTTCAGTCTGGGATCTACTAGAGGGCTGTATTACAGAGGGGAATGTCCAAAGTTGTATTGTGTGTATCTTGCAATTTCGCTCTCGTAGCAGCAGCAGTATTGGAACCAAGCGTCACGGTGAAAAAGTTGGACGTCGCAGATAGAAATCTCGGGTCTTTCAAACTGATGAATCTCTGCAACTCTTCCCAAGGGTTCGCAATACTACGCAACTTCAGCCAAACACAAAATCGACGTACGCAACATCCAACACTGCAAAAGACGATTAGGAGAATCCACCAGACGAACGGGGTTTCTCCTGCACTATATCTGCTTTCCTGTTTTCACATCCCTACTCGACGTCTCGTTTCAGAGGTACCGTAGTGTAACCATCTTTGATCACATATGAGAATGTGCATCAAAAAAGATATAAAGTTCCAGAAACAGCCCAGAAATTTCATCCCTGATATCAGCATGATTTGTTTTCAACTTTATTTACGGCCAATAGAAACAGCTTTTACAAAACTTTAAATCTTTTTAGTGGATGTTGTGAGGGAATTATTTGTAAGAATTTAAATATTCCTGTACGATATTTTTGTTTAAGTACGGAAGCGACTTTGTTTTTGGTCAACATGCAGCAATAATGATCACTTGATGTGAAGTCAGAGATTGTTTGACATTGTTAAAAAAAAAATAGAAACGAAATTATGTGGTCTGCGGTTTTTGTAGAAAATAATAAGACTATCGTCATGAATGATATTAATCTTATTAGTTTCTACAAAAACCGCATTTCAGTTTGTTTGAGAATGTTATGCAATCTCTGATTTAACATCCAGCGATCTTTACTGGCATGAGTTTACCAAAAAAATAGCTGCCCTACTCAAAGAGAAATATCAGACACAAACATCTGAATTCTTTCAAATAATCCCCTCACAATGGCAGCCCAGCTCCGTTATTTCGCTACAGTTATTGGAATAATTTCTGAATTGTCATTCTTCTGTCTCTAAGAGTAATTTCTTCAATTTTTAAAGTTGTCTATGACTTGATGCTCGTTATGGAACTGAGTCAAGTAGGTTAAGAAGTATTTCCTCATCTTCAGAGCAAGCATTATACGGTTTGTAAGCAGTCAGCGTAACATTTCAACTTCATGACATGTTTTTACGGAATGTCAGCTAAAATACTTCAAAACTAAATTAATACTTACAAAAATCTTCAGTTACCTGGGTAGTGATTTACTATCAGAAAACAGTTATAACCTAAAAGAAGTAACTAGTAACCAAAGACGTCTTGAGTAACAAAATCTTCCATTTCATTACACATCTTTCCGCAAATTAATTCAATTATCATTGTTTCTTAATATGCTTTAGTGTATTCATAAAACATTCGCCAATTTTTGGTGCATAAATTATCGATTTTAGGTGTTGCATAGAAAAACGAATTCGTCACTATTAATCAAATTATGCCACAGTTCATAACGGTAATAGTTCCTGTATCATTCTTTTCAACGGAAAGGTTTAGACTTATTAACTATTTCCGTCAAACCTTATTTTTTTCTTTTTTAAGGAGAAGAACAATTAATATTTGGATTCTATTCAAGTACTATTAAAATTTACTTTTTCTGAAATATAACTATCTAATATTTTTCTCTGTACAGACTCATAACTAATATTTGCAACCAAGTTAACGAACTGTACATACTACTGTGGTCTGTAAATCTGTTACTTATGTAGCTGGCGAAATTACGAGCAAACTAACAATATCAAATTTTGCTAGATACTGGTGACAAAAATTATGTTTATACTAAGGTTTATAGCCCTATGATTTTAAAGTATAAAAATCTACGGTTACTAAGAAATAAATTTGTAAAACGTATTTGTATAATTTTAACAATTTTAAAAAACATTAGAAAACCGTTACCATACACTGTCTGTACTAATTACTAATAGATTTTTTTTTACACATTTCGAGAAAGACTTTGGGGCATATTTTTACTTATCCCTGTTCAAGTAATATTTCCGAAATTTTTACGTAGAATATCCAAGGTAATACTTTTTTTTTTTTTTAAATATGTCTCCAGTTGCTATCGTTAAAGCATCATTTTAATTACTTCTTCATCAGTGATCCCATAGAACAATAAAAATATTGCATCAAGGTTTCTTCGATAGCAGTTTGAAAACAATAGTAATACAGTTATACAGTAAATATTATACACAACTTATATGAACCAATGTTTCAGTGATATTAGCTATTAACTTGATTGGCTGTGTTAATTTCAAATGTGGATACATTTTGGATGCAATATTTACTCATTTTGTTTGGTATTATGTTTTTTTTTCAGTGGTACTAACTACCCTAAAGCAATAGGTAATTGTAAAATGTCCTGGTAAAAGGGGAATTAACACTAACAATAATTCGATGACTATTAGTTGTGTGTAATATTACAATAGTTGTCATTTAATGTGCGTGGAGCGTCAGAATTCTTTCCTGTTTCCCTTACCGTTGAGCAGGTGCGTCTGTTTCATCCCCTTAGCGGGGGGCAGTTTTCCCTCCGCCCCTCGCAACACGATGGCTGCTCGTCCCACCCCCCGCCGCCATCTTGTCTGCTCCGCGGGAGGCCTACCGCCCACGTACAGGGGCAGTAGTTACCGCGCTTGTCGCTAGGGGCGCTGCCTGCACCGTCACACCGCCAGCTCCACGCTGTATTTCTCAAACACTTTAAGGAACAACCAGAAGCAGCTTAGAACGCTGTGTCGTCGATTTTAGTATCAACACTACTCTGTCATCCCTGCACTGCAATAAATTTGTTTTTAAATGTGCAAATGAGGCAATTATTTGGTGTTTACAAATTGGACATAAATAAACTGAATCTGGTGGGCGAGAAGTATCGTTTGGTTTTGGTATTCAGGAGGACACGGATTCGATGCTCCGTCCGACTTTCCATGTTTCAAATGTTCTTTTCAAAAATCACTCCAGGTGAATGCTGTACATAATTGTTTCATAAAAACTATATCCAGTTTAATTTCCGGTCTTCTCCTTCATAACTTTCCCAATTATAATGATTTCACTATCCATAAGCCTTAAAGTTCAATATAAAAATGTCATAATTACAACAGTTATCAGTTACCTCTAACGGCTAAGAAATTTATATATTTTTACCATGATAAATTACAAACATTTCTACCTCAATTCTGAGAATTATGGGAACAGGTCCTGCTGTGTTCACATGGACATTGGGTATTTGTGAATACAAAATACTTCAAAGACTAGGACTAAATGTGTTCAACATTTATATTCTTTACGTTTAAAAAAGCTTTGTGGAGGAGGATTGCAAATAGGAAAAGAAAAAGAAGGAATCCTCGCGGCATTCCCCAAAACAATTTTTGCGGAAAGATCGATAAAGTAAATCAGGATTGCCCAACCGAGAATCGATCACGTGCTTCCGAAAGTCAGACACCACGTTACCTCTCAGCTACCATGCTCGATTTAATCTGGAAGTCAGTATTTGTGTCATAATTGAATTAATATAATAATAGTTCATACTGTACTTTACCACAACTAACTATAAGTAATCCTATAAATTGCTACACGCAATAACGTTTATTACATCTGCAGAATGCTTAAAGAAAATTTTTTTTTTTTTTTTTTTTTACTTATGGCTTTTCGCGCCTCGTCGACGCCAAGATCGTTAGAAGCGAAATGGGATGAAGCACAAGAAACGGGTAGGTATTTGGCCATGGCATTTTGAAGGAAACATTGAGGCATTCGCCTATAGTGATTATATGGTAAATAATGAAAACCCAAATCTGGATGCCCGAATAGTGAATTCACGTCCGGGAATCCAAGAAAATAAAATCTGTTCGTAACATGTGATAGTCCAAATTTTAACACAGATCGAATTTTAAACATTTGGTTGATCGTGGCTTGTATAACACAGACAGAAAACGTTTGACATTTTCATTCTCAAACGGATTGTTTTTAAGTGTTACACAAATTTTTTTGGAGGGTTGGAAGAGTGGAACTTGACAGTTCGTTGATGGTCTCTAATGTACCAAAACCTGTATGCAAGTTGATGTCAGACTCTGTAAGGAAAAACTCAGATAAATAATTTAAAATTGTTCTGCTATTCTATATGATACAAATTAGTTTCCTTTATTGCTGACGGCCTATTTTATTAAAAAAATATGCATCAATCATACCTGAATAAGAAGAAGTGTTAATACAGACAGGAACTGACTATTGCTTTAATCTTCGCAAATTTTCAGTTATCAGTAGCTTCATTTGTTTAACATTTACGGATAACCAAAAAATAACATCACTTGTTTAAATTCACTTGTGAAACCTTGGCAGATAGGCTTTGAGAGAAAAAAAAAATAGAAAAATTGCAGTTGAATGATAGACAGATTATAATAAAAGAAATTTAATATCAGAAAAACGTTTTTTAATCAGTGTAAAATTATCAAAATAATATTTACTATTATACGTTTTCCTTGTATTCGAAATCTGCTGTTATCACATTGATAACAGAAGATTTTACTTTCGTTTGAAACTATATACATTATCTTTTCTTTGGACGCAAATCTGCTGAAAACAAACTCAAATATATACTTCATACCGACATTCATACAAAGTGACTTGATCAATATAATTTATTTTAAGCAACCGCATTTCTCTTTTACCGAATCTTCTCACCTTATTACCGAAATTTCGTTGCAAGTAGATTCAGTGAAACGTCTTAAATGTAAATCAGCGGGTGTTATCTCCGAATTAGCCCCGTATTCAAGTAGAGCGATAATTTGTTGCAAATGCAGACTCACTTTTCTCTCCGGCTCGCCTACGGAGTTCCCTGATTTGCAAGTGAAATAGGCCCAACAGAACTCCCAAACATAAGCGTCCGTCTCCTCTCTCCTCTTCGTTACTTCTGGCTGTCTGCTGACTTTGTCCAATTAACGCAGAGAAGCCAATTTGGATAGTTCAGAAAGTGAAGGAAAGCTCCTGCTGGAAGGATTCGTAGACTCCGCATCTGAGAATACTTCCCCGCCCACTCTCAGACTGAGCTATTCAAGCTGATGACGTCACAAGCTACGCACCTGCACAATTGACTGCATTCTCTGGACTTCTTCATATTCTTCAAGCCAATTTTTCTCTTCAATAACGTAACGTCATAAATATGTAACGCGTAGTATGCACTAGGGTAAAAAGTAAACTATTACGACCTAGTGACGTATTATCGAATTGCCAGGCATTCATCATATGTCGTGGCTGGACCTATAATTTAACGTGGAATCCGAATCACGGAATGATCCGGCATAGCATTCGAAACAGCAATCCTTAATTTTCTAACAAAAAAAAAAAAAAATGAAGTCGTAAAGACAATGATGGCTCTGGGGTTTGGCAAGATAGTATTTGGTTTGGTTCCTGGTGTTGGAAGAAATTATTATTACTCGCGATTTTTCCAGCACAGTAGTAGAGATGTAGGTATTGTCTGCATTGCAAAGCCTTTGCGGATATATGATTGACAACATGGAAACTATTTAGTATCACTGTAATTTCCATGATGCTTTAATGTTGTACTCTTTATAACCAGTTAACGTAAACAAGAATAAATCCTTATATATAAAGATGAATGTATGTTTTTTTGTTTGTTGGTTTGTTTGTTCTTCATACAAATCCACAGTTTTCATCTGATCTCGATGAAACTTTGCACACTTATCCTTTGAAACAAGGAGAAAAATAGTGTCTACATTTGGTTGAAAAATTATCTGTATAAATAACATATGTTGTCTCATAACTTCGAAATACGGCGATAGGCAGACACGTTGGATGTGGACGTCTCCAGACCGTGTTCCCGTGTAGTGAACTGGCAGCTCAATGGCTAAAGAGCTTGCTTACCAACGTGGTGGTCTCCAATTCAAATCTCCGTAAAGACTAAGATTTTTAGAAATTATTTTTCATTGTAAGAGTCAGGTCTGGGCCGTAGGTTATTCGGATTGATTGTTAAACTGTAGATATTATAAAGTTAGCGGTGCAATGCGAGGCAAATCGTAGGTAGTCTTGCAATTTTGTAGGTGTACACTTTTTTACGTTATAATGATCCCTCAGGTGTTGTTCGCAGTCAGTGTGTGAGTGTGAACCACAGTAATACTAATATAGATACGGACGTAAGTCTCTGTCTTTTTGTTACGTTTTGACGACTATATGGCAATATCGTTGTGATGGAATTTTATAAGGAAAGCTGTATGAAGGGCACAGGATATTTTTTCCAGTATGATTAACGGTTGTAATCAGGAAATTTTGAAATCTTATCGAATAGTGACAGAAATATGTTGGAAATTGATTCTCTTCAAGAGGCAGGTTCGACGGTAGAATGATATAGTGATAGCTTTCCCGTCATATTATGCCGACTCGATATTGTTTGGGACCAATCCTTCGTTACCAACAACTTACAATATTTAATTCTGGCAAAAAAATTCTTAAACCACGCGTACGAAGTCACGGGTACGAGGCTAGTATAATTATAACTGCGTTTCTGTGGTTCCTGCTTGAATGTAAATTTGATCATGTTAGTGAAATAGTTGCCTGCGGTTCGAAAATAAGGAATCAACGCTTGTAATATAGTACTCTGACAAATTTTAGAACACTCTTAAAATCATATAGTTTTAAATCATAATTTCAAATTAGATCTTTAATAAAGCAATGAAATTCCGAAGCTGGTAAGATACAGACAGATAATAACGTACCTCAGAAGTATGACTGAAGTTGTGCAACGAGCAGTGAGGTATTATTGCTAAATTCCTTGCACGACAAATCAGAAAACAGAGATAAAAAATAAAAAAGAACTTCAAATTCAGTTCTCCGGGGAATGTTTGTCAGACGTAAACTTCTGTGTATGGATTAAAGCTTTCAGGATAGTCGACACTATTGCGAGAACTAAACGCACTCAAGGCGTAAAAAAATATTGACAACAGAAAAATGAAATCGTATCAGGCGATACTTTTGCTACGGAATATGTATTTTTTTAAAACTGCTTAACGTCTCTTAACAGCGAGGTCTTTAGAGACGGAAAAGGAAGGGGGGCAAGGAATGGGCAGAATTTCGGCCATGGCCTTTTGAAGGAAGCATCCCGGGATTTGCTTGGAGTGATTTGGGGAACCATGGAAAACCCAAATCTAGATGCCCGGACGGGGATTCGAACCTGCGTCTTCCCGAATGCGAGGCGAGAACGCTAACCATTACACCACCACGCTCGGTCGCGGAATATGTAACATAACTGCCATTGAAAGATGGAGTATACATTGGTTAAAAAAGGTTAAACGCGTGACAGAATCTTGGGTATCGTCAAGAGTCTGGAATAGTTTACCCCCCCCCCCTTTTTTTACCAATGGCTTTACGTCTCATCAACGTCAAGATCATTAAAGGTGGGATGGGATTGAGGACAAGAAGAGGGAAGTAATTAGGCCATGGCCTTTTGATAGCAAACTCCAGGAATTCGCCTGAAGTGATTTGGGTAAACCATGGAAAACCCAAATCTAGATGCCCGGAGGGGCATTCGAACCCGCAACCTCCCGAATACGAGGCCAGAGCGTTAACGGTCACCCACCACGCTCGGAATAGTTTCCAGTTGGAAGACGAGTTATTTTTGGTAAATGCCTACTTTGTCCAGGATCTGAAGTTTTAGGACAGTAGCTCTTGATCACGTGACTCGACCTGGTCTATTTCTTGAATTTGATTTCTATTGGACCACTTAAGATAGATTTCAACCAGAATTTACATTGCGTAGAATATAAAAATAACAAAAAAGTGATTTAAGGACAAACATATGACTTTTTAGGGACAACGTATGAGATTTTAGAGTGACAGCTCATGACAGTGTGACATAGTACCGAATGTGGTGGATGAACGGTTAACGTTCTGGTTTCGAATTCAGGAGGACGCGGGTTCGAACCCCAGTCCGGGCATCCAGATTTTGGTGTTCCATGGTTTCTCCAAATCATTCCAGACGAATGCCGGGATGCTGCCCTCAGAAGGCAATTGCCGAATTTTTCCCCGTTCCTTGTCACTGTTCCATCCCGCCTCTAATGACCTAGACGTCGACGAGGCGAAAAGCCATAAGTTAAAAAAAAATAGTGACATAGTGATATGTGTAAATACAGATTTAAACTAAAAATGCGTTGCACCTATAGTTAAATTTTTTTTTTTTTTTTTTTTTTTTTTTTTTTTTTGTAGACATAGAGGTGTTAACATTAAAAACAAAATAAGAAGATAACAGAATGTAAATTATGTTTAATATATCGGAATTTGAATAACTAATTCAAGTGACTCTTCATTACTGTGTGCCATGGTGATACCTTATAATATAAAGTTAAACTAAACATGCGTTTTACCGAATATAAAAGGCATTAAAAGATGGGTTAGTAGAGTCAGAGTCCAGTACCGCATGGCATGATCTCAAATACAACCCTGACTTGCAGTTAACTCTAAATTTCTGTTTTTTTGTTTTTTGTTTTTTTTAGTTTGTAGTAACTTAGAAGTATTACAGATGTCTACACAGAATAGTAAAAAAAAAAGAAGGAATATAACAGAATGTAAATTATGTTTAATATGTTGCAATTTGAGGAAATAAGTCATTATACTTCAAACTTCGACTCCAACCGTAATTCCATTCACAGAAACATTTGTATTTTTGTTCCGGGGTTGTTTTTTGTTTTTTTTTTTAATGAGAAATTCAAAATTTTGAAAAGTAAATGATCATTTACAGTCACAGGTGACACAATAAGTCATGTCAGAGCTTAATTTTTTAATTTCATCCCAGTTATTTTGCAAATATCCAACGGGGAGAGAAGATTCAAATAATCATAAAAAGTAAAAACTGGAGAAATGACTTTGCATGTGCCCCTTATTTTTTTAAGTGTACCAGATGTTTATATTTGTGCAAGATTGTGTGGCAATCGCCTAGAGTGATAAAGGAGGGAAACCAGGGCAAACCCAAATCTGGATGGACAGACGGGGATTCGAACCCTTGTTCTCCCCAATGTGAGACCATTAACTCTCTTGAGTCATATTTGATTTTAACTCCTTTCATTTCTTGTCAATCAATTTCAGTGACTTAGGAGTGTTAAAAAGTGAGATAGTAAATAATTGACTACACATTAAATATCCATACATACAGTAATTCCTTTCACAGTGTCACTTGCATTTCTGCTCCTGGGTTGATTATAAAAAAATTAGTGTATTGAATTTTCAACAAAAAATGAAGTTATTTCTAAAGTGCGCAAAACCAGTCACAGTTTAATCTTTTAAGTTCAACTGAATAATTTTGCAAATATTAAAGGCGGTAGAGAATTCCAAGTATCATAAAAATATAAAAATGATAAATTTCTATTTAAATGTCCCTTGACTTTTTTAAGCCTGACATGTTTTTACTTGTATGCTAGTTTATGCTGCACTGATTATACTCATTATAACAAACCTTATGTTTCCATTCATTCATTTTTACCTTTTTTGTTTTTATTTTTTGAGATTTCAGCTATCTTATCCGCCTATAATCACGTTTAACCTATTTCCCATTATAACTGAGGCTGATTATCAAACCTGTTATGACATTCCTACCCCCAAAGATTTTCCTTGAGTATTAAATTTCTCCAGTGCTACCTCTGAACGACTACCAGTAAAACGTAGGCCTTTTCATTGCGAATGGGGAGTAGAAATTTCTCGTCTGATGAGTTGGACCGTTCTGTATGCAGATGCTGTCGTCCTCTCTTTGGCGACTTCCAAATTTTCGTCAAGGCCCCCAGCCCGTCGTCGATATCGACATCACTCTTCCCTACACCCAACCCCCCCCCCTTTCCCTTTCTCCCCTAAACTCTCATCAGACGGCCAGCCCCGTCTAATCAGCTTTGGAAGAGCGTCTTTCCGCGCTGACGATAAGAAATGCCCGGAGCCAAGGTCCTCTTTAATAAGGTCCCCAACAGCGAAGGCCATTCTGCTCGCCTTCTGGTATACGGCTAAGCTGCCGGTGGAACAGTATTGCCAACTTCCAAACCTCACATGACGCCCCCCAATATGAGGGAATGCACATAACTTCCTGTCCTGACTAATCCAGCTGTTGTGGTCAGGAATTTGATAAACGCGTCCAATTTTAGGCACAGATTGTAAAATATCAATTTTATCACTTTCATATAGCAACTTTTTTTAAGTGAAAACATCTATAGGCAAATTACGTTATGTTCGTAAGGGGATAAATCTATGAGTTGGCGTCGTATTCCTTTTGGATGGGTAAAATCTTAGTTCACGTTACCAACTTGCTAATGGAAACAGTATATCTGTAGCGATCTGGTAGCTCAGTGGTTAATGTGGAACGAAAGGTCCAGTGTTCGATTCTCTGTCTCGGCGGGGATTTTCATAAACCCTTAAGCCGACGTTCACCTCAGGCACAGCTAGCTGTGTAAGGTTGAAGTACGTCAGAATTCTTCAGTTTTTCGGATTCCACGTTAAACTATAGTTCCCCTGTACCTGGTAGCACTATTGGGTTATGTGAAGGCAGCTAAGACAAGGTAGAAATGGGCAGCCAATAGAAACCCTGTAATCAGGTCGTTACAACGACTAGGAATTGTTATTATTTAGTATTTCTGTAGCTACAAGTATGACGTGTTACACGTATTATATTCATAGTTGTAATTTTTCACTTCTGTAAGTAGTCTCCAATGTCTGCTTTTTTTTTTTTTTTTACTTAAATATGTATTTTAAGTTCGGTACAGAGTGGTATCCCAGAATAAAGGTTCTAGATATTAAACTGGTACAATTTAAGCAGCTAATACTCAAAACGGAACGGAGCGCATGAAATTTCTGCTAATTCCTTTGAAGAGTTAGCTGTATATGGGTAGGGGAGCCTGTCACTCTTGCTGTGACATCTGCCCCTTTTTCTAACATTTTTGGTCTTATGGCTAATAACAATTTTGGGTTTAACATTACATTTATGCAAAGGTGATATCATCTTTACATTTTTAGTCTTTCATTACGATTCTTATTTTTATGTATATCTTTGTTTTTGTTCTTTAACATTATTATTATTATTATATATATATTTCTGAAAGGGTTGAAAAGCGATAGACACAGAAGCATATTTCTGGCGGATGAGACGTGATTGGCCGGGTATGAAAACGATGACTTGACTGCAGGCCCAGTCGATCTATAGACCTTACTCGCGGGAACTGAGAGAAAATAATATAATTTCGTATGAAATACACTATATATTTATGTATAAAGATGAATGTATGTTTGTATGTTTGTTGGTTTGTTTGTTCTTCATACAAATCCACAGTTTTCATCCGATCTCGATGAAACTTTTGACACTTATCCTTTGAAACAAGGAGAAAAATACTGTCTACATTTGGTTGAAAAATTATCTGTATAAATAACACATGTTGTCTCATAACTTCGAAATACGGCGATAGACAGACACGTTGGATGTGGACGTCTGCAGAAAGTGTTCCCGTATAGTGAACTGGCAGCTCAGTGGCTAAAGAGCTTGCATACGGACGTCGTGGTCTCCGGCTCAAATCTCCGTGGAGGCCAAGATTTTAAAAAATTGTTTTTCATCGTAAGAGTCAGACCTGGGCCGTAGGTTATTTGGATTGAAATCGTAGGTAGTCTTGCAATTTTGTAGGTGTACACTTTTTTACGTTATAATGATCCCTCAGGTGTTGTTCGCAGTCAGTGTGTGAGTGTGAACCACAGTAATACTAATATAAATACGGAAGTAAGTCTCCGTCTTTTTGTTACGTTTTGACGACTATATGGCTATATCGTTGTGATGGAATTTTATAAGGAAACCTGTATGAAGGGCACAGGATATTTTTTCCAGTATGATTAACAGTTGTAGTCACAAAATTTTGAAATCTTATCGAAATATGTTGGAAAATGATTCTCTTCAAGAGGCAGGTTCGACGGTAGAATGATATACTGATAGCTTTCCTGTCATATTATGCCGACTCGATATTGTTTGGGACCAATCCTTCGTTACCAACAACTTTTTATATTTAATTATGGCAAAAAAATTCTTAATCCACGCGTACGAAGTCGCGGGTACGAGGAAAGTCACCGATAAAAGTAAAATTCGAAAACTTGTGACAGTGTGAAAGTCAAAATGTTGAAGTAGCTATGTGGTAAGACAGTAGAAGCAAAACCAGCGGGACGCAGGTATAATTGAAGTGAAAACTTTTTAAAATGAGGAATGGTGTTGGCTAACAGACTGAGCAAGAAAATCGAGCGAAGAAAATCCATGCGAGGTCTCGACCTTGCCTGGACCCAGTGATTCGGGGGAGGGCGTTATCAAACTGACATCGAGCGTGGTGGTGTAACGGCTAGCATTCTGGCCTCGCATTCGGGAGGACGGCGGTTCGAATCCCCGTCCGGGCATCCAGATTTTCGTTTCCCATGGTTTCCCAAATCACTCCATGCTAATTCCGGGATGCTTCCTTCAAAAAGGCCATGGCCGAATTCCTTCCCATTTCTTGCCCCCCATCCTTTCCCGTCTCTAAAGACCTCGCTGTTAGAGAGACGTTAAGCAGATAAAAAAAAATAAAAAAATAAAAACCAAACTGATGGACGCGTACAGTCCATACAGTAATACTACGGGAATACAGTGATACTACAGTCGATCTACTCGGACTGAAACACATTCTGTAGCAGTTAATTATACAGCCTTAATTTCTCTAGTGGTGTAAATAAAAATGTGAAGATATCAACAATACAAGTAATTGTTTGGCCGACTATTTAACTACAGAAAGACAGATTTACTTTAGCACTTGCGGTAGTAGCTCCGGCATCTATGTAATCTCTAGATCTCTGACCCGAATGAATGTTCGCATGGAAAGAGAAGGTTATCAGACATTACCTTCTGATTGTACTTTCCAGGTGTTATCCCTGATTTATGTGAACTAAATACACAAACGAAATCTTAATTACAGAAACGGGTTTTAAACCCACTTCGTCAAGAATGGCAGCTCAGCCACTAGGATAGGTACAGATGAAGGAATTATAAGAATAGTTATATCCCTTTACTGTAGAAATTATCAAGGTCTCTACTACAGGACTTTATAATGCCAAAACTGATATTGGAAACGAATTTTAGTTTCTTTCAAATGAGGTACCGCTCTTAAATTTGAGATGGGAAGCTGGGCGAATGGTTACTTTTGGTTCTGGTATTTGGGATAGTCAAATATCAGTTACCGGAATAGGTGTAGATCTTTGTGCCTTCTGGTCCAGTCCACATTTCATCCTAACCACAAACGATTTAAAAAAGTATAGTTCCTTGCGGCTTTGTCGATTTTATTTCTGGACCAGGCAAAATTTCAGCTTAACCTCTACGATGTTGAGTTACAATATGTCGAGGACTAAAGCTAGGTTCCCACAGAGAGTCCCTCGGCTCCTGCTAGGAGACGCTTCTTATCTTTGCCGCATAAGCTAGCAGGTACGATGCGCCTCGACCCACCGCCAGGCGGTAGAAGATGAAAGGCGCATCCTGCCTACCACGCGCTGTAGGAGCGGACCTTTAGAGAGACATCGAAAACTTTTATTCTTTACTTTCGATCTGTCTTGTCTAGTTATAGAAGAATCCGTCGTCAAATTGCGTCTCTACGGTTATTACGGTATACAATTTCCATTCGAGAAATTTCGTTTTACCAATAATCGAGCCATCCTGATTACGTTATTCTATGGTTTCCCAATTTACCGGAAGTGAACGCCGTGATGGTTCATTCAATAACGTAGAAATAGAGCCCTATTATTTCAAACCCAGCACTTTGTTGCACAACCTAGTGATTATAAACTGTGCACCACCAAATGTCCTACACTGCCGGCCAAACCATGATGATGAAAATTTCTTCTACTACCAGGAAGCCAACTAACCAACCCCGTGCCAGTGCTGGATACCTTCACTGTGCAGCAACAATCTGAGCCAACAAGCCGAGCAGTGTTTACCTACATTGGTAACACAACTTTGATTCTTGGAACAGAAAGATACCAGCAAAATAAAATATGAACCACTAGCTGTCACGCGCGACTTCGTACCCGTATACTTAAAATTTTATTTCTAGAATTGGTTACAGAAAGCTGCAAGTTATGTAATAGCTGTCCCAAAAAGCAGGGAGACGGGATAATATAACGGTAATCTTCTACATTTGTCGCATGAAGAGAATTATTTTGCAAAACTTTTAGGAAAACACAAAATAACAGTCTGGTGCGGCACGAATCCACGTATGTTATTTATTGTTATTAGTATTATATGCGCATGGACCCAGTTGGGTAACGCATTTCTTTGAAGATTCACCTTTCTGATCTTCCAAGTAGATCTAATTTTCTCTCCACGTGCTAACTTTCTTTCTTCAGCCCATTTGGTTCCTGGTCAATTTGGAACTTTATTCTCTGGATTCACTACCCACCTGTTGACCTTTTAGTTGAGTAGGTTCCTATCTAAAACTTCCGATGTGTTTATTGGGGTCCACTATAGGTCTTTTTGACTTGTCGGATCCACTGTATACCCTTCAGCTTTCCATCGTTTATCATGAAATTGTGCTTAAGTTCTGTTGTTGGGAGTCTTTGAATGTGCCTATAGAATGTTAATCTTCGTTTTTTGATGTCTGCTGCAGTGTCAGACAGTTTCTCTGTTGCTTTTCGGGATTTCAGTCTGTAATCATCTTCTCTTTTCTCAGGGGTAAGAATTTGTACTGTATAGTGAGTTGTATCTGTACATGACATTTTTGAGATGAACAAACTCAAACTGCCTGCGATTCTCTCGCAGTCAGATTTACACACGCTACCCTCCTGTCTATCACAGTTCAGTTAGTTTTAAATATTTGATACAATAGTTGCAATTTATGTTTTAGAAAGTGTCCTGTGTCCTTCCTAACGATACATGGTATTTCCTTGTTAAATTTCTTCTGTATCGATTTGGCCGATTAGTCGTGAAAATATAACAGATAGAGAGGCAGAATTACTTTCGCATTTATAATATTTGTGGAGATAGTGCTACTGAGAAAGAGTAAACAATTAAAAATCAACACAGAACTAAAAATATGGAAAAGTAAAACATGCGGTTGGTAGACCTGCTGTGGGGTGTTTGGACGGAGCGGCTGGGATATACAGAACAAAGATGTAACAGATTCTGCAATACAACCACAAGGCTGAAATAAGCGCACAGGTGGAGTAGAGAAGGGAGATACGTGGCAGAGAATCGCAGAGCCGCAGATGTTTCGCCGCCGGGGGCTGATGGAAACAAATATTTGGGCGAAGTTATCACGCGGGCGATAAGGCTCAGTGGTGCCAACTGCATGGCCGATAAAACCCCGGCGGCTTGCGCCAATCGCACGAGTTGGCACAACCAAGCCGGTCCAAATCTGTTTCGATTTTCGTCTGTACGCAGCGCGTATCCGCAAACAGCGTCGGCTTCCATAGGTGCCAACCTCGACAGCCGAAATCTATGTCCGCAAAGCGACAGCGGATAAAATGAAACCTTGTAATTTTGAGAACCAAGAGAGGTTGGTAGTATTGTATTATACGATAACACAAGACATACGTTTCTGCACACCAGCTGATAGAAGGAAATAATGCTACAATTTATTTAACCTTCCTCCCGTGGTAGGTATTCCAATATCCATATTTTACTTCTCAGATTTTCCCTCAAATTTGATCTAAATTATTCTACTGTTAACTTAATCGTGTTTTTTTTTGGTTGATTGCGACAGGAATGAGTACGTTTTTTAGATATATTTTACACTTGGGTTTACTTTTACCTTCAACAATCGGTCACAATCTTATCATTTGAGCTTCCTCTTTTTATATCAATGGTAAACGTATACAGTTCACGAAATTAGTTCTCGTTCTTTAGGAAAACCATCGATTCAACAAACTTCTATGTTTAAACGCGCGCGCGAGTGTGTGTGTGTGTGTGCATTTAGTATCTCTGAAACTGCTTTAACGCCATCTCGTACAAGTTTAGATAATGCTGATGTTTCTCTTTGGTTACAGCACGAAAATCTTATATCTTTAAACGAATAATTCTTGTATACTAGCTGACCCGTAGGAATACTTCGAACAGTATCGTGGTCTGACACCGAAAAGTAATATAATAATGTGGAAATAAGTAAATGCACGTATATTTATTAATAAAAGGTATTTTATTTTGAATCGTAATAATAAATATCAACCTTATTTTAAAAATAAATTATTAAATACTACATGTAAAATTGTTAAACATTTAAAAAGTTGATATTTAAAAAGTAGATACTTCCTTTGGCTTTACGTTACCTAACTTCTTTGAAAATTAGCGGTTATAATGTTATCGTTTACTTTTTTTTTACAGTATGTGTCTTTAACACAAACATAAATATTAATTGAATCTCGAACGCGTGAATAAGCATAACGATTTCTATTTAATGTAATAATACCATTATTTAAAGCAATTTATGAAGTGGTATCTCGGATGACCTTGGAATTTGTTCTAGCGATTTGGATGAAATTTCATGTGTAGATGACGTTTGATTTTAAAGTTTGTATTAAAAAAAAAAAAAAATAGCAATTCTTGTATTTGGTATCTTTGAAACGGTTACAACCTCATCTCGTAGAAGTTTCGGGTACGAATAAGCCTACTGATGTTAGTTAAGTTTCTCTTTGGTTAGAGCAAGAAACTGCGGACTTCTAAAATCGTAAGAAGCTTTACACATTTATTACACGACTTCTACTACACGTTAAGCTGAACTCAATATATATCTTTCCTTCGCCACAGCTGCTACTATTGTTACATAAATCAGCTTCCACATATTTCAAATCAGACTACTTATTGTAGCCACTACCAATGTAATCAGTTTTGTTCATGCTTCTCTATGCTTTTACATAATCATCCTTCTTAATGCACCCGTCATTAAATCATCATTCTCATTAGAATCAATTCACGCTAAACCACCATTCTCCTGTCCATCCATCTTCTTTGACTTTTCTCCTTGGTTCTGAGTTCGATCCTTAAACCAAAGATGCTCCTAAATAGCAATTAGTTTCTTATATTTCTAATTTTAATAACAGTAATAATATCTTCTTTATTTTTACATTGAACTGCAAAGAGACGTGATCCATATTCTTTACAAGCTAAATAGGACAGTTAACTTCATGAATGAAGAAGTACGGACCAACCGTTATTACAAAAGTTGTTTAAGCAATTTTTGTATTGACTAGTAATAACGATATAAGAAATAAACTCCTTAAATATAAAGCAATGTGAGAGACTATCCGACTTACAGTTAAAGGTAAAGCGAATAGATAAATCCGGCTTCAATTTCACGAGGTTAAGACACTACCGGTATTTCTATAAGGGAGTGATTTATGCTACTAACTAAAACAGACTAACGTCACAGATAGGTAGCAAAAAAGAAACTCTTACGATCACTCAAAGTGTGGATGAGAGAAGACAGAATTAGAAACAGAGATATGAGGGAGGAATTAAAATATTTTCAGTTAATGTAATGATTCCGGTAAGCAGAAGGTATTTGGAAGACCATCAAATTTTAATGGAGGGAAATAGGATCCCAGAATCGACGTATGAATACAAGACTAAACAAAACATTGGATAGGAGAAGCGTGAGTAGACCAAACGGTCCAATACTGGCAGAAAGAAAGCAGGAGAAGAAAAAAAAAATGTCCTGCTTTCTAGGACTTAACTAAATTTGGTGAAAAACTAATAAATAAATCCATTGTTTCAGTAACTGTAACATGGAAGAACATTCAATCGTGCATTAAAGTCTTGCTGAAAAATTTCACAGAGAGTGAAATTTAATTCAGTAATTTGTCAGACAGTTTAACGACAGTATCTCGGAAAGCATTTTGACAGTTATAAATAACTAGTAATTAAATGGGTAATAATTCGCAATTATTTTATTGTTTCTTACTGCATCACATCCAGATTAAAAATACCTTATTTCATTCCCCGGACCAAGGTGTGTATACATTCCTAGAATACTCATGAAATTCCAACTAGCAGTTTTGGTATGAATCACGTTCTGCGAAAAATGGATACTAAACTTCGACCTTTCTTATCTCAGTTTCTGAACATTCATCAAAATCTAACACACCCCGTTAAACTCGTAAAACCGCGCACTGTAAATTAATCAAAACTCGACTATAACCACCAGTAATTTTTGAGTGAATCGCCATTCAACCCTGACAAACAAATAGCTGGTCAGAGACTTTCGTGATGATAAAATATACACGATTTTAGTATTGGAGCATTTTTCTATAAAGTGATCAAAATCCATAGAAATTTCGTGGATTTGTTTTCTTGTGAAAGGCGGTGAACGAAAAATGAGTTGTTTCTTGCAGTCGAAGTATGTACGCCTAGAACATAAAGTCAAGTGCATAAACAAACTTCTATCAAAAATGTGAATTCTCTCCAACATATCTTCAGCCATAAAATTTTGGATTGATGTGCATTCATAGTGCAAGAGAAAGAGAATTTCGAACTATCTTCACAAATGTATTTCAAATTGTGTTTTATCGGTATCATTTTTTAATATTCTGTTGTTATCAATCCTTAGCTGCCTTAGGCTTGTACAGCGCACTTCCACTGACTGAATCACTTGGAACAAGAATCAGCGTTGTATTTTATTCACTTTTCCTTACAGGTAATTTTTAATGTAGGTAAAAAAGTAAAACCAACGACATATTGGAAAGCAAATACTATACGGAAATCCTGACAGTTTCAAATATTTTACTATTGTTAGTTAATTTTCAGTGATACAATGGTCAGCAATTAACAACAGTAGGTCAGAAATTAATTCTCAGGCAAATCCTGTTACATCAACAAACATTATTCATGCACGCTTACTACATGTAATATGCAGCGATATTCTTTTGACTTACTTTTTTTTCCTCTGCTTGTTTTTGGTTGTGTATGTAGGTCATAAGGTTCTCGGGCTTATTACTTTTTTTTTAACTGCTTAACGTCTCTTAACAGCGAGGTCCTTAGAGACGGGAAAGGATGGGGGGGAGGGGGCAGGAACGGGAAGGAATTCGGCCATGGACTTTTGAAGGAAGCATCTCGGGCTTATGACTATATTCCATATTTTTATGGTTAGAAAATCACAGTTTCAAATCTAACTTATTTGAAGAAACATGTATAACTAGTTAAATGCCATACATGTTTTTGAAATTAGTCAATACTCAAAATATCAACGAAACAGAAGGAAAATGTTAAGGGAAAAAAACGAAAATTAAAACGTATCAGCAATTTGTTACTTTGTTGTACGCGTTGTAGTTATTTTAAACTGAAAATGAATTTACGAAAGAGTATAAAACATATATATTACTACATAATTTGCCCTCTGATGTTCTGAAGTCGAACGCAAGAATTATATCAAAGGTTCGTTTTACACGCTGAAGCTTTATCCTTTTAGAAGAAGGTTTGTTAACCAATTTGGACAAAACATTGTTAAATAATAACTATTCGTAGCATGCCATACACTGACAATTATTTTAAAACCTATATGAAACAACTACCAAACATTACAGGTATACCAAAGTTTCTAGTCTGAAATAAGCGAAATATGTGGGCAAAGATCAATTCATGGTTCGTGCATACCGATGAAAGTTTGTGAGGTATTTTATGCATATATTTCAGTAGGTGCCGTTAACCTGTTCCTCGACGAAACAAAATTCAGTAGCTATAAATCGGATTTTATACAGATTAAAAACATATTGCGTTTGGTAAGACTTTAAGCCCCTTTAACCAAAAATTTTGTTTCTCGGTTTTGGTTACATGGAAACTTTATTCATGAAACAATCGATACTATATTTACAAATATAAGTTTTTATGGACAGAAACGTAACTCACTACCCGTTTATGGCAACATACTTAATTAAAATCTGTCCAAAACAGTTTCGATATATTAATACAAGAATCATAGAACTTAATAACGAATTTCACAATTCATATATTATATGCATGAAAGAAAGCATGGAATTAATTTGGAGAACTAGCTCTTATTCTCAAAACACCTTCTAGAACAGTGTTTCCCAACGTGGGGCCCACGCCGCACAGGGGGGCAATTTGTTTTTTTCACGGGGGGCAATTTAGAAATTGACTTGATACGACTTTACCGCTTTCTCTTCGGTTTATTTAAATCCAATGCTAGATATAGATACAAAATATAGTAAAAAAGCAAATTCTTAAAACAGTGGTGTAAATAATTATTAGGTATAGTTTCGTTTGATGTTAGCAAAATATTTTTTTAATTAAAAATTAGGTATGGGGGGCAAAAAAATATTGAAAGTTGGACATGACCCAAAAAAGGTTGGGAAACAATGTTCTAGAATGTCTGGTGAAAAAGAAAATCATTAAATGTTGAAGAAAATGTTACGAAATTATTGCAGTTAAATTTTGATGAAGCTTATGCCTGATTGTAATTTTGTTACTCAGCTGATATTTCAGAATAGGAAATTAGTTTAAATTATTTCATCATACAGTGTAATCTTTTGAGCATCTTCCTTGATAATTTGTCCCAATCGCTGAATCCAATCACTGGAAGTGGAAAATTTTCTACTTTCTTATAACGCATACTAACTGAGCGTTTACCAGAAAGAAGTTCAAAAAATGTTGGTAGAAAAAAAATTTAATTAAAAATTATGAAATTTTGCGGGTCATTTTTATGTCTCGAGACTGTATTCAAACACTATTTTACAAATAGATAGCTATTTGTTCTTTTTTTAAAAAAAATATATATATATATATAATTAGCGTTTCTGTAAAAGCTAAGTATTTAAAGAACATTTGCAGAAGACATGAAATTGGTGGTTGAGAACATCAGATTTGATCAATTCTGTTCGTTCTAAAAAAAATCAAAGTTGCTACTAACAGATTCACATATATATCACCGGCCGAGACATAGTGTAAGAAATTTCGGTTGGCCGCCGCATAAGAGGGTGCTTGGGGGTAAATGCAGCGCCGGTGTTAGGGGTGGGGGGTTGGGGCGACGCACCACGTCGATACTGCCCTCCACGCATGCGCACTGGCGTCGCAGCCACCCCCAAAACTGGACGCTACCACACGGGTCCATCCCGGGTCCCGCGTTTTGTAAACCTTGTCTCGTATAAATGGCCGCGCCAATCCGACAGAGTGCCAACACTGTCAGAAAAGGGTTGACGCAGCAGGGAGATAACGGGGTGGCAGACAGCGGGGGTGCTGATGTCTGCGGGGGTTATCTCAAGTGCACGGCGCGCAGGCAAACGGACCTAGATTCCAGATCAATGCGAGACAGAACTTGGCTCGGCTCCCCGGAAATAATTTGGCGTCCACCAACGGAGATGTAACCAATGTGAAACAACGCTGCCAAATGCAATGACGCTCACTCGGATTAGGGCTTGGTTTCAACGAAATTGCAGAGTTGATGACAAATTTAATTATGAAGCACTGAGTCGAAGTAATAACAGTTTTATATCACACTAAGGTCTTTTAAGTTAAATCAGTAATTTACTACTTATTTTAAACTTTACGTGTGATAAATAATTTGTGGATTCATTTTTGAACAAGCTGTTTACGTAATGTCAATGTGTGGATTAACCGTTTACGTCACAGTTAAATACATCGTCAGCAAGGATAAAAATGTAACTTCATTCCTTGGAATAAAATGATGTTATTCGTATGTTGAAATCAGGACAAATAGTTTGCAAGAAGTTAATAAATCCAACCAGTAGTTCTTATCTGAATGGTGTTCAACGATACGTATTATTTTTTGGACAATTTTATCCTAAATATAGCAGCTTTTCGACTTCGTATCAAAATGAAATATTCCCCGTTTTATTCAAGAGCATATCTTTTCGCAGTTTGAAAAGCTGCTTTGTCATCCTTAGTGCCAGGATTCATGGGAGTATGTGCTGTACACGATTTTTTTTTTAATCTTATCTTTTTCCCGGTCATATTTTACAAATATATAAACTTAAAATTTTATATTCCAAGAATGAAAGGATAATCTAGCAACCGTTGATAGGTCACACCTTTTCCTACTATATAACAAAATTTTTATATCAGTAAAAGTCTCACATTTTTCTTAACATGTGACTTAGTTCACATTATTTCATTCCATTTCTACAAATTAAGACTTTCTCAAATTTTTTTTTTTTTTTTGTTAATACTCAGAGATATTTTAGTCATCTAAAACAATGTTCTTTTCTTTCCTAAAACGTTAAAAACCTTATAAAAATCTTAAATGGTATAATTATTTTATACTTCTTTTAAAATGATTGATTTATGGTAGTTCAATCTGCTAAAAATACCATTGTGCATTTTAAACATGTAGTAAGAAAATGATAATAATGATTTTTTTATGTAAAGGTTTAATGGTTTTTTTGCCGTTTTAATAAAATAATAACATTGTTTAAGATGACTCAAACGGCCTTGACTAAATTTAAAAAAAAAAACGGGGTTCAAAAATTATTAATTTGTAAAAATGGCATGGAATAACATGCACAAAGTCACATGTTTTGAAAAAATTAAGTAAATCAATATCTCGTAAACGGTGAGACTCTAACTAAATCAAAATTTTGCAATACAGCAGGACCTACCTGCGGTTGCAGTATTAACCTTTCATTAATGGACACCCTGTACATAAATATTTGATGGATGTTTCTTGCTTTTCACTTCAATGATGTAATATTCCTACGTTATCTCAGGAAATATTTTTCTTTATATTTGTTTTCGATATCGAAAATCTTGTTCAGTCCCTACAAGTTTACAACCATTTTTAAATGTTTCAATCCGCTTATAGATATATATGTATTACGTTTCCTCGCACGTCATATATTGATAGTGTGGATGGGACCTCGGGCATGGGTGTTTGCATTAATAGCTTTATTCTGTTCATAATTTATATGTTGAATATAGTAATATCGCTTCGAAAGCCATACAACATTTACTGAAAGAGAGAGAAACATTTTAGGGTTAGAGCAGTAGCAACAAAAGAACTATTTTTTTCTAAAAAACTACATTAACTTTCCTCGAATTGTCGACATTTTAAAGTGCTTCACAGTTTCCCTATTAGCTATGTCATCAAGTTCTGGTGAATAAACTAGAATAGTACATTGATATTCAGACAGTGCTAACAACATCGGCAGCCATTTGATTAATTTATCGTTCAGTTTAAAATGTAATTTCAATTTTTAGTAACACACTCACTATTAGATATTCGTATTACCTTCAATTTTCTTGTCTTATTTTTCCTTTAATATGGAGATTGATGAATATGTGTGGTGTACCATCCGGATAAGATTTTCATTTTCCTGACAATCGTAAGTTGTGCTTTAATCGTAAACAGTGTTTTACGTTATAGTACAGAATTTTCGAGTTATCGAATACTATACATTGAAACAAAAAATTATGTCGCAGTCGCAAATATTTAGCTGCAACGACGTTAAGAGATAAAATAATGTGTTTACTAGAAAATGAGATTAGTTGTTTATTCAAGGATTGTTCCAGAAGACTTAACCTCTAGGATTTGAATAAATTCACTAACCCACATGTCTGAAAGCTTCGTGGACGTCAAGAATGGGAGGAATTCTTTCGCTCATGCCTCAGTTACTGGAAGGTTATTACGAAATCTAGTCTGCAAACTTAACTTGCATTGAAAATAATCATCATTGGAATAAAGTGAAAACTGGAAAAAGAATTTGCAGTGAGGGTGAAGGAGGTTTGCAGAAAAATTGTAGTGATATTGCTGAACTTTATGATTCCCACAAAATATGTAAATGAGTGATTTTGGTACATTTGATAACTCAGAGGAAATGTTCTCTGCGAAAAATTTCACGAATCAGTTATTAAATATATCACGTAAATTCTCATTTTTTTTAAGACCAACAATAATACTTTTTAAGATGAATTTTTATTTTTAACTGCTTAACGTCTCTTAACAGCGAGGTCTTTAGAGACGGGAAGGGATGGGGGGAAAGGAATGAGAAGAAATTCGGCCATGGCCTTTTTGAAGGAAGCATCCCGGCATTCACCTGGAGTGATTTAGGAAACCATGGATAACACAAATCTGGATGCCCGGACGGGGATTCGAACCGGCGTCCTCCCAAATGCGAGGCGAGAACGCTAACCGTTACACCACCACGCTTGGTTTTTATGTTTGATTTATGTTTACCGTATACGAGAAAATATTGTAAAAGAATATTAAAATGATTAAAAAACATTTTTTTAAAAATTCTTATAATTTTTTTTAGTGTAGTCAATTTATTACACAATATGTGAGAGTAACGTGCACTTGGGCTTTTGAACGATAACAGAATTCTTTTTAATACCGAAATAGACGAAAAATATCGAAAACTAAAAAAAAAACGAACGAGTCAATCAATATGTTACGAAAAGACAGAGATCTGTAACAAAGTACCAGACGCTAGGTGAAAGACTTTCTTAACAGTAAATCAGGATTAAATAGAGGTTATGGGATCTTAAAATCAGAAAAACCACAAGGAAAATCACAAACAAAATAAATACTAAAGTTTTCCGTACCAAGTACGTCCATTTCTTAAATTTTTGCTAATGGCTTTACGCCTAGGCGACGTTGAGGTTATTAGAGATGCTTAATGTGTGGGAGCAAGGAATGGAAAGGAATTCGGCCATGTTCTTTTGCCTGAACTAATATACGGAAACAGTGGAAAATCTGGATGTCCGGTCGGGGATTCGAACCCACGTCCTCTTCAATGTCCGCAGTCCGACCCGTTACTGTTCATCCAGTAGACTCAGTTAACTTGTATAAATTAAACCGTTGTCTCTTGACATTCACAGCTACCTGCAGTATCTAAGTCTGCGGCAAAGATACAGCTCACAGTGGAAGGAGGCAGTGGGACCAGAGTTCCTGGCCGCGACATTAGAGAGAGTCGTAAATTCTGTGATAACAAGCAGAGACGAGGGGGGGGGGGGTAGGGGGACGTGACCCATTTTAGACGTGGCAACGCCGCCCTCGCTCAGACATCAAACGGAAGTGACGTGGCGTTACGAGCCATTAAATCTGCGTCGCGTCAGCTGAGACACCTGCGTGTCAAGGTCGCCCGCAAGGACGCCCTGACGTCACACGCAAGGTAGTTTTCGACGTTTCTAAAAACCAGACGTTTCCGCACGGCCTTTACCGCGCTCTACCATCCAAACAGATGTATCTAGCTTTCCATGATTGTTGTTCTCCTCCTACTAAACCTTTAAGTTGGTGGGTACTTTAAAAGAAAAATTGAACTGATCGAAACTTACTCTAAATTACGAAAAAGTGCGAGGCAACTTGCAAAACAAGAAAACGAATCCGTTGCGACTACAAAGCAAACAGTTCAGTTACTGTTGCCTTTTTATTACACTATCGGAGGAGACTACATTGATTTTACACGTAGGAATAAAATCTCCCTTCGCACAATGTCATGCTTGATTTCCTGAAGTATTTGGGAGTAACAGTAGAAAGCATCACGAAATGAGACCTGCACATAACTTCGCTCGACGGTAGAGCTAATTCTAGTATGCGATTCAAAGGTCGAATTGCAAACCGAGCGTGGTGGGTGAATGGCTACCGCTCGGGAGGACGCTGGTTCGAATCCCTGTTCGGGCATCCAGATTTGGGTTTTCTATGGTTTCTCCCAATCACTCCAGGCGAATGCCGGGAAGCTTCCTTCAAAAGGCCATGGCCGAATTCCTTCCCGTTCCTTGTCCCCAGTCCCATCTCGCCTCTAATGACCTCGACGTCGACGAGGCGTAAAGCCAAAAGTAAAAAAAAATAATAATAATTGCAAGGCATATATAAAAGAGATAGCGTTCAAAACACATAGACGACCACCGCTTGAATATTGTTGTGCAGTTTGTGAACTATATCGCAAGGGTTCATTGGTAGTATGAAAGAATATTGCCTTGGGAGATGGATCAAGCCAAAAGAGATCTGACAGCTGGGTCAGAATAACCATGATCTTTGAAATAGGCTTCTAATTGGAGTTAGCCATTCCAAAGATACTCTTGCGGGAGAGAGAAACTGTGGTACATCTGTTGTTTTGTCCACAAAATTGGAACGAATGTACCGAGCATGGTGGGTGAGTGGTTAACGCTCTGGCCTCGTATTCGAGAGGACGCCGGTTCGAATCCCCGTCCGTGCATCCAGATTTGGTTTTCCATGTTTTCCCCAAATCACTTCAGACGAATGCCGGGATGCTTCCTTGAAAAGGCCATGGCCGAATTCCATCCCGTTCCTTGTCCCTAGTCCCATCCCGCCTCTAATAACCTCGCCGTCGACGAGGCGTAAAGCCGAAAGTAAAAAAATAAAAAAACGGAATGAATGTATCCCAATTTGACCTCCAATCAGCTACAGACAAAAGCCATACCATTGGCAGAAAAACTACCTCATGTTTGATGCTGTCACCAACACGACAAAAAGGAGATTGGTAGTATAGAGAAGGTACCGAGAAGAGCCGCTCGATTTGTGATTCCCTGACACAGCACTTACAAAGGCGTCATAGAATTGATACGTGCATTAAACTTGGATTGTCTAGCAGACAGACGTTATTTTGATTGCATTTATTAGTAAACATTAGAGGTGGGCAAAGTGACTCACTAAAAAGAGCAGTGTTCATTTGATCACTCCACGAAAAGAACTAGTTCTTTTGAACGGTTCACTAGCTCAGTTTTATTTAAGACCTTTTTTTTAGGTCACCCCTCAGAATCCGGTTACACCCCCACTTTTCGATGAAATATCCCCCTTAAAACGAGTTTGATTCAATTAGTAGACCTTTTTTTTTGTTTTAGCTCACAAAACCCACGTGAACAAGCTCTTCTTGATCTTCGGAATTAGCCGACTTATGACCGACTCACCTAGAAGAACTACCGTTAACTTTTAGTGAGCGACTGCTCACTCGCTCATTTAAATGAATTTCTCTAAAGAACTGATTCACTCGCGAACGACCCATCTCTAGTAAACATGCGATAAATGCCGATTATTTTCGAGTTCAATGAAAAATTCCTTCCACTAACGTGTTTGGGTGGTAAATTATTGGAGAGAAAAGTTTAGAGAAATTAGGTGTCGTATATGAATTTCTTTCTTCTCTCGCGTTATTCGCGATTGGATTAGTTTCGGTACAAGCACCCGCATATACCCATTTTTTTAAGAGTGTGTATGCAGATGTAATTTATTTATAATACTCCAAAGATGACTTCCAAGTCTGAAATATTTTGGAACTAATAACACGAAAATGACGTGATATAAGACAGGAAGGAGAGAAATAATATGCTTCAATGGTTCAATAGTTTTTTTTGCTTATGGTTTTGTGTCTTGCCGACATCAAGTTCATTGTTGTGAGAACGCAGGCTTTCACGGCGTATGGATAAATATGACGTCTTCGCGGGTTCTCCGTGGTATAGTGTTGAAGAATAACAATAGTAGTTGTTGTTCATTAGTGGTGGGAAAGGTCTGGGGGCAAGGAACGGGAAGAAATTCGGCCATGGCCTTTTGTAGGAAGCATCCTGGTGTTCATCTGGAATGATTTTGGGAAACCATGGAAAACCCAAATCTGAATGCCCGGACGGGGATTTGAAGCCGCGTCCTCACGAATGCGAGGCGAGAGCGTTACCCCTCGCCCACCACGCACGGTATGTTTATTGGTTTGTGCGAGGACTGTGATGTGTGCATATTCAGTTAAGTTTTTTGTGAATGAATTAAAGATGGAAGAATGGTCAAAGTGAATCAAGGTGCTGACAAATTTAGGCCTGATCTTCCGAAAAATCACCAGGCATAAAGTCTGTATCCGACGGACGAATTTCCATACACAGAATCGGAAGTGGGTTAATAACCTAGATCAAAATGATCATATATCTTAATTACTGACAAAAGCTGTCACCAAGTGCAATCCAGTTAAAATCTATTCATTAATGTTTTATGACAAAAAATTAAACATTTATGGTTTTGGATTGTTTTGCCTTCTGTATTATCGGGAAGTAGAGTATTTATCAGTATAAAAATTAAACTATATTCTAACCAGTGACATAAGCTATCACAATTAGCAACTTCAGTTGTAACAGATAGCATGATGTTATATGGATGGCTCTGTAAAAACTCCTCAACACTTTAATTCTCTCGCAGGCAGGATATATATGATTTATAATGAATACAGTTAACAGATAGGTGTGTTTAAGTCGTGGACGTCACTAAATAATCTGGTATTAATACGTATACCACTTTTTAACCGTAGCAGGATGGTAATCGAATATTAGAGCAGTGGTGAATTGATGAAGCGAAGCGGTTTAATGTATAAACAAAGATTAATACAGTCACCATCTTTATGCTCAAAAGAATCCTAATCATATTACTATCTACAAAAAGATAGAAAATACTGTCGAAAATATGCAAATTTTAGCTTCGATTAAAACATTTATTTTTAATGTACTTCTAAGAAGCAATAGGTGCTTAGATCGACGAATTTAACTTTTATAATATATGCGCATCAATTACTATGAAACTATGCTATCGATCTTCATGATTGTTTTCAGGTAGGCAACATGGCTTTAGGCAGGATATTCAAGTGAATCTCAGTTGGTGGAATATATCTAATTTATTTCGGGTGAAATGGACAAGGGGGGGGGGGGAGGCTTTTGACAGAGCAATAAAATGATAGTAAATAAACTAAAAACTATTGGAATGGATGGGAAAGTGATTTTATGGGTAGAACATTTTTTAAAAGGTAGAAAACAAAAAGCTAAGTTAGGAAATGCAATGTCAAAAGAATTGGAAGCAAAAATAGGAGTGTCACATGGTAGCGTATTGGGACCATTGCTATACATTATTGTAATAAATAATTGTGTTGATCGTTTACTCTCAGAAAGTACATTGTTTGCAGATGACATAATGTTATTAAAGTATAAAAAACGGTAGAGAACTGTAAACAATCTGCAGGATATCTATTTAGGTTGGTAAATATGGGATGAAGATATATTCAAAGTAGAGTCAGCTTATTAAATACACAGATAAAAAACTACAGATTGACATTACATTTGATAACACGCTTTACTGGGCAGGACACAGTGGACAGGTGGTAGTGAGAAGGTTTCAAAGTTCTGCACTTGTTGGAGAGAGTGATGAGGGGATGTACGAGAGAAGTCAAGGAATTGGGTTATAAAACTTTTGTCAGACTATTTCTTCAATATGGTAGTGTAGTATGGGATTCACATTTTGAGTATCAAATAAAGGAGTTGGAGAGGGTGCAAAAAGAGCTGCTAGATTTGTTTCTGGAAATTACCGCAGAACGTAATCAGTAACAGATATGATAAAGGAGCTGGAATGGGATTCATTGAAAGACAGGAGGAGGGTGATGGGAGAGTACAAGGCGTATATTGGTGATGAGGCATATAAAGATATTGGTGTAAGAATTAAAAGAAATGCGTGGATGGGAAAAGATGACCATGACCACAAATTGGCACTCGATTTCCGGCTCAAGGGTGTAGGAAGATTCTGTTTTCTAGGTAGGGGTGTCAAGGACTGGAATAAGTTACCAAAAGAAATAATGAATAATTTACCAAAATGGTTCAATGAATTTAAAGTTGAAATTTGCATATGGAAAAAATAGTTGGGTGCAAGAAAGAGGAAACATATCTGTGTAAGGAAATTGTCATCGGAGCGTAATTTCCGTTGCAATTAAAATTTAATTTAATGCAGTAGGTTAACGAGGATGCCTTCAAATTAATACCGTTTAAATTTAATGACGTTTGGCACAATATGTTTCTTATAGGGTATAAATTTCTAAAAATATAGGTCTATGAAATTTAATGCATGAACACCGATTACTCCAAACGCTACTATCGGTTTCGGGTGAAAAAGAATGTTTTGGAATTGATTGGAATACAATTTTATCACATTTTGAAATTTTGTCCAATACTTACCTTCCAAATTAAAGAAAGAAAAACATTGATAAACAGTTACGCATTTTAAAACACATGTACTGAACATTCCCAAATTTTTCTGTCGATCGTTTAAATATTTTTCTTAAAAAAAAAAAAACAACTAGATAAGTAAGAGGGCTTCTATAAAGAGAGAATGCTTATGAAAATTCTTTCTTTCGGGTGACATAATGTGCTGTCGTTGAATGCTCGGACATAAATGTAGAATAGTTTTCGTTACTGAAAGTGATTGAGGTAGACAAGAAGCCCGGAGTGATGTGAAATACGGAATCTGTTTCCTCCATTCCCCCTGCTACGCGACATCGACATGAAAGTGGGGGTAGCAGGTGTTCGGAGAGCTCAGCAAATCGAAAACTGCTATAAAACGGCAAAGGATGAACTGTTCAGAACGCTCCATCACAGGCAGGTGAGCCGGAAACACTTTGAAACATCGTAGCTGCGGTGTTTACCTAGTTAATACCAACACCTTTCATAACTGAAGATCTAGTGTACGACGTGATGTTTGAATTAAAATATGAATTCTGCCAAATCTTCCACTACATAGCGAGATCTTCAGACTAAACAGAAAAACTTCTTAATACGTGGTCGATGTGAAACTTTGGCGAATGATATACTGTGAATAGCGAGTAGTAGGATAAAAGGAGAACCGGCACAGTTGTAGCAACTGTTTACTTGTCAGCTGATACATGTGCGTAGCAAAACACTTAAAACGTCTTGCGATACAATTAGAAATGATTACATGTTTCCCAAATACAAATAAAAATATCTAAAAAGCGCCTTACTCTAAAAAACACAAACAGTTTATCAGTATGTCTGTGATATCTTGTGTTGCTATCTAGTGGTAATGCGTTCACTGCTTTATTGATGACAGCGACGCCGAGCAGCTTGACTTTGAACTACAGCTTAGCCGTGACCTTGATTGATGATACAAGTTGTTTGGAATTTACGGATTAAATAGTACAACTTACTCTTTAAAATGACACCTCATTAATCGGGTTTAAGTATGAGGGGAGAACGATAGTTCAACAAAAAAAAAAAAAGAATCCTGTGCCCTTCATACAGATTTTCTTGACAAATTCCATCAATATCGATATAGCAATTTAGTCGTCAAAACGTAACAAAAATACAGATATTTACTCCCGTATTTATAGTATTACTACTGCGGTTCACCACACACACACACTGACTGCGAACAACCCCTGAGGGATCATTATAACCTAAAAAAAGTGTACACAGACAGTATTGCAAGACTACCTACGATTTGCCTCGCTTTGCAACCCTAACTTTTCAATATATGCAATTTAACATTCAATCCGAATAACCGTCGGCCCAGGCGTGACTCTTACGATCAAATACAATTTTCAAAAATCTATGCCTCCACGGAGGTCTGAACCGGAGATCACGACGCAAACATTAGTAAGTAAGCGCATCAGCCAATGAGCTACATGACCGCTACACGGGAAAACACTAGAGAGACCTCCATATCCACCGCGTCTGTCTATTGCCGTTCAGTAATATTTCGAAATTATAGGACAATATATATTATTTATACAGATAATTTTTCAAACAAATGTAGACAGTATTTTTCTCCTTGTTTCAAAGAATAAGTGTGCAACGTTTCATCGAGATAAGATTAAAACTGTGGATTTGAATGAAGAACAAACAAACAAACATACATACATTCATCTTTAAATATATATAGATAATCGAAGAGATGTAATTAACAATATATCGATGATGCATCAACTACAGAAGTGACACCGGTAGTCATTTGGAAGTGTGTCCAGAAAATTATTAGGACATTTTGATGCAATAAGAGGAATTGTAATTTCAAATCGTTCACAACCAAGGTTGTTGGATTTGAGCTCAATTTTTCGATAGATTGAATAATACTTGTAAGAGACGCCTTAGCAGTGGGTTCTTAAAATGAGCGCTTTCTGGAAGACGCGGGTTCGAATTCAGGTTTGGGTTTTTCCATGGTTCCCCAAATCACTCCAGACGAATTCCGGAAAGCTTCGTGGCAGAATTCCTTGTCCCAGTCCTTTCCCGCCTCTAATGACGTCATCCAAGCGTAAAGACACAAGGAATAGAAAAAATCTTAAAACGAGGGCAATTGGTTGCGTCTGAGCTTCATAATCAGAATTGGATATTTTTTGCTACGATGGATCACTGTTTCTGGCTTTATGCCTCGTCGACATCTGGGTTGTTAGAGCCTGGAACCACGTGTGATAAGTAACGGGAAGGAATTCAGTAACGGCTTGTTGAACGAACCATGCTCAATTCGTCTTCAGTGATTATGGGAAACCGTGGGAAATTTAAAACAAACGCCGATTTAGAACCTGTGTCAATCATAATATCATGCCCCACCCTTACTGAATATATTATATATATATAATATATATATATGTAGGTTCATATAGGAGATATACGAAATAGTTTTATCCCTAAGAAACACGTAACTTTTAATCGATTTTTATTGTTGCTTTTCCGTGTTGCTTTTCGTTTTTCTCCATATCGCAACCTCCGTTTTCCCTTTCTTTTCATTCCCTCCCGGCTTCATCAGGTAGTTGAGGGAGCTGCAGGTCATGTATACTGAAGAGGGACTCAACCAGACCCCGACACAGAAATTTGCTGCGGACGAATTGGGCCGGAGCTGGGACAATTTCACTCCGGCGGGGAAATTATTCCATTTCCCTGTCCGCGGAATTTTCTGGCGGCGGTGTTTAGAGGAAAGCCGGTACAGATGACTCGTCTCGGGGGAAATTCTGTTAGGCCCTCTCGCTCTGTCTGTAGTGTGGCGACAGTGCTGCCGCAGGTGCGGAGTTTGTCTGAGGCTAATTCGTTTACTCTGCGGATCCGGACTAACTCGTCTGCGAAATAATTCAGGTGGAAGCTCTGGATTAAGGTACACAGAGGGGCGGAGTTAAGGAGATGGAATAAGAATACCAAATTTAGCTAACATTCTTTTCATCTCTTTCTTCGTCTACTGAATTTCTCTGCATGCAATCATAGTAGTTAGTAGACACCAGTGTTGGTAAACACCGAATAGTATTGACGTACATAATTAATATACTGAAATCAAAAAGTTGAACAATGAATATATATATATATATATATATATATATATATATATATATATTAATTTATAGCTGCTTCTCCCGTGTGGTCTTAAGCGTGTCTAGTAATGCAATTGTAGAGTAGTAGCTATAGAACTTTTACCGTAAGTTAAATCCCGCAATGTCGTTATGGTTAATGAAAAGTTAACTTTCGATGTAGTGGTTTCATTAACGTATTCCGTCTATTTTAACCTACTATGTTTCAGAAAACTGAAGGAAATAAAGCACCATAGCTACGCAGTAGAAAAACAATATTAACAGAGTACAAATTACCCGCCAGCGTGGCTGATTGCGTTAAGGCGCCGATCACTGGATCGGGAGGTACCATGTTCGAGTACTGGTACCTTTGCACCGGCGGTCCTGACCGCTGTTTTAGGTCGTTTCAAGTAATCGTCTAGGTGAATGCAGGTATGGTCCCCAATCTCCACCTCATAAACTATACATTCCACAAAAGAAAAATACACTAATCATCCATAACACGAAAGTTACTCGTTTCATAGATAGATAGCAACACAAACGCTCTTTCTACATCAGGTCTAACAAACAAGGTTTGTATTTGGGCAGGACACAAGTCCTTCCTAACTCTCATCATTCATATTGGCAACATTTGTAATTTTTTTTTTTTTTTTGTAACTGCTTTACGTCTCTTTTTTAACATCGAGGTCTTTAGAGACGGGAAAGGATGGGGGGCAAGGAATGGGAAGGAATTCGGCCATGGTCTTTTGAAGGAAGCATCCCGGCATTTGCCTGGAGTGATTTGGGGAAACCATGGAAAACCCAAATCTGGATGCCCGGACGGGGATTCGAACCGCCGTCCTCCAGAATGCGAGGCCAGAAACATTTGTAAAACAATTGTACCAGTGGCATGTGGTCCTCAGCTGGCCGGATACAGGAAAAAAAACCAACAATGTTAGCCCTACGCTCTTGTTTTCATATCAACAGAATTCTAGCCATGTGGAAGAGCTAAATATTCCAATAACCCATGAAACATTGTTTTCGGATGCCATAATGCCATATAAAAGGATCAAATCGGTAGAGGACTCTGAACAGCTGCAGGGTGATCTGGAAAGGACAGAAAGTAGGAAAAGCTACGCTACACTTGTTGGAGATAGTGATGAGGAGAGATATGAGAGAAGTAAAGGAATTGGGTTCCAAACATTGGTTAGACTGTTGCTTGACAATGGTGGTGTAGTATGGGACCCACGATATGGGTATCAAATACAGGAGTTGCAGAGGGTGTAAGAAAGGGCTGCTAGATTTGTCTCTGGAAATTACCGCAGAACACAATCAGTCACCGATATGATAAAAGATCTAGAATGGGATTGATTGGAAGACAGGAGGAGGGCGAAGAGAATCATGGGAGTGTAGAAGACGTATATTGATAATGAGGTGTGGAAAGATATTGGTGTAATAATTAAAAGTAATGTGTGGAATGGAAAAGATGACCATGACCACAAGCTGACACTTGATTTGAGGCACAAAGGTGGCAGGATTTTCCTTCGTTGGTAAAGGTGTCAGGTATTGGAATAAGTTACCAAGAGAATTGATAAATAATTTACCAAAAACGTTGAAACAATTTAAAGTTGAAATTTGTAGAGCGAAAAAGTAGGTTGGTGCAGGAAAGGGGGAAAATTGAGTGTGTAGGGAAATTTCCATCGGAGAGTGGAGTCCGTCGCAGTAAAATAAAATATTAATATTAAAATGATAAATAATATATCTACATCATGCTGTGTTTTTAGAAAACATTTCTGGTCAGAGATACTAGACACCGTTATCACTCATTTTGGGGACGAACGATAACGTTTGAAACTCCGGGAATGGTTGGGTGAGATAAAAACTCTCTCATATGTGCCAAGTCATCTTGAACCCACTAAGTTGGAAGATAAATAAGAAAGGAGAAATCTACATACATACTCTGCGATTCACAACGATGTGAGCGCCAGAGGGTGCTTTGCACAAAAATAAATCTGTACTCTATTCCAGAATAGTACGAGCGAAGAAAAAATTCATATGAGTATCAGTTCACCATCTTATTTTTCTAATCTTATCACTCCTACCATTGCGTCCCAAATAGAATAATAACAGAAGCAATATGACATAAAAAATCAGATTGTAGAGTGTTGTTATACATACAAGGGAGTCATAAACACGAAATAATTTTAGAAAAATAAAAGGCAAAGCGTTCTGAGGTACTGACAGAAATTTCAGAATCAGTCGTCCTCATTAGCTCAGAGGCTGGAGTACAAACTAGTCGTTATGGTTCGATTCCAGCCAATGGTGTTGGCGTTTGACGAAAGTGTTATATGTGTCGTTACTTGTCCTACACGTGAATAGTACGTTAAATACCAGAAGACGCATTAATACGTACATGATGCTTACTGAGGAGTGCTGGCTTAATGGCAGTAAGGCCGAGCGAATATTTTTTTTTTTTTTTTAAGTTTAACCGTGAAATGTTTGGTAAGTCTTATGCACAGCCTCAGGTGACTCTGGAAATATTATTCAAAAATAATCAGGATGTTTCAGGCAAGAAAGCTTAATGGCTTGTCGACGATCATGTTATTAGGGCCGGGAAGGAAATGAACCATCCGGCATTGGCCTTACGTGTGAAATGCAACGGTGAAAAAACGAAATTTGAATTTCCGTATAAGGAATAAATTCGTGGCTTCCAGGATGCAAGACAAGAGACGTGTTGTAGGTGTTAGTAAAAAAAAAAACCGAACTCCCATTGAGAAATACGGAATCGATTGCAACTAATGCTACAGGAACAGCAATATGTCCACACTGCACTTTTCTCTCGGTATTATCCGGGTCCAGGGATCAAATCAGGGCCTGGCGTGACATTTTTGAAGTGGTATGGCCTTCGAAGCGCCCGCATTCCGACCTCAAATATAAACTCGCCCGTTCATTATACTTTCATTCTCACCAGCCCACCGCTGCGCAGTTAATACCGCATAACAACAGAGTGCAGTCAGTACTTGCAATCACGTGCTCTATACCGCAAAACAATTACGTCCACAAGGAACTACATTGGGCCCGGTTAAATGAGAGCTCCAGTGTTCGAAGTGACTAGCCGGATATTGTACATGTTCCTCTCCTACCATCTCCCCCCCCCCCAAACGTCCGTTACTTTTAATTTAGAACAGGAATACGACAATTTTTTTCCTTCACGTAGTGCTTTCGCCGTTGTTGCTATTTGCATAAGTAGGTCCAACAAAGTTTAAAATGTTTTTGAGAAGCAAAATGAGGCTCTTTTACATATATTTATTAATACAACTTTATAACATGGGTTAGGTGTCTAAATATTGCGCACATACAAAAATTAACAAGATAAACTGACTGAGATCTGCATTGTCAAAGCTGTTAGTATACGCAATTCGTAATGGTGATGAAGAGGAGAGAAAATGAATATAAACATTAACAAATTTTCAGATGAATGAATTATTCATGTCCTTAAACACCATATCTATTTCCGTAACTTTTCAGTCTCTTTCACAATGGCCCGGCGTTGATACCCTTGTCCGACATCTGAATTTTCTATTATTTCCGTAAATCACTTCAGCAGAAAGGTGTAAGGATCCTGCATGATGGTCATGGCTGAATTCCTTCCCGTTCCTTGTTCACAAACCTCTCTCGAGACCTCTTCCTTAGTGAGATTCAAAGGCTTAGTAAAAAAAATATCGTAAATATTGAAGACTACGTAACACATTACTCCTGGGTGGCTTTACCAGCCAACAGAGCAAATTACCAATATAATCAATACCTAAACAATCATAGTGCGATTCCGTCACTGGAAAAAGTTACAAGTCGGCAGAGTAAGTTTAGGTAAAAACAGGTCAAGCTTATTAATACTGTTATTTACCGAACTTGGTAGATCAGTGGTAACGATCTGGGCTCGCAATAGGAATCCCCGTCTGGCTATCCAGATATGGGTTTTCCATGGTTTCTCCAAATCACTCTAGTGAATATAGGGATGGTTCCTTCAAATGTCATGTCCCAGTTCTTTTCCACCTCTCATGACCTCGATGCCAACGAGGCACAAAAAAAAATAAAAAAAAATCAAAAAAAAATCGTCCAAGTCACTGCAGCAAAGGCTGGAATGGTCATTGAAAGGCCAAGACCGAATTCGTTCCCCGTTCCATTCCTTACCAAACACAGAGCAATAAATGTGATTGAAGCTAACATACATTCCATCGTGTGTTCGTGGATTATTTGCAATAGCCGAAAATAATGACCTACATTGTCAGTCCAAACCTGAAATATTTTGGAATCAGTATCAGAGATGGTAAGAAACAGGACGTAGAACGGATAAAACAAGTAAAAATATGTAACAATTGGAGTGAAGATCACGAAAGACATGGCCTACACGTCTACTTTATAGAGAGGTCGTGTTTGTCCATCATTAATATTTGAAGTACGTTTAGATTAAACAGAAATTCTTCAAATTTTGAAGAACAAACCTTTAGGATCAGTTACAGGTGTAGTTTTCAATACTCAATACACCACGTTACGAATAAAAGTTAATATGTGCAAAAGGGGTTGGTTTCTATTCTAGAGCTTTACATCTCTTCGACGTGTAAAACATGAATTGCGGGACAGGACTTGATGTAAGGAACAAGAAGTAAACCGAACATGGCCTTTTGAAGGAACCATCTCTGCATTGGCCTATAGTGACGTTTCTAAACCATAGAAAACCGAAATCTAGATGTCTTAGTTGGTAGTTGCAACAGTGTCTTCTAGAATACGTTAACCTCATACCATAATAAGGAAAGAATTAAAATGACTGAAGAATCATCAGAAATATTGTCTTCTATGTTTATTTTCCTACCTTCCTCGCTCCCCTCCTTTCAAATTTTTCCATACTTTCCATAATTCTTCCTTATTCTTATATAAAGAGCTGAAATAACCGATTCCGTTTATGTCTGGAAGTCGACATTTATTACATACAGGATGGTCTACTATACGTGACAAAATGTGGTCCACAGTACAATGTCAGCCACTAAGTTGCGGAAAACTGAAGTAGTTGTCCTTACAACAGGTGGTTTACCTCTACATTTCACGGTAATTATGTAAAAACCAGTTTAAGCGCCCGTCACAAATGACATGTTGCGCCTATGGTGGAAGTAGAAATTTGCTGTGTAAAATTTCTGTGGAAAAACCATTCAAGATTAATCATAATATCATCTTCGTGTGTGACTACACTTTCAGTGATTAGATTATCGGAGTATTTGCATAGGACGTGTTTAAGTAACTGCGTTTGGTTTAAATAACAGAAATTTTACTTTTGAGACAAAGATTCTACGTAAAATACAATTTCAAAAATGGATAAAACTTTTTTTTTATTGATATATTTCGTCATTACGTATGTTTCGTGTAAACTGTAATTTTTTTTATAAACTTCACCATTTCTTAACTTCTTTCAAAAAAATTCTTAGGTTATGTTATTATCTGATTGTAGCAAGGGCTGCAGATAATACAGCATAAAAATCAGATGTTTTTTATCTCACAGGAATTTTTAATCTAGTGGTCGTAAATAAATAAAAACGATTATAAAAATTCAAACGATTCTCAGAATATAATTTTTTTTTAAATCTGTGCCTCGAATTCTTTCAGTGGCATTTCTTTTTATTCAGTTAATAGGCATTTATTAATGATATATTCCTGACATCCAGTAATTCCGGGAAGATCTATACTTTGCTCCATGTTACAAAAATTTCTTAGCAGCCATATCTCAAATTTTTATTCACTAACACTTGTTTATAATTATATTTTAATTTATCAGAACTAGCTGAATATTAACTACTTCTTAATGAGTCTTATAAGTTTATAACTCGAACATTTTTTCTCCACACAGACTTTTATACTAACAAATATTTTCTGTGCTTTAAATGGAGTAAAGAACTTCAGCTGTAACAGTATCGTTACTTCCACCGTATGTCATTGCTTAGCGTCTCCTAAACTTTCTGTTATCCTTCACAGGCTACTTAACGTTGTCATTCTACAGAAAAAATATGTGTCGGGAGGTCGGTGGACACCCCTTGATGAGTGCCGGAGAGGTCCTGGAGAAAGCTGTGGCGACGTTGCCTCATATGCGATCACATTCTTGGACAAGCCAGACACTGTCGTTGCAGCTAAAGTTCTCGAGATTCATATGTGCTATTCGCAAGATTTACGTTCCTTAATCGTCGAGTATTTATAATTACCCTAGCTTCTAAATCCGTCAAAAATGGCGGGATGAACAGAGAGTCCCGGCAATTAGTCTCTTCAAGCTTATTATAACAGTGACCGAGAATATAGTGGAAATATTTACGCCGAATATAAATAGCTTTCAAAGTCGTGAGAAATAATGGGTTGAACGCAGTTGAATACAGTTATTATTAAATAACGATCAGATCCTTAAATATGATGTAACGTGGGACATATTTATCAGTTTACTGTTAGTGCTATATCTCTTAACAGAGAGTATAAGAAAACATCTACAAAGACTGCCTATAAATAATCAAAAAGCAACTAACAATTAATACAGTGTGTCCTACTACATGACAAAATTTTGTTTTATTCGAATTTTCACCCACATTCGAGATATTGTTTGTTTTGTTTTTTTAATTTCGAAACATATGACTTTGTTTAGTTTATTCCATGTCATTTCTACAAATTAAAACTTTATGAAACCTGATCTTTTTTTTTAATTTACTCAAGGATTTTTAAGTCAATAAAAACAATGTTCTTCTTTTTCTTAAAGGGTTAAAAAAAACCTTAAAGAATCTTTTTTTAAATCATTAAATTTTACTACGTGTTTAAAATGCACAATGGTCTTTTCAGCAGATTGAACTACTATAAAACAATAATTTTAAAATATGTTTAAAATAATTATACCATTTAATATTTTTAATAAGGTTTCTTTTTAACGTTTTAAGAAAAAAATTCAATGCTTTAGATGATTAAAATGTCTTTGAGATAATTTAAAAGAACAGTGTTCAAATAGTCTTAATTTGTAGAAATGGCAAAGAATAAAATGGACAAAGTCCTTTTCGAAAATATATTTAAAGAATCAATGTCTCGAAAATGGCGGGACTTTTACTAAAATAAAATATTATCATACAGTAAGAAATGATGTGGCCATTCTGCGGGTGCAGGTTTTTCCTACCATTCGTGGATATGCTGTATACTAATTTAAACGCCGTATGTACTTTCTTTCAGTGTTTTGCTTAACTATACAGAACTGTTATTTAGCCTATACGATGTAGCCGTTGTTAATCCAGCGACGAAAGACGGGAACGTGACGTCACGTTACGCATATAGCTACTTAATAACGAAGCTCAGACATCTATTCGTATCGATTTTAATGCTTATGTTAGTCTTCACTGTAAATGAGAACCAGTAATCATCTATATTAGTACTGCTTCTATGCATCTTACACGAGTTATCGTCAGCTTTGCCTGTTATACTCAGCAACTACAATTCAGACAGACATGTATTTTAAAGCATTTATACTTCTCATACAACACTCAATGATCGTAAAGTTGGTTATAAATATTTAGCACTTCCCTGTGTCATAGATCATCCCCTTTACATACCAATTAATCTATATCCCAAATTATCTAATTTATGCACCAAACCGAATGTGTTGGAGTTGAGTTGTTCCATTCAGGATTCTCCTGTTCGTCACAAAGACACCAATCTTGTCATCTCTTGTTACTGTAAATTCTTCTTCCTTAGTTGAAGGGTTAGGCATTATGCCTGTTCCATCAACACTTTGTGTATTTAGACCATGTCTTCCTAGGTCTACCAACGTCTTTGAAACCCTCTGGTCTGTATTGCAAGGCCAGAAGTAGAATTCTTTCCTCACTCATTCTTCCTACCCCTACGAATCTTTTTTTTTTTTTTTTTTTTTTTAAAAAATTGGCATTTGGCTACGAGGCCATACAGCCAGCACTCTGTAATTTTGTAGTTTGCAAGTATGTATTGGATCACTCAATGTATTATAGATTCTCCGTGGTATAGACGACACATGTCAAACACAACACTTAATTAAAACAAGCCATGCCCGAGGCAGGACTCGAACCGGCGACCCCTGCAACGCAAGGCTAGCACGCTATCCTCTACGCTGCCGGGGTCGGCCCCACTTATCTTCATTCCTCTGCCATTGCGTTTACACTGAATATACCAAGTTCTTCCCGAATTTCTTCATTGTTACTGTAAAGTACTTCCATTAACTCTTTTTCATCTCAAAAAATATTTTTGTCGTCTCATTAACGATTTTGGTTATGGCTTTAAGCCTCGTCGACGTCAGGAACATCAGAGGAAAGAGAAGACTTGGGATCAGGAACAGGAAGGAATTCGGCAATGGCCTTTTGAAGGAAGCGTCCCGGCATTCACCTGGAGTGATTTGGTGAAACCATACAAAACCCAAATATGGATGCCTGGACGGGGATTTGAACCGGCGTCCTCACGAATGCGAAGCTAGAGCGTTAACCGGTCATCCATCACGCACGGTTTGATATGTAGAGGTCGTTACAGGGACAGGATTGGAGTCCAGGAATCAGAAAAATATCGGCTATGGCTTTGTGACGCAAAACACCTCACCTTTCGCTTGCAGTGATTCTCAGAAACCACGGAAAACAGAATGATTGAGCTCCAATCAAACCAGTGTCATCCTGAATGTTAGATTCGCGCCTTAGCCCGCTCACAAAAGAGTTGGTTTTTCTTTTCTTCCGCTTCAAAGTTTTACTTGGGTACATTGCTCTGAATCGTATTTAGACATTTAAAATTATATGCTGGTATACGTGTTTATACTAGAAGGGCTGATTCTCAGCTCGGCAGAATGTTAGTTTACAAATATCAAAATTTCTAGCACTTTGCACTGGATTTATTCCAATTATTTCTTGATTCTTTTACAGTTAGAATGTCTTTCCTTGATGTTTTCTGATTTTATTTACGAATGTAATAATTCCCGATAGCAAATGATTAGTTCATGGAAGTACATATATCCACTTTTATCATCGGTGACTACCAAGCATG
>CM061918.1:92896960-93078687 GCA_031002005.1 Vandiemenella viatica
CTCCATGGCGAGGACGTCCCATTCTTCGGATGAAAGGGTGATTTTGTTGTAGCCCACCCTCTCAAGTACCACAACAGGCTCGAAATCACGTTGCGGTGACAAACCGAAAGTCAGCCGCTTGGAATCTCCGGCGTTAAGCTGGTACACAGACGCGAAGAACATTACTGGACGACACATCGCAGCGGACTGAAGGACACTAATTATTACCACATACGTCATCACCGCCTCTGCTAAATACATCAGCTCCTTTGAAATCTTGCTCAACTTTGCGTTTAACATAGTCATACACTAACAGTTTTTTATATGCTTTAATTTCTAACTTTAAACGTTCATAGACTAGTGTTGAACAGGGGCTGTATGACACTTCATTGACATGTACACTATCAAAATGCAAATCTATCAGGCCATTCACAGAACAACGGGGGAAGTCACGAATCACTTTCACTGATAACGTATTCACAAACTCGTTGTAGTACTTGGTAACTTGATAACTCCAGGGCTTCATGGTGTTGATGGCGCCGGTCACTGCTGGCAGGGCGTCGACCATGTTGTCCCATGTTGATTCGCCGAGAAACACGCCATAGGCAGGCACAGCATTGTTGTAAAAACATATAGTTTTCGCTCCAGCCACTGTTCGGGAAGAGATGGTGTGGTTGCCGAGCGAGACACTCGTTTGCAGATGCTCAGTGTTGTTGAAAAAGCCACCAATTGTATAGACCATCTGTCTCAGTACATCCCACTCTTCATGTGTGAGAGTGACTTTATTGTACCCAACTTTTTCGAGTACAACTACTGGATTAAATTCCAGTTTAGGTGACAAACCAACAGTGATACGCTTGGTGTCACTGCTGTTTAACTTGTAGCATGTTGAAAACAGGAGAACCTCACTAGCCATAGTGAACTGGACTTGACGATCGCCGACCGGGAACTGAGGGCTAGCTGGCTGGTGTGATGGCCTTTATACTCCGGCAGTGACGTCAACACCCACTTCTGTATCAAACAGTATACATCTGAGAGGAAGTGGATTCGTGACATCATGGAGACCATCATACTCGATTTCCCGATTAATGGATGAACTAATCGTCCATTGTCTACTTAAACCAATGGGTCCATTTAAACTAAGACTTTAATTATATTTAAGTTACTCGGTAAAGGTGGAATTGGAATACGCAACACCCGACGACCACTAGGAACTAAAGTGATAGACGAATCCATAGTTTTGTCTGACGTCCGCATTCAAGAACAGGATGGATAGCAGTGGCAAATATTTGTCGGAGACCAAAATGATACATGCCAAAGAACTAACGGGGGCTGCCATCTGCCAGCGGATCTGTGAACTAACGGTGTAGGACTGCTGCTGCCATCTGGGCGGGCGGTCGGGGAACTAACGGTGCAGCGCAAGCCCGACAGCTTCCGCCATCTGTGCGGCCGATCGGTGAACTAACGGTGCAGCGCCATCTATCCGCAGATCGGGGAACTAACGTGTGACGTCACGCGACCGTGCTGCCACCTGGCGGTGCGCTTGAATCGGCTATCCCCTCCTACTCACTCACATTTCAGATTCCGTAAATTTTTACGCTAAATCGTATTTTTTTTTTTAACAAGAATTTCCTGTAAAATCGTTACCATAAGGGAGTGGTTGAGAATTAATGAATTCGAAGGATCTACAGGGAGTGGTACCAACTTTATGTATTCACGCACACTGGCAGGATAATGCGTTTTGTGGGTGGTACCACTGGAGAATGTCCAGAAGACGAGTATTACAGCGGGGAGACATTCCTACAGTGTCGTGTGAGGCAGTAAAAAGTCGGACAATGTCGGCGTTGACCACGGGAGAGCGTCGTGATTATGAATAGCGGGTAAACTAGAAGATCAGAGAACACCCAACACTGCTACCAGTCAGCCTGCTGCAAGGGTCATAGATGCGACAAGAAGAGATGGGGAGCGGCCACGTAGGGTGATGGAGTTGACCTACGTCTATTCTCACAGGTATACACAGTGTTACGACGGCATTGAGATCCCTAAACTAAGAAACCACAGATTTTTGGGGTACGAAATTTTCTCCAATTTTATGTTGTGTATGCTTCCATTATATAGGTATGGTTAATTTACAGCCGTAATTTACTGAGGCTTCCTTCGAAGACACATGTCGAGTATTAATATTGCAAAACTAATTGGTGTTAACGGCGTGTTTCCGGGTGATTCTGGCCCATTTATCACCACTCATCCCATGCTAAGCATTTGCTTTCATGATTTAAATTAATACAATTAATGCCACCAAACGAAAGGGAGGTATTGTTTTGAATTCAAAAATGAAAACACGATGTAATGATTAAAATGCTGATGAGTTTAAATAATCCCGTTACTTGAATCACTTTTTTTGAAGACTCATGTTTTTACAAGTTACGAATACATTTCAAAATATTTTATAGCTTCCATGCAATGAAGTGCGAAATACACGATTACAGACGTCTACACAATTATTTTGAACACCTATAATTAATAAAAAATAGCATAATAATAATATTATTTCTAAAAGAAGGTTTTTTTTTTTTTAACACAAGCTATTATTTCCCTTTACACCTACCCGAAATCGATGAATTACGTATTATTTTAAATATTACGGTATCCGATTTGGTCACATCATATTTATGAACATATCACAAAGATATTAATAAACTGTTTCACTGGCCTCGACTTTTGTTATGTAGCTACCTATTACACTAAACAAATAAACTATTCATACAAATGAGTTGGTTCTTCTTTTACCCTACTACAAACCGCCAACATTACTGTTCCTCATAAACGTGAAATTTTTGCACGTGTCATCTAGTATTAATAATAATTTTAATAACAAAAATGATTGGAGAGTTTGTATAATGTTACGTATCTTGTAGCGTAATACTATGGAGCAATTCTAAAGTGCAAGTCCCAAGGGTTCTAATAGAATTAACTCAATATTTTATAACCATAACGTATCATATTAATTGAAATGTCTCCATGGACATGTGGTTACAGCAGTGGCTTGATATATGAGTGAGCCGGGTTTGTATATCCATACAGATTAATTATTTTATTTCTTAATAATTTTATTTTACACCTACAATTTCCTGTAGCTTCAACCCCACGACCTGTGCTTAGAAATGCGTTATAAATATTATTTATTTTGTGATTTTAAAATGGATCATGTTGAATTACATGTATTAAACCACAAGCAAAAACTGTAGATAGTAGAGTAAGTCAGAAGTTTGACATCTTAAATATGGACTAAACGAATATGGCCTAAAAACTATTTTGTTGATTTCAGAGACTGAAGACCCGCACAGGCGGTAGAGCTTGTGATTACGGCCCGAAGGACCGGAGTTTGATCCCCGACGAGGCAGAGGATTTTTGTTCGGAATGTCGAAAACAGATCTGCAGCCTCATTCAACCTGCTGTCCTATGAGTACCGTTGAGGCAACTCCGCGGGTAGGTAAAGAATTGCCAGGGCGTGGCACTGATCCCGCCAGATCTCTTCCAGTGCCTGATAGGTAGTAATGGAAATACGGATCTCTATTTCTGCGAATCCCACGGAAAGCAGCCGTAGCCGTAGGAACCGTTTAACATTTCCCTGACCCGTAAAAAAATAGTTATTACAGCAACTAAAGAAGATAAGTCAAAAAGACAAAGTTGATACCGAGCGTGGTGGGTGGACGGTTAACGTTCTGGCCTCGCATTCGGGAGGAGGCGGATTCGAATCCCCGTCCAGGAATCCAGATTTGGATTTTCCATGGTTTCCACAAATCACTCCAGGCGAATGCCGGTATGCTTCCTTCCAAAAAGGCCATGGCCGAATTCCTTCCCGTTCCTTGCCCCAAGTCCCATCCCACCTCTAATGACCTTAGCCGTCGACGAGGCGTAAAGCCATAAGTGAAAAAAAAAACAAAGTTGATATTTCAGTTGATGCTCTGCAACTCCCAAGAGGATTAAAAATGTGTTTACTAATTTTTGCGAATGCTACTAGGTAGATATTTTCGAACTTTCAAGCGACATTTCACAAATGCTAAGATTTGCATAACTACGTGCGCTGACTGCACATCGAGGCTGCGAGTATGTGGCAGCGTATGTGAAGCCATTTAATGTAAACTTAAAGGTCGCTGTCGCATACATTTTAAGATCATTTATGTTCCTCCGCTTCCACTGTAACTATAGTTTGCAGTTATTCACCGACAAAGCCGTTCGTGGTGCTTCTACAGTTTAATACTTCAAACAACATAAATAGTCGATGTATACAGTTCGAGGTCTTCTTGTCTTTACCTCCGTTTACTGACCTCTAAGTATACTGGGAAGATACTTGAGAAAGATGCGAGACTACTACAGATACAAATGTCGATGAAGTACACTGTGGCCTCACATTGGGGCGGACGCGTGTTCGAATCCCCGTCCAACCATCCAAATTTGGGTTTCCCCCAAATCATTCCCCACTTCTTTTCTTAATTTTTATAAACGATCTCGGAGACAAAGTGAAAAGCCTTTTTAGATTGTTTGCTGATGATGCGGTTATTTATAGCGAAGTAAGGAATTTGGCCGATTGCTTAGAAATTCAGCGTGATCTGGATATTATTTTGGCATGGTGCGCTGAGTGACAACTTACGCTAAATTGTAAAAAGTGTAAGACAATGAGCATAACTAACAAAAAGAATCCAATTGTTAAGAAATACGAGTTAAACAATTCAGTTATTGATATGGTCGATTCTATGAAATATTTGGGAGTAACAGTACAAAGGTACATGAAATGGGACATACACATTAATTCGTTGGTAGGTAGAGCTAATTCTAGGCTGCGATTCATAGGTCGAATATTGAAAAATTGTAATGAACAAACAAAGGAGATAGCGTACAAATCTCTTGTGCGTCCGAATTTGGACTATTGTTGTGCCATTTGGGATCCGTTTCGTAAGGGGTTGATCGAAAGTATAGAGAAAGTACAGAGAAGAGCCGCTCGATTCGTGACCGCTTGCTACAATCCTTATGAAAGCGTCACAGAACTGATTAGTAGACTAGGCTGGGAGTCTCTGGTAGATAGACGACGCACGTTTCGTTTAAACTTATTTATAAACATGCGTACTCCCACTTTCACTTTTGAGTGTAGTGAAATACTTCTTCCACCAACCTATTTGGGCCGGAATGACAGGAAAGATAAAATTAGAGAAATAAGGTGCCGCAATGATTCTTATATGAATTCTTTTTTCCCTCGTACCATTAGGGATTGGAATGCAAAACAAAGAGATTAGCTTTGGTGCTGATCACCCTCTGCCACCCACAGTTTTGTGAATTGCAGAATATATATGTAGATGTAGATGTGAATTCCGGAATCGTTCTTTCAAACGAATTTCTCCCCGTTTCTTCTCCCCAGTCCTATGCCGTCTCTAATTACCTGGACGTCAACGAGGCGTCAAGTCATAAGTTAAAAAAAAAAAAAAAAAAAAAAAAAAAAAAAAAAAAAAAATCGATCAAGTATCAGAATCTATATTATAAAAACTATTCGATTAATATATATCAGAACATTTTTTTTTTTTTTGATTCAAGCTTCGTTGACGGCGAGGTCATTAGAGACGGGATAGCATAGGAGAGTTGGAAAGAGGATAAATTCGGCAATGGCCTTTTCAAGCAACCATCTCAGAGTTTGACTGAGATAATTTCGGGAAACCGAAAACCGTATGGCTGAATGAGGATTTGAAAATTTGTCCTGTCTAACTCAAGGCCCAAATGTTACCACTCTCCCACCACACTCGGCAAAACCAGTACAGAAAACGTTTCTGCTACGTAGCCGCAACTATTATCAGCACACTTGTTCCTGGTAGTTTCTTCTTCATAAATCAATGTTGCTAATCATGTTCCTCATCGGCGTTGGATTTTTTTCCCCATCTGAATCTTATTTTCGTGAACCAAAAGCATTGTAATCACGTATTGGTTAATCTGGGTGGTTGGAGGAATGATCCGAGGTGCAGTTCTTCAAATATCGCTATTTCAGTTTGGGACTTCGTGTTGTATGGAGGTACTCCGATATTACGGACTGGAGTCTTGAGAATCAAGAGGACTATAGAACCCTATAATATTTAGCAACAGTTGACAGTTGCGGTAGTGTAAATACTATATGATTACAGTAGGCTGCACTATGTATGGCTTCTCAGATAAGAGTAAGCACAGTATATTGCAAAGATAATACAGATATCTTTTTAGATTGGAACATTGTCGTTCTTAGAATCTGAGAATGATATGAGAACCTTTTTTTTACATTTCTCTAGTTTTTTTGAAAAAGAAAACAGTCACAAGTTCCCAGCACTAAATTAGGATTTAGGTTACATTATCTTTGGTATTAAATTTGTCACTTCCTTCGTTTGTTTTGAGTGTGTTTGAAGCTTTGTTTTGTACTGTACTCGTAAAACGATCAACGGTGTTGTAATTGCAACTATGAATTATCTATACGTTAGTCCATTATTATTTTATTATAATACCTGTAAATGTATGTTCAGTAAGTGCTATCACATACAAAACAAAAAAGGGAAAGTTGGGCATCAGGCTACTAATGAAAAGTATGAAATGAGCGTTTATTTGCCAACACTAGTATCACCATTGTGGACTGACACATTGGAGACATACGAAAGTAAGTTTCATTTATTTGTACAAGCTGGTCTATGAATATCTTACAGTTGCAGCAACGTCTATACTCTCCGAACGGTTATTTTAGAAGGCAGGAATTTTTAACACACAGCAACCATTCTCAGAGATTTCCCCAAAAGCAGTGTTTTATGGGAGTTGTTATCCTAGGATATTTTCTCCTATTAGCAAGGTTGATCAATTCTTCTGAGTTGATTTGTCTTTGTGTTGGCGCACTAGTTTATTAAGCTCAGTGGTCTTTTATGTCGGTCCGTTGAAATGTCATACTGGCCGATGTTTTTGACCATTAGATTTTTGACTTCTGGGAGCTTTTGTAGAATTATTTTGCCAGGAGCATAGGCAGTGCAGTAGCCTCGTGTAGGGCCTCGGTCGGGAATTGATGTGGCAAGTGTAGGGCAATGCCCGGTTTTGAATGACTTGTAGCTTTTGTATTTGATGATTTGCGGCGTATGCCTATACGGGACATGCATATTCCACGATTGGCCCGATAAGGGTAGTGCAGATTTTGATTCCAATAGTTGGAGGTAGTCGACTATTAAAATTGATGATTGGGTAGAGTTGTTGTTGTCTCGCACTCGCTCGGCATCTGACTTCCTCTATGTGGGTGTGCCACGTTAGTCTCCTTCCAGTGTGACCCCTAGATAGCGAACAGTTGTAGACCAGGGGATGTCCTTGCCAATAGGCCCGTTTACACGCACGATTTTTCCGACGGTTTTGGAGCGTACGCTCCAGGCGCGCGCATCAGTCCTTTACGTGTAAATGCTCGGTGGTCAGAGAGGCCTGGCACGCGATCCGAATGCGCACTTCTGGCGCGCAGGTCTAACGGGGCCTTGTGTTTACACGTGCATTGTCGGTTTGCAGTCATGATGCGTCAGTACAAGTTCGTTGTTGGTTCGAATTTCTGGGTGACTTTATTTAACTTTACCCTGCTTTGACAGATAAAAATCTAAATCTTGAAAAATGTGGTCAAGAGATAATTTGGAAGGATTTATAGAACTTTATAAAAAATTTCTATGTTTGTGGAAGGTTAAATCAAATGACTACAAAAATAAAAATTAAAAAAAAATCGTAAGTATGATTAGTTAGTAGAATTCAGCAGGGTAAATGCATGTGAAAGTGAAAACAAAGATTTCGTCACTGAAAGGATTCAAGAAACTCGACGGCAATTCGAAAAGAACTGAGAAAAATATATGCAAGCATTTTCAAATCTTGGAGGGATATTCCACTTGCCAAAAAACGAAGAGTAGGAGGCTAACATTACTCTGCAGTTATGTTCTTCCTCATGACTGTGTCTTGTTTTGATATTTGTGGAGATAATAATTTTAACTTCACCCTTTTGGGTAAAGGTGTCAGGTATTGGAATAAGCTACAAAGGGAAATGATGAACAATTTACCAAAAACGTTGAAAGAATTTAAAGTTAAAATTTGTAGAGGGCAGATGTAGGTGGGTGCAGGAAAGGGGGAAGATAGTTGTGTAGAGAAATTGCCACAGGAGCGTGCGCTCCATTGCAATTTAATGAAATATTATTATTATTAAAATGTAGTTATATATGGAACTGTCGTTTCGTAGAAAATTTTTTAAATCATCTGGGTCATTTATTTTCCCGTTGCTCTCACTAAATAGGCATGTGTCCATATAGATCTCTAGTTTTGTGCCATCTTTCCGCCCATATACACTATGTTTATTTAATTATTTCTGTACCAAAAAAAAAAGTAAAGCAGCTCTCATATTCCTCAGATTATGACATTTCTTTTGGAGGATATTTTAAATACACTTATAAACATAAGCACAACTAACAAAGACAACAACGACCTGAAAACCGAATGTTGCAAGCTGGACCGTCTACAAAACTTTCCGACCCGGCGGAAAGTCCACGCGCCACGGCATAACGGTCATTTTTGGCGCGTACGCTCCAACCCGCAGTCCTGGCGCGCGCGACTGGAGTGTTGACCATTTTTCGTCGCACGCTCCAGGAGCGACGGTCCAACCTCACGCTCCAGCGCGGCAGTCCGGAGCGCCGTTCCAAAGCGCCAGTTTGGCGCGTACGTGTAAACGGGCCTATTGAGGTATAACAGATGACGCGGTATCACCGGTAGCGCTGGGTCGCATCTTCGCGTAAGCATAATGGCTTGCGTTTTAGCAGGATTTATTTCTATTCTCCACCTCCTAGCCCAAGCAAGTGTTTTCTGTAGGACTTCCTGGAGGCGTCGAGTTACAGTACCTCTGCTTCTGCTGAGAGAGAAGTATGCGGTGTCATCTGCGTATGTCGCAACCTCTACACCGGGGTTATTTGGCACGTCGGCGGTGTACAGTGTGTATAGTACTCGTTTAAGGATAATGTTTGATCATATCAGCTGCGCCAGGTCGTTCCGTGGTTCGGAATCCACCTTGTCTTAGAACAAAAGATCTGGCTCTGTTACCTATGATACAATGGTTTAATATGCCTCCTTCGGGAGGATCCAACTAACCTTCCCGTTGTAGACATAGTTTTTTTACGGATGAATAGTGGGAAGTGTAAGATTAGTATATATTTTAGCTATTTCCTGCCACAGTTTATTGAGTCATGACATTGTGATTTATGACTAAAATAAAAATAGCGTCTGATTAAGTTTAACCTTGTTTTAATTCACTTAATTTATAATACATTTTTACACATAATACACTGCAAAAAAAAAAAAAAAAAAATAACATACATGATTCATTGCTGCAAGTTTCACTACCGTAAAAAAATATTGGTCATTTCAGCTGCAAAAATTAGAAGTTTAAAATCTGAATTTAACGCACAGGTGCAGGCATTTAACCTTAAAATAAATAAATAAAAGAATTTGTCAATCCCAATTAATGATTTGAAATTTTTTTTATCGATACTTTCCTTTCGATAAAATACTTGAGTGAGCAGAATACTTTTTCTCCAATACTACTCCTAAGTATATCGATAATTTTATTTGACAGTGTACCTTCTCACGAAATGCATGAAAGTGTGCTTATTCTCGCAGGTGTTATCGAAAGAGTAATATATTTAATTTTATTGACCTCTTTTGGCTTTATTCTACAATTCTCATTAATTGATTTCGATATGCGGACTAACTGTCGATTTGTTTAACTAAATTAAATTTTCAATAGAATGTATACCAGACGTTACATCTACAGACATGGAAGCCAAAAATGAAAACTAAACCGCAAATATTAAAATGTAATATATATTATTATCTGCATTTGGACCCTGTCGGATCACGCAAAGCCTTAAAGATTCAATTTTCTGAGTATCCATACAGCTTTTTATTTTATTTTTTCCTCGTGGATTCTCTCTCTCTCTCTCTTTTTTTTTGGTTGGAATCCCCATCGGGGCATCCAGATTTGGGTTTTCCATGGTTTCCCGAATCACTCCAGGCAATTGCCGGGATGCTTCCTTAAAAAAGGCCATGGCCGAATTCCTTCCCATTCCTTGCCCCCATCCTTTCCCGTCTCTAAAGACTAGGGCTGTTGATATTTTTAAAAATATCGGATTTTCGATATATCGATATTTTAAAAAGTATCAATATCGGCTGTCGATATATCGGAAAAAAATCTATGTATCGATATATTGATACTTTTATAAATGCAATTTCGTAAAATCAAACCTTGTAAAAATAAGGTTGTACTCTGATAAACAGAAGTGTGATTTTGTTCTTAATCAGGTTTTCACTTTCGAATGGTTTCTCTTGGTGGTTGTTGATTTGTTTTAAAAAGAATTTGACCATCATGCGTGTCATAATTTTCATAAAAATTAATGAAATTTATAAATTCGAAATAGGTTCGTGTCAAATCTTATTTTGTGTATTTTTAAGATTGATAAGCAATACAGTTGAGGCATTTGTTTAAGTAGAAGCTTAACTATCATAGCATGCATTATGGCCAAGTTACATATCTTTTTTTCATTTAGTTTTGTATGTTTATAGCTTATTATGATTTGTCTTACTTTTCTAGCTCTAATTTTTGCATATTAGCAACTATTTGTTATTTACACTTCCCACTAATTTCAAGTTGGACTTCCCTGGAGATTGCGCACGTTCATTTCAAACAATGGGCTCAGGTTCGATTCGTGCTGGAAGAGCGATACCTTGGCTACACTGTTTTCATCATCGGAGTAGACTTGGTACCTGTAACTTCCAAATTAATAATGGAAACGTAGTAACATTTACATAAGCTTGCTGATCTCTAGGCGTAACAGAAATTTGAGCGACAAAGTGTCATTCAGAGCAAACGAAAAATGTTAAATTACTTTAAAAAATATCGAAGCCGATATCCATATTTCAGTATCGAAATATCGATATATCGGCCTAAAATTATCACTCATAAATATCGATATTTTCAAAAAATAATATCGATATTTCGATATATTATCAACAGTCCTACTAAAGACCTCGCTGTTGAGAGACGTAAAGCTGTTAAAAAAATCTGACTATGATTTCTAACGAGTTTAAATGAGCGATTTCTAGGTCTTTTTTGATCTGCTGGACCCAGGGCATAGTTTTTAGCTGTTCTATATACATGTATCCCAAATATGTATTTGAATATACATTGTACAACAATAAACTAATACGTAATCTCCCAGTACCGCCCTTCTTTCAGAGACTAATCTATAGAACAGATTTTATTTGTGTAATCGTTTGTGAAATTCGCAAACTTTTTATTTGTTACATATGCTGAAGGGAGATGTGGAGTTAGCTTACCATCATAAAAAATTACGGCCACTATACTTTTTCAACCTTCAATTGGAAACACGATTTAAGTTTAACTAGTTGATTTATTCACATCTATACTTAACTGAACTTTTTTTGTAATTATATATTGTTTTCACGTACTGCTCTTATTTCTCACCTCATCTCATAGATTCATTTGAATACGAGCAGTGAGACGATACCAGCTGTAGATCTAACCTGACACTGAAAGAAGTTGGTAGCTATTTGCTGAAAACGAAAAAGTGTTGTTTTATTGCGTATTTGCCAATGAATTTCAATAAAACCTTCGTCGTGTACTGTCTATGAGACATATCCAGGCGAATCTATTCATTAGTTCAGTGACGCTTTCATTAGGACTGTGTCAAAAATTCACGAATCGAGCGGCTCTTCTCTGTACTTGCTGTATAGTGTCAATCAGTCCTTTTCGATACGGACAGTACAACAGTAGCCCAAGTGTGTTTTTTTTTATATATTTTTACACTTTTTCGACGTCATTAGAGGTGCGAAGATCGGGGAACAAGGAAAGGGAAGGAATTCAGCGATTGCCAATCATTCGCCTGGAGTGATTTCGATAAACCATGGAAAACCGAAATCTGGATTGCTGGATGAGGATTCGAACCGGCTTCCTCCTGAATGCGAGGCCAGAGCGTTACTGCTCACCCAATGAGGAAAAGTATGAGACCTCCTTTGTATGAGCGTTACAATTGTAAATTCAACCTTTCATTGCAATCGTTAATGAATGTGGGTGCTCACATGTTTCCAAACTAATTAATACCTAACCTACTGGGTTGCCTGGCAGAAATTCTACGTATCGATTCTGTGATGCTATCGTAAGGTCGGCTATACTGTCAATGAGTCCCTTGCGAAATGGATCCCAAAGTCCACAACAGTAGTCCAAATGTAGACGCGTGATATTTTTTTTTTTTTTTTTTTTTTTTTTTTTTTTTTTTTTTTTACGTAATATCCTTTGCATGTGCGTTACAATTCTCTGAAATTTACCTTTGTATCGCAGCCTAGAATTAACCTTATATACGTCTGAGTTATTTCCAGGCCCCACTTTTTGTGTCTAATATTAATTGCAAGTAGATTTGCAGTACCTAACGATACGATCTCGCCCTTCGCAGTTTTTGCGGAATTAGGAGACAACTTGTTTATCTGACAACGGAAACAGTATGGCGGAAATGACCAACAGGGTATTATCACATAACAGCCCGCAGACGATACAACAAACGACATCAATTTGTCTTTTGCACTCCTCCCTCCTTCCCCGATTTCCACTGACCCGTCACATACGGACAATTTCGTCCAACGAGACAAGGCTGCCGTTCGCAATCCCAATTGCTAATGGATTAGCTAGACGGGAGAAACGAGCTTAGCTGCGGAAAGTTGGCAACACAGAGCAAACAGTATACTTATTTGTTTATCAATCTTGTTCCATGGATCCCTGCTGAGGAAGTACCTCTGGGATGTGAAACATGTCATTGTTGATACATATACACATAATATGAGTCATATCATAGTAAATATATATATATATACATATTTTACAAATACAAGAAATAATAATAAACATACATTTTTGCAAACGTCATAATGAGTACAATTAATTATTTTCTTCAAATTCTTGAATGGAGTAGAAGGAGTTGCCAATAAGATAATCTCTAAGTTTTTGTTTGAATACATCTTTATTATCCGAGGAATCGTAAACAACCCAGCAGGTTGTCTCAGGATCAATGAAAGCAGAGCAACAAATATTTCTTTATTTAAACTTTATAACCCACTGTATTGCTATGAATAATTTACTGTATCAGCATATACCTCCACAGTTTCTCAAAAACTCTTTGCCACTATTCTGTGGAATTAATATGAACCACCGTAGTTGTTCTCGGGTTGACTCATAGGCCTATATTGGTCATTCTGCCATAGATCTCCGCTAGGGGTGTGCATTAATTACGTGACACCCCCCACCCCCACCCCCTTGCCCCTTAGTGAGATATCTGGTGAAAGACCTCACTCACTCTCTTCGAGATCGACGTTGTAATTTTGGAGACCTTTTTTTTTTAGCTCTGCTATTCTTGAATATTATTGAAATAATGACGTGAGCTTTCTGTGGACCCCTTCCCCCTTGGTGAAATTTGATGATATTTCGTCGGACCCCCCATTTGTGCACAGGTAATTAATGGATGCCCCTTACATAGAAGATTTTTTGTTTATTTATGGCTTTGCGCCTGGTCGACGTCGAAGTCATTAATGGCCGGATGGGACTGGGGACAAGGAACTGGAAGGAACTCGGCCATGGCCTTCTGAAGGCTTCATCCAGGCATTCACCTGGAGTGCTTTGGGGAAACCATGAAAAACCCAAATCCGGACAAACGGGTGGGGATTCGAACCAGCGTCCTCCCGAATGCGATGACAGAACGTTAACCGTTCACCCACCACGCTCGGTTACATAGAATAAGGCATTTAGCTTTATCTTTGTTGGTTTCCTAATAGTCAAACCGATTGAGCCCATTCTTTGATGATGAAGAATCCGCTTTCTATATGATAAAATGTTATTCTCATTTTAGAAACACGTATTTTTCATACAGCTTCTTTATAATAGCTAAATATGCTTAGAATCTTATTGACTTAAAATAAATTAATTTTTTGAAAAGGAACTACCATTATTCTCAAGAACGGAAAAAAAATCTGTTGTGTTGGTGTGAATCACGTAAAACTTTATCGGTAAATTTTCGGATTGGTTGAGTTATATGTGTTTAATTACAGTTTCTAGCATTTATTATTGGGTTTTACTATGTATAAAATTTTATTTGGCCCATAGCTTTGCGTACGAGTAAGCAATGGTTACTGTCCTGTGGCATCGGATATATTCGGGAAGTAGATGTGACCTTGTCTTTTTTTATTATTATTTAATATGGCCTTCGGCCTTTTCGACCATTTAGCCAGCTCCAATTTCTTTACGTTGCAACTGCTGTATCAGAATTTCACAATGATATTGTGGACATTACAGTGAGGACAACACAAGACGAACACAACACTTATTAAAACCACCCATGCCCGAGGCCGGACTCGAACCGGCGGCCCTTGCAATGCGAAGCCAGCGTGCTAGCCACTACACTACCAGGACCGGCTTACCTTGTCTTTGGAATGGCTGCGGTTTTTCTATAATTCCCTATTGACAGACAGGTTAATGTAAATAAACCACTTTTTCATTTATTTTTTATTTTTATTTTTTGAAGCTTATGACTTCACGCCTTGTAGATTTCTTTAGAATGAGGAACGTACTGGGGGGAAGGAACGGAAAGGAATTCTGCCATGATCTTCTGTCGGAAGTATCCCGGCATTCGCCTCGAGTGACTTCGTGAAACAGCGTAAAACCGAACTCTGGATGGCCGAACGGGGATTCGAACCCGAGTATCCCGAATGATAGTCCCAAGCGTTACCGCTCACCCACTGTCCTCTGTCTCCGATGGAGAGAGTGATACAAGTATTGTCAGAGTTTTAGGTCGTTTCGATGTAGCGTTCTCCAGATGGACCCGCTGGTCGAGGCTGGCGTCACTGTTTGTGCAGACTGGCCGCTGTGACCATTTCCAGACCTCCGAGTTACGACCGGACTGCACAGTGTCTGCATGACGCTCGAGGCTCTCCTGGTAGCAAAATAAGCGGCGGTACTCTATTCGAGGGCGCTCTGACGATATCCAGTCGGATGGACACGTCAAGGGATCGCGCAGTTTCAACCCCGAGAGTGGATGCAACAATGATGGAATTATCGATAAATGGTCACAGCCACTAGGCGTAAAAGCCATGTGACTTTCTGAGAAAGTAGAAACAAGTCTGAAATTTTATTTGGACCAATTAAGACAATTTAGTTATACGATATTATAAAAATAATTGCGTGGTGTAAAGACCGGCAGTTGGAGTTAAACGTTAAAAAGTGCCAAGTCACGCGTATAAGTAAAAAGGTGACACCAATTAGTTCTGAATATACAATTAATGGCACTGTCCTTAGAACGATAGATTCTGCTAAATACCTAGGGATTTTTTTTTTTTTTTTTTTGCTGTCATCAGTCTTTAGACTGGTTTGATGCAATCCTCCATCCCTTCCTATCCTGTGCTAACCTCTTCATTTCTACATACCCATTACAACCCACGTCCTCAATTATCTGCTTCATATATTCTAATCTCTGTCTACCTCTACAGTTCTTACCTTCAACTGTTCCCTCCACTGACAAATTAACCAATCCAGCATGTCTCAAAATATGACCTACCAGCCTGTCTCTTCTTTCCGTAAGCTTCTTCCATAAACTTCTTTTTTCACCCATCATTTCCAAAACTCGTTCATTTCTTACTTTGTCTGTCCACTTAATTTTCAGCATTCTTCTGTAGCACCACATTTCAAACGCTTCAAGTTTCTTTCTTTCCGGTATTCCTAAAGTCCATGTTTCGCTACCGTAAAGTGCTGTGCTCCACACATAGAGTTTTAAGAAGTTCTTTCTAATTCTAGATCAATATTTGAAACTAAAAGGTTTCTCTTTTTCATGAAGGCTCTTTTTGCTAGTGCTATTCTGCTTTTAACATCATTCCTGCTTCGGCCATCGGTTGTAATTTTGCTTCCCAAGTAACAGAACTCACTCACTTCTCCTATTGCATCAGATCCTATTTTTATATTTAATCTGCTAGTATTGGTATCATTTCTGTTACATTTCATCACTTTTGTTTTACTTTGATTTATATTCAGTCCAAAGTCTTCCTTCAGTATTTTGTTCATGCCATTCAATAACTTCTCAATATCCTCAGCCCTCTCTGCTAACAAGACAATGTCATCAGCAAATCATAGCATACTGATTTTTTCTCCCTGAAAACGTATGCCACATGGAAATTTTTCTTTGACTTTCTTCATTGCTTCTTCTACATACAAGTTGAATATTAACGGGGATAGACTACAACCTTGTCTCACACCCTTTTTAACTGATGCATGTCTTTCGTGATTCTCTACTTTTATTACAGCCACTTGATTCTTATATAGTTTATAGAGTACTCTTCTATCTCGATACTTTAGGCCTGACTTCTTTAAAATTTTGAACATCTTGTACCACCTAACATTATCAAAAGCTTTTTCTAAATCAACAAATGCCATAAAAGTTTCTTTGTTTTTCTTGATCCGCCCTTCAAGTATTAATCTTAAAGACAGAATTGCTTCCCTTGTACCGCGATTTTTCCTAAACCCACACTGATCTTCACCTACTATCTCTTCTACTACCCTTTCCATACTTCTGTATATTATTCTGTTTAGTAATTTTGAAGCATGTGATGTTAGACCTAGGGATAACAATTCGTAAAAATTTGTAGTGGAATGAGCATATCGAGAAAGTAATTGGGAAAGCAAATCGTATGTTCCAATTTCTAGGCCGTAATTTAAACCAGTGCACACCGGAAGTTAAATCGATTGTATATAAGTCATTAGAGCGTCCTCGCTTGGAATATTGTTGTTCTGTATGGGGTCCCCATCAAAAGGGGTTAATGGAGGCATTGGAGAAGGTTCAAAGAAGAGCCCCCCCCCTATTTGTGACAGGTGTATAGTTGGAGGGAAAGCGTAAGTGCGATGATGAAGGAGTTAGGTTGGGAAGACCTGGAACACCGAAGGCGTTGCTCTCGACGGAAGCTAATTGAAAAATTCACGACTGACGTATTTCGGAATGACAGCAAACAAATATTACTCCCAGCAACATTCACACTAGGAATGAGCGCAAAAATGAGATAAGAGAAATCAGCGCCAGAACTGATTCATTTTTGTACTTCTTTTTCCCACGAGCGACTAGGGAGAGGAATAGGAAGGATTTACCAAGCGAGTAAAATTAAAATATGGCGGGAGCAGTTCTCCATAAATCATTTCGGCCATCCTGATCTGGGTTTTCCATGGTTTCCCTAGATCACTCCAGACGAATGCCGGGATGGTTCCTCACAATAGCCCTTGGGCGCCACCTGCCATATCCCGTATATCCCTTACATATTATTATACTTTCGGATAGGTGCAATGCAGCCTCTTCCAAACACTTTTAGTGAATTTAGTGCGTCCTCACTTAGAATATTGTTGTTCTGTATGGGGTCCCCATCAAAAGGGGTTAATGGAGGCATTGGAGAAGGTTCAAAGAAGAGCCGCCCGATTCGTGACAGGTATATGTAGTTGGAGGGAAAGCGTAAGTGCGATGATGGTTACTCAAAATAGCCCCTGGGCGCCTCCTGCCATATCCCGTATATCCCTTAAATACTATTATACTTTTGGATAGGTGCAATGCAGCCTCTTCCAAACACTTTTAATGAATTTCGGAGTATTAATAATAATAATTTAGTCCTGAATCATATTCACAGGCCCATGGTTTCCCCTAATCACTCCAGGCGAATGCCGGGATGCTTCATTTAAAAAGGCCCTGGCAGAATTCCTTCCCGTTCCTGGTCCCTAGTCCCATCCCGCCTCTAGTGACCTTAGCCGTCGACGAGGCTGATGGTAACGTTCAGGCATAACATTCGGAAGGCTGCGAGTTCACATCCCCATCCACATAGTCACAATTTCTTAAAATCTACTCAGTACTCCTAACCACTCCGGTATTCCTGCCAAATAATAAATACCTACCCTTTAACATGGTATCCGAACCACAGACTGAATTAGAACTGGATAGATTCGGTTCAGTTTTGATTAATTTCATTTCTGAACTACTAGCACCAATTACGGTTAAAGTTTCCGCCACAAGAAGTAACTTTCGTTAAATTGGTATTAATCACTTATACCATGATTTCTCACGCTCTCTGCTTCACATCAAATCCTGTTTTACCCTTGCCACGATGATCTGTAAAATGTCCGAAATACCATAAAAATTCAACCGATCGTTTTTTGTGTTAATTGTGTTTCACTGTAAATGTTAATGCTAATTAATCAGTGTTAAGTGGCGGAAAATTGGCGTGGTTGTCAATACACGCACCAATTGCAACTGAAAAGTAGTCTGGTCGCCACTCTATCGAATATTATGGGTAAGTCCATTCCAGGTTATGTTACAGCACTGAAACGAAAGTTGGTGATCTCATAGTACTTATGTTTTATTGTGTTCAAATTGACCGCTGAACTATTTTTGTCCAACTCTCTCTACTGTCTCCTTGCTCCGTTTTTTTTTTTTTTTTTTTTTTTTTTTTTTTTTTTTTTTTTTTTTTTTTTTTTTTTTTAAGGAGATATACACGCCACAGCTACGACGCCACACAGATATGAAACTTACCTTATTTTGGTCCTCGGACCAGAGGTTCTAGACTGATTGAAGTGCTATGAAATCAGTAGTTCTGACACAAGTCGCTTTCATCGAAATCATCTTCATCGGTGTACTGCCCTAGGACATGCTTCTTTCCATCTGTCCTCTCTACGCTTCCTTCCACTTACAGAGTCATCCCATGAACTACTTGAGAAATATTAATGTGGTTATTATTATTATTATTATCGTACGCCAAATACAAACAAAACACTTGTTAATCAGATAACTATATCTAGGGCGCTATCTTCTGGCAGCTACTCCAGCTTGATCCAGTGTGAGAAAGCCTCCAGATAGTTTCCTGGTTGGACAGTCCATCACAATATGGTGGGTGGTTTAGATACCTTCACAGTCACATAGTTCATTTTCACGGAGACCCCACTTATATGCGGTTGGATTGCACACTCCGTGACCTGTGCGAAATCTATTAGGTATACACCAAAGACGCCTAAGCAGGTCAAACCCAGGAACACAGGTAGTCAGATCTTTTACAAGCCCACAATTGTGTGGGTTGTTGGCTTCCCACTTCTTTCTCCACTCTTCACACAAGTTAAGGTTCTTATTTCTTAGCTTGGTTGCTTCTTTGTAAGCAAGTCTCCTTGATTTTAACCGTGTGCGACTCAGATGAAGAAGGTCACCATGCAGAGGATTCATGTTGTATTCATCCACTCCTTCCAATTCTCTAAGCAATATCGATTTTCTCCTCAAATGTGGTAGATAAATGTTGGAAAGTACAGACAGCCAGGGTATTGCGGTAGTCATAGTGACACCACTCACTGTTCTCATAGCAGTTTTATGTTGGATGTCAACTTTGGTGGTATGAGCACAACCAAGCCATGTGTTCCCGTCGTATCTCCCCTATCCAGCTGGAGGCCCCTTAACACGGGCATCCAAACTGGCGGATGTTCAGCAAAATATACTAATTTGTGGTAACTTTTATCTTAATTATTCTCGTTTCCAGCGTCATATCAAAACCTATTTCGCTTCTGTAACATTAGGCTATACATTGATCTAAACACAACGAAGATCGGACCAGTAGTTTTTATATGAATCGCGTTCAACGAAAAATATAAACTAATCGCATAATTTGTTAACCTTAACCAAAATCAAACACACACTATTTTACTCCTAGTTCCATATGTACGGTCTCCCAAACACAGTCACAATTTCACAAGTAGTTTTCGCTTGAATTACCTTCAACGAAATAAACAGATAGCGGAGATCGGGGCAAGTTGACGAGCGGGGCAAGATGAAAAATGGTTTAAAGCCCCCCTTTTTTTGTAGCATCACTGTATGCATACTACTAGCACTCCACACAACTAGGAACTAAAATACAGTGCAGTGACGCCGCTCGTGCCGTATTGTCCCTAGCTATACACTGATCGCGAATTCTCTGTCACGTGCTATAATTTTCTACATCTCTGAATTAAGACTTCGGAGACTAACGGGTAAGACATTGTTTTATACAGGGCGTTCGCCGGGAAACGCAACCCACTGTTAGCGCTACAAGGAAGAAACTGCTCCCGGCGAGCGAGCGGTCAGCTTCCGGCATTGTTCGACCGTCGGCCGCGGACTATTTCATAATAATTACGCTTCATAAACTTCATAAACTTGTATGTGCTAAGCATTTAAATGTGACGTAATTCATTAGCTTACCTTATAAAAGATGCTGGAAGTGTTGACACTCTTGTGTAATGCACATTTCACATCTTCTGAACATATTTCGAGACACACGCTGCCCTAACTGACTTAATGATTTTTTGGGTGACTGTTCTAGTCGAAAAGCGATATCGTCAATTTTCTCCTCTGTGAGAATACGGTTGACCGACAGTCTCTTTTTGTTAAAAAATGAACCCGTTTCTCTTACTTTTTTAACCAGACGCAGAATTGTTGATTTAGCTGGCAGTATAGCGCCAGGAAATTCGCGACGAAATTTACTGCGACACTTTTTAAACGACTTCTTCTTCACATATGTATCGTAGAGAAATATTCTTTGTTGCAAACTGTAACGTACCATAATTTTACTCACACTCAAACACGGTACAGATTAGTAAGAGTATGAAGCCCCAAACCAGCCAAACCGCAAAGAAACGTTTATTCACAACACTGATTAATAAGAGACTGAAGTCACAAACTAGCTACAATGCAAAGAAACCGTGCTTAACAATGTAAGGGTCCCATTATACTGCGTCACTGTACTTTTGGGGCAGCGACGGTGTTAAACAGTGAGGTGATTCACGGTGCCGTGTGGTGGGAGTTGCTGGCCCCACTGACCGAGCAAGTTGCCGACGGCAACAGACTGGGAGGGTAGCGTTTTCCGGCGAACGCCCTGTACTTTGTCATACATGAGTGGCTTAAACAATGTGCTTTTCATAAAGGCTGTGTATTTGTATCTCATGCTTTTTTAAATTGCCTCAATAATGGAAAGTTTCTAACATTGTCGTTCGGGGCAAGTTGGCTGGGGTAGTTGACGACCTCGTCATCTTGCTCCAGATGACTTTTGCTGTGTCTGTTTCCCTTTTTGAGTGCCTTTTTTGTGTTTCGTGTAACTGTCTTCACTTGCATGACTCACACAGTTTCTCCTAACATTTTGAAAGTGCGCTACTTCATTAATTTATGATACATTATGATCCAGATATGGTGATAACTTATTGTAGCCAAGTTTGTGATAACTTTATGGCCACTAATCCAGGGCAAGCTATAACTGACAAAAATTTTGTTGAGCTGATGAGCACTGCCGATTTCAAAGCAGCCACCGTTGGTAATGCAGTTAATGGATTCAGAACATGTGGAATCTAGCCTTATGGTCCCCTTGTATTTAATGAGCACGATTTTGCTGCGGCAGACGTCACAGATCATCCTCTCGCTACAGACAGTACTGAACATTAAAAACCTGCAGTTCAGAATGAAGAACCTAATGTCCAGTCCTCAGAAAAGCAAAATGATTCACAAGACGATCATTTTACAAAGTTTAATGATGAAGCAGGACCTTCAAGAAGTGCCCATCTATATAAGTCAAAATTATGTAGAAGTGTTTTTGACTTTAAACCATTGCCAAAACAAGAACCAAATATGAAGAAACGTAGAATTCACAAACAATGTGCTATGTTCTAACAAGCACGCGTATGAAAGACTGTTTAGAGCAGAAAGAAGCACAGAAGATGAAACTAGAACTTCTTAAGCAACAAAGACGACAGTCTCGGGATGCAAGAAATAGGAGTTTTTCTAAGAAACTGACGTTTACCTCTTCTGAATTAAAGAAAAAAATAAAAAATAACGAGTTCCGACAACACCAAGAAATGCTTCTGAAGAAATATTAGTTCAGTGGCCTGTCCTGGATGTGATGAGATCGATGAAGACCCTCCATCAGAAGACTGGATACATTGTTGCATCTGCTTTAAATGGTAGCACGAAGACTGTTCAAACTGTGAAGGAGGGAAATATGCATGTGACTTCTGTTAATGTATGTACAACAATGATACATAAAAATTAATGTATAACAATAAAAATGTATTACAGTTTCATTAAGTGTCATCTTGCCCCGTGGTCAAAGTCATCTTGCCCCAGTACTGGGGCAAGATGACAGTTTTGCATTACTTTATAAAATTAATAAAAACACTTTGATAATATGAAAATAAAATTATATATAGTTACGAACATTTAAAAAAAAGCCCAGACTAATAATATTTGCAATGAAAAAATATTTTCTTTAAAAAATTAATTTATTAAAAATGTTTAATCGTTAACATCGTCAACTTGCCCCGATCTGCCCTACACAACACTGTTTTTTCTCTTTCTCAATTTTCGAAGTCCCGTTAAGACGAAGTAGACCTCATTTTACTTCTGAGAGTCTGGTCTGCAAAATGTTTGAAACTACATGAAACATTGTAGTACAGCTTTTGCGGGAAACGGTGTCAAATAAACCAAACTTTATCTCGCAGTTTAAATAACATATAAAGGAGATAAATAGAAGCAGTGTTTTAAGAGAGCGTAATTAGTAATTTAATTCCCTTCTGGCACCCCTTCTAAGAAGTCTCGTTCACAGTCTTGCTGTAACGATTAATTTTTACAAAGCCAAAATTCTGAAATTTTCTCCTGAATTTTGCCAATCAGTTTACACTAAACTTGTTTTGTTTCCTCGTGCGTAGTTACGTAAATAATTCAATTAACTTGTGAAATCATCCCACATTTTTTGTTTTTGAAAGATAAGGCAAAAAATAAATCTATATGACATTGTAAGTAGGGACGGCTATTCTTTCCGAAACAGATCGATTCGAATCGAAATTTGATAAATCGATTAAAAAAAACATGGCTAAAATATCGATTTTCTAAAAATCGATCTTTTTTCGATTTGGTTTTCGTATTAGTATTTTCAATATAATTCCAATCATGAAAAATAAAAAGACACCATTATAATCGATCTTTTATCGTTTTTAAACTAATTAAGGTTTTTTATACAACTAAATCAAAGTATCAGGTATACAATAAGTCATTTATTTCACAAATTTGTTGGTTACATAAGACAGTTTTGAAATGATATAGTTTACAGTTCCCAGTACTAAATGTCCAAGCTTTTCAGGAACAATTGTCTGTCCAGTCTAGTAGGATCTCACCACTTGCCATGTTGCCAGCAAAAAAAAAAAAAAAAAAAAAAAAAAAGGCACTCGCAAGGTATTGTTGATCCCACTATACAGATATACTTTTGGCTGTTGAGTAAACGTGATACGTGATGATAAATTGAATTTTTTTGTTCATACAATTAAAATATAGGATCATACTTTAGGTGCACAACTGCTTGCGATAAACAGTGTTTAAATTCTTTGTTTAAACCCTGAATTTCATGAGCATGTGCATTCCATGTAGAAAGTGCTTTTTCACATTCGATTTTCACGGGTGAAATATCGATTCACTGCATCGATTCAGTACTATGAATCGATGTTAAAAAATCGATTTTTTAGGTCCAAAAGATCGATTAATCGATTTCAGAACGCCATTCCTAATTATATGATAGAAATAGACTTTACTTACGTAAAATGTAAAAATTGTTACAAAAACATGATTTTAAGTTTATTTTTGATAAAATATAAATAAGGGTAAATTTATTTATTCCGCAAAACATCCGTGTCCGCGGATTTCAAGCACTGATCTCCTTTACAACCTTAATTTTAACCTAGTCCAAATTTCTTCTGCAATTTTCGTCTAGCAGATTTAACTACAGTGAATCAAACGACTATGGTAAAAGTTGAGAGACATGTATCAGTTGAAAAAGGCGTGGGACAAGATTGTAGTCCATTTCCATTAATATTCAACTTGTGTGAAGAGGAAGGAATATATGAGTAACAGAAAAACTAGTATGTGACATAAACGTTCAAGGAGAAAAAAAATCAGTATGCTACGATTTGTTGACGACATTGTTCTGTTGGCAGAACAAAATGAGTATTTTGATATGTTACTGAATGGCATGAACAAAATATTGAAGAAAGGTATTGAACTAATAATTAACCAAATCAAGACGAAAATGATTAAATGTAACAAAAATGATGTTAACAATAGTAGGTTAAAGACAAAAATAGAATCTGATGGGATAGGAAAAGTGAATTCTTCTACTTAGGAAGTACGATTACAGCTGAGAACCGAAGCAAGAATGATGTTAAAAGCAGAATAGCACTAGCAAGAAGAGCCTTCATGAAAGAGAGAAATCTTTTAGTTTCAAATATTGATCTAGAAAAACTTTTTAAAACCATATATGTGGAACCAGGATTCTATGGTGGCGAAGCATGGACTTCAGGAATACTAGAAAGAAGGAAAATTGAAGCATTTGAAATGTGGTGGTACAGAAGGATTCTGAAAATTAAGTGGACGGACAAAGTACAAAACGAACGAGTTTTTTAGATGATGGGTGAGGAAAGAAGGTTGTGTAAATGTCTTACAGAAAGATTAGACAGGAAGGTGGTGTAACATTTTCAGACATGCGGGATTGGATAAACTGTAAGTTGAATGGAACGATCGAAGTAAGAATACAGAGGAAGACAGAGATTATATGAAGCAAATAGTTGAGGATGTAGAATGCAAAATGGTATGTTGATATGGAGAGGTTAGCACAAGATAGGAAGGGATTGCATCAAGCCAGTAGAAAGCAGATGTCAGAAAAAAGTGAATTAATAAACAACCGCAAATTCCTAAAAGGCAAATGCGGTTATGGAATTAATTTTCCTTCAAACATTTTTTTCATATATAATATTTAGATCTGTTCCTAGTGTTTCGTGAATGCACAGCTGTATAGCGGAACCTTTTCACCACCGCGAAATATATAAACGTCGTATATTTAATTTTATTACATAAATAAGATAGTAACTCAATAAAACATGGTATATTTGATTTTGGGTAAAGCTGAAAATTTAAGAAAATAGTTACGTTTAAGACGAAACTGTTTATGGTTTTCCTGAATAATCTAGTTCCTTGTTTAGGCGCATATGTTGGACTGGAATAAAATGAATAACACTGATACAATAAGGATTCTATTACAATAATTTTTTTAGTAATACGATTACTTTAGCATGAAAGGACAGTGAAGCTGTTATAATAGTTATAGTATTAATTACTGCAATGAAACTTAAGCCCGGTGACAATTTCCCCCATTCGCTTTCTTCTGCTGAATGCAAATTATTAATTCAAATTATTTTATTCCGGTGGAAAAATTTTCACTACATAACTTATCTGTGACTTGATTATCTATAAATGAAAACATTTTTCACTCTCCTCATGCCTTACTCCAGGACGTATTTATGGTCTTCTGCCTTTGTTTTACCTAGAGAATAATATGGAAAAGAGAAAATCAGAGAATTGGACACAATATTAAAACAGAAAAAAGAACAGAACTTCTCTAAGTGATGTTTAGTTCAGCGTTTTCATAAGAAGTTCTTGAATAGCAGAATAAATAATAATAAAAACCACGTGAAGTGTATGCACCAAGTAAGTAATAGTTTATGAATGTGAGCTATAGAGGCATAAATGAAAAAAAGTTGCTACGATTTTTTGTAAATGATGTAACTTGTATTGTAACATTTTTTTTTTTCTTTTTTTTTTAAATCAGCAGATGAATATTCAGTATACACAGCTCAGTATACTCGCTAACAAAAACACAAAACAAAAAGTGATTAAATATATAGTCACCAAGCTAAAAACTCAATTGACAATGTTATTATTGTAGACCATTTATTCTGCATTAATTTGTTAAAATAATAACTGTTGTAATTATTGTTTATTTTTGACCTGCTGGTTTTATACTTTTCATGAAATCTTAAATTCTCTGTTGCTCCACAGAGCTTCACATAATTTTAGAAATTACAGTTTCATATAATTCCAACAATTGTATTCACATTTTATTAAATAATAATTTGTTAATTCAGAATGTGCTTACTTTTCATATACTGCCAAACAAGTTTCTCCATAGATTAAAAAAATTGTTATTAAAATAATCTGAATTGAGGGGGAAAAATACTAAATATACCATCGCAAACTTTCCGATTGACCGTATAGCCTACCAGTTCACAAATAGCTAATAAAAACGCTTGATTCGTAAAGTAACGCAAGATGTGATAAGTAAATTCTGACTTTGTAAGGAGTGTTTTTGAAAGTTCTTGTAACACGAATTCAATTCCTCAAAACAGATAACAGTAAGAACATTCCATGTGTTTCGTGTAAGATGTGTGTTTCATTCCAGGCGCTGCAGGACCCGACTGACGACGGGGTGCTGATGGCGGTACATCCTGGAGGTTCCGCCGGCATCCGCTTCCAGCAGGCGCCCCGGTATTCCAGTCTCCAAGAAACAGTCTCAGCTCAATACGGTCGCCGTGGGCACTTACGGTCCCCGCAAGTGAAGTGTGGAGTGTGTATACACTATCTTTTACCTCACAAATATACATTAACACGTTGTAACGTACCCTTTGTACTGCTCCTTTTATTTTGTAGGGAACATATGTGAGTGTTACTTTATAATACCTTTAAATTAATACTTTCGCTTATATTTCCTGCACCAGACCAGTGCATAAGGATTTCATTAATCCTTCTTTGTCCGTTGCTGGTTTTATTTCGATACACACGCTGTAAATCAAATTATTATTAACAAAATTCTTATCATACAAACTTTAAATCAACTCCTCTGTCTATATCTATATTTCAATATCAAATAAAACACTTTCTACTTGTCTCATAACTTCTATATTTTCCAATTAACAGACAATTATCTTTTCCAAAGTCATATTACATTATCTTTATTAAACCCTAATTTCCTTGGCCTCAGGCTATTATTTTCTTGTTATTAATCCCGCCAGGATTCTTCGTGGCTTCCATCTAGCCATTCTGTTTTATCTCTTCTCTTAAAACATGTTCTTTCCGAAAATCAACTCATCCTTTTCCTTTCAAATCTTTTATTCAACTCTCTCGACTATTATTTATTTTCCAGAGATCTCATTATATTCATATTTGACCTTGGAACTTAAAATTCAGAGTTAGTATATACAATTACAATTATTAAATAAAAATAGCTTTTTTAATGTCAAAATCACAAAATGTGAGGTTGTGTACCTCACAACGTGCTGGATTAATTTTATAAAATAAATTGAAATTTTTTATTTTTTACGTTACATATGGTAGGAAACGAAGCTTTATTTCTCTTCCGTTACAAAGTAATAACTGTATGAATTACCTTTCTGTAACTGAAGTTGACTAAAATGTGCGGAATCTTTTTTTTTTTTATTGTTTTGGCGACCAAGAACCGATATTAAGGAAATGGCAGTTTTATATTTTTCTTATTTTTAGGAAAAAATTTTAATTACGTCACATTTGACTAACAGTTAAAAAACCTCGCCGCTATTTAATACCGTGCACATATTATTGTGCTTTTCTTATGGCGAACGTAAAGGATTTTGCAAACAATTACAAACGCTAGAAATTTTAATAATTCAGTTAAGTACAGCCGACAATGCCAAAGAAGATTAAAAAAACGTATTTTTCGGATGTTAATCCTTATTTGGTAGATTGAAGCCCTATGTAAGGTACTACTAAGAACTACAGAAGTATCTTCATTCAATTACTTAAAGTCCCTAACAGTTACTTTTCCTGCAGCTCTCGTTTATTTTGTGTACGTCTAAGCTTTTCAGATTTTTTTTTTTTTTTTTAATGGTAATTGATCAAACTGAACGAATTGTTGTTGGATGATCTTTTTCCTGTAAGCGGCGTATTATTTCCTTAAAAAAGTTTATCATAATCATTATTACCTGCAAAGGCTTGGAAAATACATGATGAAATAGCACCGAAGTAGGTTTTCGTGAAGACGATAAACGTGTGTTAAAAAGGCAACAAAGTCACTTAACGCGTTAAGGTAATATCGAAGTGATATTCCTAGTGCAATTATTAAGGCTGTATGTTAAGTAACCCACATAGCCCTAACATTATAAACACTAGAACATAAACGATTAACATTAGGAGCACTGCGGTGCTTCATTCTGCCTTCAATAATCACGTGCTCACGCTACCAATACACGATATATATATATATTACCATACCACGTTGAATTTAAAAATAACTACTACACTGTGTCCAATTGAAAGTTTAACGTCTTTCTCGCCTCAAACTACGCAGATAACATCGTCTAGGTTTGCACATTAACATCCGCCTAGTTTTTATGTTGATATAAGATAGTCAAACTTGTCTGATGACTCTAGGGGCTAATAAAAGAAACAAGCATGAAGTTTCTAGAATTGCGGGTTTAGTCTGTCCTTTGTTACTTCTGTCATTCCGGGGGGATGTCAGCGTTTGATGTGTGCTTCTAATAATTATACACCAGTAAAACATATACAGTTTTAATATACGAATTGTATTTAACACGTGAGGGATACCTCGTTTTAATTCAGATGTTATCTTGTCACTTGATCTGATCCATCGCACTGTATTAACTACACATAACTTTTTACATACTGCGGTGAAACAGGTACTTTTATTTATTTACTTTTGTTAGGATACCCATCTCTTGGCGTACTTTCCCGTATATCAGCGTCACTAGAAAGGTAATCCGTATTTCCTTTGTGACGGTAAACACAAAAAATATGATTCTTGCATCTGGCGATTATTGTTAAGTTAATCTTACTACTGTTTATCTGTTAATTACAAGAAAGTCGAATTTCCTTTATGCCTATTTAACCGATATTACTGCTAAATTACTCGAAGTAACATATCATCGGTGATCAACTATCTGCTTAAAAAGTTTATATTAAATACAAGAATTTTCCCGTTGCATCGTTAATACGTTTTTGTCATGATTTTCTTCCAGTAATAAAGCATAATAATTTTCTTTTAATGTAAAGAAAGTTCCCACAATTTTGTTACACTTATTAGCGTTATGTTTGATGTAGTGGTTAGACTAACGTTTTCCGTTTATTCTAATGTACTGTATTTCAGAAATCTGGAAAAAATAAATAATCAGTGCTAAGTAATAAAAACACAGCATTCATAAAATTTAAAGGGTTGAGTGTTTGTCTGTTTTGTATTGTGATCTTTGGTTGGTATCTCGTAAAGGAGTGTTAATCTCAGATCTGTGGCGCCTATTGTTCTAGGTACGTTAGAATTATCATTCCCACCAGTCCTGTTGAGTCATAATATATACCGCAAATTTTATGGTAGACCTTAAGAATTCAATTCGTTAAAACCCCATACAAATTTATGTGGCAGTTACAGCATGACAGATTTATAATAGTCCAGATGTTCTGTTTTGTTCCATTTAACCAAATCTGTTAAAATTTTAAATATGCATTGAGAATTATGTTATATCGTTAATAAGGAATTTAATAATCGAAGCTTTGTTTTAAATTATTTTTAATTTTTTCAGTGGTTTACGGACGGAACAATATGAAGAGAACCAGTTAAGAAATGACAAGTGTTAAGTATGGACACAGGAAACATAGGTGATGTAATTTAATCTGACTAGAACTGAACAGGGCGCTAATGACCTCGCTGTCGACACGCCCTAAAGCCACAAAAACAATAACAACAACATAGAATTGAACAACAAGAAATAAAACTGTAAAAACAAGTAGATAAAACTGGGCATATAATAAAATTGAAAATCATTTGTTACTTAGTAAAACTATAGTTTCGAATCAAAATACGAGATTTCATGAATCTCTTTGAATTAACACATTCGTATACCTAAAAACTGAAGGAAAAAAACCAGAAACTATGCATCAAAAACGTTTAATATGAGCAGTAATTATTGTATTTCACCCGGCAGTTTCCACCAGTAACTCATACGAAATTGTATGGTTTACTCTATTTGATTTTTGCTGTCGGGGTTTGATCCACTAAAGAATTAAGCACAAAATTACTCTCCCACAAATAGATACTTGCACCGTATCATTTGTTAATTTAAGGTCGTTCACTCTGTGACAATCCTAACCACTAACAGAGTTAAGTTTGAGAAGTGGTAATATTTTCAGGCTTAATACATGAAGCAAAAATCCTAAAATTTAAAGTTATTGCTGTATTACTCTCATTATTTTAATCCGTTTTATTTATGATGTTGTATTTCATTCTGGCTGATGTTCTTTCAAAATCATTGTGAATTTCAAAAGTCACAACGTTCACAATAAATAACAATCCATCATGGTATCCAGACTGCAAAATGCAACAAATATTTCGTTTCCCTATGTGATCAGATTATTAAACACTATTGTAGCGGAATTATATTAGATATTTTCTCGTTAATCCAAAGTGGGAACAATCTTCGGAGTGTGGAACATTACATACAGTTATCAAAAAAGCTCATAATTAACTACTTATATCCGATTGGTGACTTAAAAACACAAGCATATAATCAGTTCCCATCGTTGTCTGTTAATACATACCATCCATTATTAAAATTCTTCCACCGAGTAAAATGGGTTCTGAAGGAAAAGCTCTTTCATTTTACATTTTAATAGAGGTTCTCGCAAATAACATTTTTTTCCTGCGGTAGGACATTTAATAAAGAAGCTCCAGTTAATTTTATACCTTTATGTACATTTTATGGTGACTTTAAATTTTTGTGAATGTATTTATTCCTAGTATTGAGAGTGCTCAATTGAAACGCCATGTTTTATAAGTAGAAACTAAATACTTAAAATGTTAATTGTTATGAAATATATTGTACTAAACCGATAATTACTCGAAAAGTGATCCTAAATGACACTTAGATATGTACACGAGTTATTACGTAAGTCTATGTTTCGTAATATTGTTAGCACAAAGAGATACGAGTAGTTCTGAAATTGATGCTACTTTCTGAACGTGTTTTAGGTGGTGTATATCTGCGGAAGAGAAGGCGATATTGACGAACACTTAGACAACGGACACAGATCTACTGCCTGAAACTCCAGGAAATATCCACGTCCGCAGAATACACAATGGCTGCTATTATACTACATGTCCAGAGAAAATATATATGACATTAAACTCCAATTTATCAACTTTATATTTTGCAACACTGTACCAAATAAAATTCTGTTGTAACTATCAGAACTCAACAGAAACCAAACGACACATTTCACGATTCTTTGGCAGAACATAATTTTTCAAAAATTATTTACGCTGGTCGTATTGGAAATAATTACTTTTAACTCTGTCTAGAACAACTTTCATTCTAATAATGTATGTCATAAAATAATCAGCGTACATTTTCGGAAGCCATATTTATTTGGTATCTTTGTGATTTGTCTAAAGTCGGGTAATTTTGAAGATAATGACATTTTTCGAAGAAAGAAAAGTTATTTTATTTCAACTATACACCAATGCAGTGTTCTCTGTTTTAAGTTTAATAAATGATACAGTGTTATTAAAACCAATTAAACAAACCTAATACACCAGTTTTTAGCTCTTATTACGTTTTAAAATACTCTTAGCCATACCGCTACCTATAGCTGTGGCCAGAAGTATTGGTGGGTGGCTACAAACGCGCCGTTACCAAATAATGTACTTAACAGTTAAATTCACCTATTAGCTTGTAGTAATAGTTTGTGCGTTGACACTCGTACTAGACAAAAAAGGACGCTGAGTGTTGCCATTTTTTTAGTGTTAGAGAGAGAGACAGAGCGTTACGCGAGAATATTCCGAAGTGCGGCAACAGCGTGATTACACCAGCCTCCAAATCCCTGGCCACGTCTATAATACAGTACATTAATGTAATTAAAAAAATTCTTTCAATTAAACCTCACAAAATTACTGTGAAATATATAATAAGCATTAAAATGTAAGTAGTTATTTTTATGCTTTACATAAAAGAAAACATTTGGAAACTGTTATTTTATAATTTAGTCTCCCTAATTTCAGGAAACACGTCTTTTAATTTTAAAACATTTTCCCTCCTTTATCTGACAACGTTCCTCACCAATCTACCCCTCCTATATTGGTAAACGTTTATCATTTCAGCCTTAATGTAATAAATTTGAGTAATAATGCGCTATTAAGAATCAGACATTCTTTCGTTCTACCCATAACTGTCAAAGAACTGTCGCTACACGGTGCTGGGTGAAACATTTAATAATATATTATTAGGCTAGTCGCACAGAGATTCGTTTTTTTTCATTGCTTTTAAAGTTAAAAATACAAGTTAATTTTTAATATACTAGGCATCCCAAGTCCACTGATAGGAAAATAGATGGTACAGAGCTTCTTGGTATATGTTACCTAAACTATTATAAATAACTTAACAAAATATTAACCATTAAATGAGCTCCTGGGAAATAGAATTGGTCAACTAAAGCGTAAGTGATGGAATTGTCTTGGAGGTATTGTGACAGTACACACTTATCGATTAACTCCTTGGTATGCATAATGCAAATAACACATGCATTATCGCGCCTAATAGTAGGGTAATTAGTGCTTACTTCTTGTAAATCACTTGCTAAATATTTAGTGCGTAGCAGGTAAGTTAGTGTTAAAATTAATACAAGTAATTTAGGTAACAAAAATTATCTAAAACAGCGAAAAAAAATTAAAAAATATTGTTAGCAATATTAAGTTACGAAGTTTCGATGAGTGCTACACAGTCTATATTACGTCTATATATTTTTTTTTTTTAAATATATCTTTATCTGACATCCTAAAAAGAAAAAGTTTTACTTTTCTGTAATCACTGGAAAATCAACACAAAATTATTTTTGAATATATTTAGTTGAAATTTATACAAATTAACATGAAGGAATTAATATAAGAAGTAAATGACGTTATAAAATACTAGTTGCAAAAAACGAAAAAAAACTAAACAGTAAGAATGTGATCTAGTAACACGGAGCAGAGAATGAAAGCTCTTATTATCATTTCTGAAAGGGTTGCTCAGCATAATCCAATTCCGCCTTTTCTTTTAATTTAAACTAATTGCGATGGTTCGCATGTTCTATTGGCAATTTCAACACATACCTATTTTTATCTTATAGTTCTTCTACTGGTATTTCCCCACCCAAGTATTTTTACCCACTACGAATTTTAATTTTAAATTCTTCCAAAGGTTCTAATAAATTACTCATCATTTCCCTTGGCAATTTAATCTAGTCCCTGATACTAAATCCTTAAGTGATTTAAATGTTGGTGATTCGCCAATCGACTACATAAATACGTTCTGTAAGTAATTTACTGAATGAGTGATCCCATTAACGAATTGTAGTGACGGATTAATAATAAATTATTTCTATGATTACAATTAAATGCACCAAATCATTCAATTTAGACTACAACATATAGTTTATAGACGTACTTAATGCGTAGAAATATAGAAAAAGGAAATACGCTGAACGGCATTCAGTAAAAAGAAATTTCACTCCTACTTTGTGGGTATGACACCATATTTACTTTTATAAATTTTTAAACAAAATCAAAATGTAATTTTATATACGATTACCTCTACTATTGCATCCAATATTTATAGTCCATTATGTCACCCTTCAGCTTGTTAGGGGCGGAAGCCAACCCAGTTTGTTATTCAGGGCTACCAACTGTAAAGTGAGTGATTTAGTGGGATACGGCCTAGCGACGAAACAAACAGCTGCCTCTTTAAGGACCAATAACCACGGACCCAGCGTCCACTGACACGGTGGCTTCATCCAGTCCTGGGACAAAGACACGTGCGGTACACGTGTGTCCTAAACAGAACGCAAGCTTGTAACCACTGATTCGCACTTGTGGGAAATTTCACACTTTTTGCGGGCGTCATTTGAGAAAATAGCACTTACTTTTCTTTTCGGATTTTGCGCTGTGATTTTCTTGCTCATCATAATAACGTTTCGGTCCCAGTCTGCGGCCTTCGTCAGGGCTGCTTCAAGTTAATATAGCCACTTCGTTTTAGGGCACTATAGGTAAGCTGTTTATTTTCTCAGGCAGAGATGATGTTGTTTCTCCATCAAAGTCTCCCGCATTTCCAGAGAGGTTTGCACTCCGTGTATCGATCTGGCAGATGCTGCAACATGTTCCTCTGTTGGTGCTTTCGGATGGTGATTAGTTTTTATCCGTCCATTGTATTTATTTTTTAAATATGTCCTCCCCTACTGCCTAGAAGCAGAACATCATTTTACTGCTTCACATATGAGTTGGTGTCGAAGCAAATTCAAAAATTTTAGCCATGACTTCTCTCTCTCCCTCTCTCTCTCTCTCTCAAAAAAAAAAATAACAAAAAAAAAGAAAAAAAAAACAAAACCAAAAACGTTACTAACCTAAATGTTATACAATGCAGCTGGTAAAAATAAGAATTAAACGGCACCAACGATATACAATACTAAGGAAACCAACGAAATCGACCGTCGCAGAACACATTTTGCAGGAACAACACGAGATGTTATGGACAGAAACCGATAGAATATTAGCAGCTGATAGTACGAGCAGTGGTGGAAATATTTAAATATCAATCAAATATAAAGCCGCCCTGCAAATGAAACAAAGTAGAATAATATTCACGGTCAGTATTTCTTAATTGTTCGGTGTTTTTCCCGGTTGCCAACCGGAATATTTAGTCACGAGTAAACAGAATTTTTCGATAAGCATCTAACTAGATTATCCTGCATAAACAATCAAGATAGTGTTATTAAATTTGTAATAAATCCTGACATCCACGCAAAGAATCATATTCGTCCAGACCTAAAAAGTTACACTATTATATTCATGTTGGTGTATGTTTTTCTGGAAAAAAGTAATCACTCCACACCAGGATAATTGTTCTTACTACAACCATAAATTTATTCAAATAACGGAGGATGAGGTTTATTTTATGCATACATAGTTTCTAAAAAATCACACACTGCGTCTGCAAACATAGTCTCCTACTGTAAGAACGGAGACTTTCACGCAATATGATTTATTTTTTTTTTTTAAAAAAAAAAAAAACCTCGATGTTTCTACGGCTAACTCCAGCGACTACCTCAGGAAAAAGAACAAGAGAAAAGTTGGCTCGATATACAAAAGTTCATCTTAGGATTTTCATTATCTATTCATTTCAGACCTATCATTTCAGTGGATGACCAATATGAAAAAGATGATTAAGAAGTAATTATAATCCAGATATATCTGTTTTCTTTATGTTTACTGGATGGTACATTGAATGAGGGGATTACCATTTTTATGACATCCTCAATACAATTTACAAATAACAATATAAAAACTTTCATACTTCCCAAAATTTCTTTATCAAGCATAAACGCTTTCAGTTCACAATTAAATTTTTTCATGATTTTATTTTGGTTTTATGGAATTTCTCTAATTACCTCCTCGCCAATCACTTCTGAAACGTAATGGGACTAACACTATTTATTTTTAAAGAACTAAATTTGTATGATAAGCTGGTAAATATTCATTTACTGTTGCGGGAGTTATAATTTCCAACCTTGTAACATTTTTAATATCAAAGTGCTTACACCAAATTAATTATATCATTATATTAAAGAGTTTAATGATTCCAATGCCATTCAATGTTATATTTTGGAAATAGTAGCACCTTTTCGATTTGTTTGATGTTAACGTTTACTGAATTAAGGTAACTCTTAAATCATTCGTTTGTTTTTTCCGTAGGTGTGTGCTATAAATGTTGTAGGGTGGGGAAATAAACAGAGACTTACAATAGATGGGTATGACAGCAAAGATGATCATTAACAGAAGGGAGCTAATAATAGGAATAGATAACCCCGACTTCCACGAGAAACGCCTGTTAAAAAAATATCATTTTTCTTATGTGCGTTATCTGGTACACTTGGACCAATTTGGTATTAACGGAGCATATCTGGGAGGATAAGAAAATATTTGTCTAAAAGACAAGTTTTTGGCAGCGAAGATGCTCACAGACTGGTCAATGCTCTTAGTCTTTGTATTTCATATAGACTTAAATAATAATTTCTCAGTGCATGATTAGCTTAAAATTATCACGCAATGCACCTGTATTGTTGTTTAACCCAGTAACCCTAATCATAAAAGTACCGAAAAAATATTCAGTTTATTGTACATGAACCAAAAATCTGACAATATGTATTACAAACTTTTATTGAGATGCTGAAATTGGAACTGCAAAAATTTCTGTAAATACGACTTTTTCTTCATCCTGCCGCTCTAAACCAAACCGACATGGAACTAAAATAAATAACACACAAAAAAAATTTCATTTTACAAGTTAATGTACACACCATTTCTTGTATTGTAAGGGAGAGTTGTAAGTCTGGTTACTAGGTAACGCGTTATAACAATAAAAACCAATAGTGTCTGATGCTTGCTAGAAGAACTGGAAGTGAGTAGCCTTAATTTTACTTCAAAAGAATCAACAATTAACATTTATAGAGCAAAATTTATTAAATCTTAGGAGTAGCAGATTGTGAACATGAATATGGACATTAGTGTTTTAAATGTCGAATTAACAGTTGTCAGTGAAATCAATAATACAATAATTTCTGTTTATGTGCATTTAGGTGTAAGTTATTGAAGGAATTAAACTGTAATATTAATGGATTAATTTTATTTGTATGCATAATCTAATTATGTTTGTGTTATGGATATTATATGTTGATAAATAAACATTCGTATTTACCTGTAAACTACCGATCGTGGTGGTACTGTGTACTGTGTACTTTGTTAAGTATTCACATTTGAACAGCTCAGTTATTCGGTTTTCATGCACTTCGAAATCCTGACGCCATGCCACACCAGTATCTGTAACCCGGCCCCATTCAGTAGTAAAGCTACTAAATAAAAGATATACTGATATCTTCAACAGACCTTCGGCAGATGACTGGCAAAGTTTATGTCTTACTCTACAAGTTGTACAGAAACTTCTTATTATATATATACTTTTAGAAACGTTGCGCTTAGGTAAGTAATGGTTCTTATTAACATCAATAACACGAAATAATCTACTAGTAGATCAGTAATAATTCAGCAGTAATAGAATATTCTTATTTCTTGATAACGTTACATACGAAACACAATAAAAATATTGTACATATAACTTCGCAAATTAATCATTAAATTTTAATCAGGAAGGTTTGGTTGTTATTATATATATATATCTTTACAGTAGGTAAATCTTTCTGTATTCTCGGTTAACATATATGGCCAAAAATAAATGTTCTCCTATATTTATACTTGAGCTAGATACGTCGTTGGTGGGCATACATAATTTTCTATCAGAGATGTTAACAATCGTTCGCTTCTCACAAACATCGATTACAGTCACTGACAGAAGTTGAATCACTAGTAATTGTTAAATTAGCAATCCGTGGCTTAATTCTTTCCTAGTATCCACGGTGATAATTCAGTTAAACATACATTTTACAAAAAATAAAAAAAATATCAAGCAGAATACAAATTATATATTTTTGAGACAGATGTCTACCCTTAACTATCCAAATTAAAATAGGATCACCCATTTTTCATCTAAGCAGGGGTGAGGATTAATACTTAATCCTTAACAGTTAATGAGAATTTCATAAATCACAGCATTAGTGATTGAAACTGGTTGGGAAAAATAGTAAAAATCAGACAATGAAAGTGAAAAAATTACATATTTATTTCAGTTGTCAGCTTCAAAGTTACCGTTAGCTATTCATTAAGTTTTATAAAGCTTTATTTAAATCACGCAAACGTGAAATTATTATTGATATTAAGTATACTACATCTCCTGAAAATAACTTTCAATAATTACGAATATCAACAATCGGATCAAGAAACAAATTAATTATTATTTTTTTATCATCCAATTTTTACTTGTCTGAAATAAATATTAAGAGACGTGATGATACTTCTAGAACATCAAAGTGGACACAAGAGTGTAGGCAACTGAAACGGTAAATATCGTTTTAAATATGACTATCACACCCATCTGTATGATAACATTATAGTACATCTCTATCACTTGATGAGAAGTAATTATATTACATAATACTTCTTGCGAAAAAAAATACGTTACGATCTGTTGTTCTTGTTTATCAAAAGTCGTTAGACAAAAGCACAAACACGGAATAACAAACTAAAGTTGCATACCAAATTTAAATAGTGGAATAGCTAACACACGTTTCTTGTTGGTTTGATCCAATAACCGATTAATCAAAATTATTTTATTAGGAAAAATAAATAAAGACTCACACAAATTTAAGTCAAGGTGCAGTGACAAAATTGTTTTGCATCTTTTAATATCATTATGAATTCTAAAGGAACTTAAACCCCTGTGGCAATTTCCCTACACGCAAATATTTGCATTATAAACATTTTTACGTTAAATTGTTTCACTTAAAAAAATTGTTCAGCACATCCCTGACTCCAGCGCTCATAAAACGGCATTGATTTTGGGAATAGAAGCAGTGGAAGTAAAAATAGTTGAAATCGTTAAATGTGAGATGAATAATATATTTTCGGTTAGACAACAACCACGATCTTGATTTTAACAATGCCAAGTAATTGATTTGCACTTTATTTTCCCTGTTTCGTTCATATGAACACTAATAAAAAAAAACGAAGCATTGTGACGTCATGCTCCCGGCCTTCGTTGTAAGGATAACAACTGCGAGAGATGTGACTGTTAAATTGAGGTCACGCACGTTATTTAATAACAATTTTATTTAATTAAGCAACTGCCAAGAAATTACCAGAACCCGGAAAGAAAAGTAGGTATTTCGTTTAAATCGACATATTAATTTTTATTTCCTTTTGCTTGTTTACATTCCTTTAGAGTAAACAAAGAAATACTGCTTGAATACATTTATGCGTCTACGACAGAAGCTTCAATTTTAGGGCAGAAATGTTGGAATTTGAATCAAAGAAGTTCAACACTGATTGTGATCTATAGGGTCAGGACTACGATTAAAACAAACATTACGCGGCGTAATGTAAATTGCTACTATTTATTTTTAATTTCCTTTGATTTCATTGACGCCATATTATTGACTTAATTTATCCGAAGCATTTAAATAGCACCAAATTTGTCAGCCGTTCAAAATTTTTAATATGGATCAGTATCACCAAAAAAAAAAAAAAAAGATCTCGTGAAGATTTTGGCCAAAGTTTATGCCGTGATGCATAATATCACTAACTTGAGATACAGTAAATCTATTAATGCGGGTGTGATTGAAGCTTTGGTTTTCCAGCGCCAATATGAGAGGAGTTTCCATAGTTTTCACAAATCACTTCAGCCGAATGTCGGGATGCTTCCTTCAAAAGGCCATGGCCAAAATCGTTCTCGTTCCTTGTTCCAGTCCTTTTCCATTTCTAATGACCTCAACGTCGACGAGGCTTAAAGTCAAAAGCTAAAATAAAACAAAAACAACAACAACAAAATGAAGAGTTTAGGTTAGGTTGAAATCTATCCTGTACGAGGATAACAACTGCAACATTTACTAAACCATACTGCACGAGAAATTGCATTGAGCGTTATTTTACAACAAATTATATTTAGTTAAACAATTGCAAACAAAAGACTTTGCCAGAACTCTCCGATAAAGTCGTTTATGACGAATTTTGAGGTTAGTTCTAATTATAAACTCTAAGACCGCGAAAGAGATGAATCAAAACGTTTTTGGAATATCATTCAACAAAACCCATAGTATCTACTTACTACATTAAAATTATGTATAGCAAGGAAATAAATGAATAAACCTCTGAAACAGCACCACCTGTTTGACCACCCGAAACGGAACAGTGTTTTCGTTGATGTCGGGCAAGTCTATCCACTGTCGTTCAAACAAAACGAAATACACCTGGTTTAATTTATCTCACTGAAATAACTGAAGCATTACAGATTTCCCCTACGGGGTGTGTAAGATACTATTGTTTAAGAACCACAAAACACTACAGGACCTGAAGAAGGCGCACTTCACACAGCCGAAACGTCGTGTTCATTTATGTCCCTACATCTATGCGCTACGCATACAACGTATCTATTACGAAACGAGAAATAAGTCAAGATGAGTTTAATCTAGCAACAAGAAAACATATTTGATACAGAGCCACCCGTTGCGGCACCGTCAAGGTATCCGGCGCAGACACGGTGGTAGCTAGTTCAGCTCGTGGTGGGGGGAGAAATATTTCATCATCAGGACTTGGCCGACAGGGAATGAGAGGTGGTGATGCACGGATCTCGATCACCAGATTGTGCACAAAATGTGCTGGGCTAAATCCAAAACCTCTACGCAGTGCGCTTGGAAAGAGGACATACGACAGTACTGATGGCGATTCATCAGTGTGATGGGGTCGTTAAGCTTTGTAGTCGCAAAAAGTTTTTTTTTCCTACGTTTTTATGCCCGTAGCCGTCGATGTCATTAGAGGCGGAAATGACTGCGGGCCAGGAATGGGAAGGAATTCGGCCATGGTCTTTTGAAGGAAGCACGCACTGTTCGCCTGGAGTGGTTTGGGGAGAGAATGGAAAACCCAATTCTGGATTCACGGACGGGGATTTGAACCAGTATCCTCCCCTATGCGAGGCCAGCCGGTGGAGTGTCTTTCGGAAGAGTAGGCCTGCATGCGCCGGCACCGAATTCCACCCTTACTCTCCCTACGTCCTCAACACATCCAACACACTAAACTGAACACACAACAGAAACACGTACTTACACTGCCATCAATGTGGTAGACATGGGTCAACCATCCGAGATAAATGTTCAAAGAATACTGCCGTGAAAGATTAAATCAACCACAGGCAGCCCCAAAGGCTGGGTAATCATTTGTTGGAGATAATCGTCATGTTATAAAATGAACATTCAATAATGAACACTTTTCAATAAATTAATGATTGATTTCCTACAATTAAAAACTTTTTCTTGCTATCCTCGAAACTTATTTCGTATTTCTTGTTAAAATACAGGTAATATCGTTTTTAAGATTGATCGAAAACAAAAAAAATGGTCTAAAATTGTCTGTTTTAATAGCCACTGGCGTCTGTGTTTTTAAAATAAAATAAAAAAATGTAGTTATTTTCATTGCAACTGTATGTGACATGTTGAGATGCAAAATAGTATACCTATCTTGTTAAACTCCATTTATTTTCAAGAACCACCTCACATCGCCGAAAAATTTACAAATAATTTACAACAATTCTCTGTTTTGGGACGAAAAAATATGCAAAAAAGTATTTCTCGTTTAAATTTCAAGTCTCCAAGTTATTCCGTATAAATGATAGACGCCTGCATGAGACAATGGGTTACCATGCTTGGTGGATGAGTGCTAACGCTCTGGCCCCTTGTATGGGAGGACGCGGGTTCGAATCCCCGTCCGTAAATCCAGATCTCCGTTTTCCATCGTTTCCCGAAATCACCTGAATGCTGGGATAGTTGCTTCAAAAGTTCATGGCCAAATTCATTCTCGCCGCCACGATCCCGGTCCTTTCCCGCCTCTAATTATCTCGACGTTGACTAGGTGTAAAACCATAAACGGAAACAAAAAAAAAATCAGAAAAAAACGCAGCGTCAATAATTAGACTTCATTCCGTTTGGTACGAAATGATAAAAGGTGAAGCCCATTTAACCGCTTATGTTTCTATTCTGATTAACTGCATATTTCATCCCCATTCTGTCAAAGCGCTGATGTAAGGCAACCTAGTAGTATAAAATATGTGACATTTCAGTGCATTCGATGGATCAGATGAAATGAATGTATCTAATTAGTACAGCAGGATTCAGTAATCTAGATTTATGTGTCGTTAGAAACAACATTGGTTACCAAGATTTCCATCAGCTGTTGCACAGAGATTCCATTAACTGCAGTGGTTGGCCAGCAGGTGGTGAACGTCCAGACGGTGACAATTTAGCAATGCTAATGATCAAAACAGGTGCTGAATGTAAAACAGGTAGTCGCCCATCTTCTTTCGTAATGAGAACCGATCAGATAGCAGTAGGGAGCCAAATGACAGATGTAAAGAAAAAAGAAAGCAAAACGAAAAGGAACCAAAAAACAAACAAACAAAATAAATTATAACCCAACAGTCAAAAAATAAATAAACAACCAAAAATCATTAAAACAAACAAAATAAATCTGTTTGGACGCTGGTGTTTCAGGATTGAGTGTCGTGAGAGTTGAATTGCGACCGGCTTCATTTACTTCCACTTCATACACACACTATGGAACTAAAGCTATAAATAACGTGCAGGATCTAAAACACCTGTAATCCAACAGGTATTTGTATTCCACTAGTAGAAAATCTGTAATTGTATGGTTGTTATTAATTTCAATAAAATTCCTGCGTTTCACCATTAGCTGATTATGATTATATACTGCTGTCAAATTACCTTTTATTTCAGTTTTTTTTTTTTTTTTAGTGATATCTGGCGAAATTTGTTCTCTATCAAAATGATTCAAATCTAGGTTTTCTTAACATAGTATATTCGGAATCTTTCAATAATTTGGAGCAAGGCTATTTATCAGTCCACAATATTGTGATTTCTCTCAGTAAACCATCTTATGTAACAATATTAAACAAGGACTATTAAATTCTTCCAACGACAATTCCGCAAACTTTGTGAAAATGAAACCTTGATCATTGCGTCAGAATATACATACTAACAGCGTCACTATACTACCTAGCCATCCAATTTCGTTTAATAGGAAACAGAAACGGGGAAAAGCAATACTATTTTGAGAGAGCTAGCCGTTAAATACTTGGAGATCTTGGTTCAACACCCGATAAAAGCAATACATTTATCTGGCTGTAGTAAGTTCCACCAAAGCCACCACAATTTGGTTTCTATGAAGTACTGCTGCAGAGAGTAAATTTCCAGCGTGGGGATCAGAGATGTCGTATGTTGGTCATAGCGTAGTGCTGAGGTCGGTGAAGGAGCTACAGAGCTATACCTCCACAATTATTAAACGTGCTTCTCTGTGCCGAAAAGATTACCTATACCTCTCATAAGAAAATATAAAAATAAATGAGAAATCGAGAAAATCAGAAAGAATCTTTTTTATTTTTTATTATTATTATTTTTTTTTAACCTGCTTAAATATCATTTTTTACGCATAAAATTCTCATTCCTGTGAACTACTGTTAGCTACATAAATTTGTATAACATTTTTTTGATTCTTCGAAGCAGCACTTCGCATACTTACAAGTATATGGCAAGTCGTTATTGTTCTATTATTATCTGTAAGCCACTTACGAGGTGTCAGTCACAGATTGCTTAGTTATCAACAAACAAGAAGAAACGTGGGATTGGCTGATTATTTGCAAAAAAATATGATTTGCCAGAGATTTGTATTTATGATTTGAAATGACGGACATTCCAGCTGTGTTTGTGGACATAGCAGTATGACTGCCAAAAATAAACTTTCCAAAATATGCGTGAAGATATGAACACAATGCATGTCTTAAACCGTAGTTACCACAGGGAACCTGAAGCTAGAAATATTGTAAAATTGTAATGTTTTCTGACTGGCGTAAATTGTAAGGCCGGAATTTCAACAAAGGATTTCGGAATTAATATAACCACTGAGCAATCCATGGTAAAAGTTTTCGTAATTGCTGACTCTAGTACGCGTTGTTTCTCGCAGGTAGTAAACTTTAAATTTGCTATTTAAACTCTGAATGCATTAGTTGAAGTAGCGAAAAATTAAATACTATTCCTTGGAATAAGTGTTTCACTTAAAATTCATTAATTTTTGTAACTATTGTGGTAAGGAATTTTGATTTTATGGATTAGGTATTTATCAGACATAAAATTTTTTATGGAGGATGAACTCTTGTGTTTCTACTCATTTGAACTAAACGAAACAAGGTGTGGGATATTTTTAACGTCATTTACTCACGAACCGCATCGCTATTCAAAATTTCTCAGGATTCATTTTTCAGAAAACTGTACGAAAGAATTGTGTGAATGATGGAGAGATGCGCAGTGCAATTCAGGACCTACTGTCACCTGGACGGAAAAGTAACACCAAGAAGAGACATAGCTGGGCATATACAAGCTGTATCTTTCAGAACTACCAGGAATAAGTTTGGTGGAATAGAAACGATGAGTATCCCCAAAGATGTAAAATGTTAAGAAAAACGCCAATATCAAAATTTAATAACAAAATATTTTGATTAATCTTGGGTTGAATTAAATTACTCAAAAGGATACCATAATGGATTGATATTTTATTTTGTAATGTTTCTCAATAAATTAGGTAATTACAAAGAATCAATTGTTTGTTGCAATACCATTCTTAAATAATGAGCTTGGTGTCTAATAATGGTTCTGTATCGTATTAGTCATTTAAATAATTTAGTGCGTCACTTCTTTTATATTGCCTCATGTTATCTATTCTTAAAATGTATGAATGTATGCTCGTTTAGGCCAACTAGGACCACGTTAAACCATTGGTAGGCTTGAATATGGTGTGGATGTGTTGAAGAAACCAACAGTTTAACGTGGCACCTGAAAGACGGAAGTGTTCTAGAGTACTTCACATTGCACAGCAAGCTGTGACAGATATGGAGATCGGGTTAAGGGCTTATGAAAATCCAGCCGAGACAGGGATTCGAACCGAGACCTACCGATCTCTAGTCGGATGCCTTAACCACATAGCCCCTATGACGCTCTAAAAAAATCTATTTTAACGTCTCAGGGGCTCTTGTTAATTGACGGAACACTAAATATGATTTTATTAATTTTGGAGATAACGTCACTCAAACAATTACAACAAAAAATCGTTTTCACTATCCGTGTCAAAGTATTTAATCGAAAATAAAACACGTTTCTTTCAGTTCTCCATAGATTGGTCAATTAAAAAGTATATCATTTTATTACCACTTAATAAGATGATTCTGTATAAGACACTCACATAATATGCTAAACCATAATGTCTGCATTTCATAAAAATGGTTGTCATGGAAACAACGCTTTAAACGATAGAAAAACTTTTAAATTATATGCAACAAACGGATGACTTAGCTGATTCCTCGAAACAAATAATTACTCTGGGTAACGAAATAACTAAATTTACACCTTACCCTCAAGACTAGAAAACGCAGACACCAAACGATACTCCGAGATCGCAGATTTGGGCTTTATGGCTGGATAGTTTGACCAAATATTGAACACAGTCCTCCCAAACAGAAGACCCGAATGGTAACGTTGACCCACCGAGAATGTATTATGGATATGCGGCCACATATTACAGCTATCTTTCAAACTTCACTGTACTGGTTACCATTCACAGCGTCCATATTCTGCAGAATACTATTGTTACGAGTAAATATTGAAGGGCCTTTTACTTTCCTGTCTGTAGTATCTCTTTTCTTACCTTTTTATAACTTTGTTTTAGAGAGACATAGATCTTAGTATGATCGAACTGAATCACATTACATAAAAGTATAAAAAATTCTTTCACTTTGACTTCAATTCCCAGTATCCTTAATTCGCCTCATATCAGAGCAAGCCACAGAAAGTCATACACTGTTCACAGTATTGCCAAATAAATTACCAATTCGAAGGTTTAATAAGCTGGCTAACATTGCACCCTATACAAAAAGAAAAAAAAAAACTGAAGTATATACATATCATACAAGGAAAGAAGAAAAATGTGTGAGATAAATAGACACTTTACGGCTACGAATCAACTTTCTTTTCACTTTCTGGCTATACGCCTTGTCGATGTCATGGTCATTAGAGGTGAGAGAGGACTGGGGGATAAGGGACGAGAAGGAATTGGATAGAAACCTTTTATAAGAACTTACATGCCCAAGGCATGTCGTTCTGCCACGCGTGGCAGTGTGCGCCATAGAACAAAGCGGAGAGCAGACAGGGCGCCAGCGGTAGGCACAAGTAGCACCACTACTACCCCCTCCCGGGAGGGGATACATTCTCCTCCGGCAGTTCACCTGGGGTGATATTAGAAAAGAGATGAAATCCGAAATCTGGATGGCCGGACGGGATTTGAAAACACATCCTTCTGAATTCTAGACACGAGCGTTACCGATCACTACCGAGCTCAAGGGAACACACAACCAAATGCTTAGAGTCTAGAAACATTTTCCTGAAGTAGCTTCTTATTTAACTATAGTCAAAGCGTCCAAACTGATACATGAAATTTTCAAAAGCAGAACTTTCTAAAAAAACATATAGTGGCAATGAGAGATGAGAGGCGTAGAAACTCCTACACAAACTACGGATCAGGAAGCAAGATTCAGACTTAATTATTATAGATACGACTGCTAACTGACATTCCCTCTTTTTCAATTGCACGGAAGCCCAGACGAGAGAGCAGACGTGCGATTTTGTCAGGTGCATCTTACCTTTCCCCATCAGCATAGCCACGCGAAAGATTGGTAGTTGAGTTTCGAGGAAATTTATCCAATTTTACGCAATATCCAGGTTGTGTTGTTACACGGACTGTTTCGTATACCTCAGTATTATTAATTTCGTGTCTAATATAATACCTTGGTAAACTTCCACAATTTTGTTACGTCATCTGGTGTGTTAATCTTTCATGTAAGGATGTAATTAACGTTTTCATGTATTCTAACTTTACATGTTTCAGAAAAAATAAAGAATTTAAATAACAGAAGTTTATTATTCATAAAACAATATTAACAGAATCCAAATGGTGGAGTGTTTATCTGTGTTTTAGAGTTATCTTTGGTGGGTATCTCGTAAAGTGTGTTCATCTGTGATGCAGTGTGATCTTTCATGTCTTGGTACGAACAAATTGCTGTGTTCCCCGGTCACGTCGAGTAGTAATATGTACCGCAGATTTTAAGCTAAACAACAAGCATTCAAACTGTCGAAACCCCATCCAAATTTGTTCTGCAGTTTTTGCGAGATGCCTGGACAAATGTACAGTCAGACGCAGCTCACTAACAGGTTTACAATAGAATGGATGTGAGAAGCATACCATCTCTGACATTTCTTTCCAAGAGTAAGCGAATACACAGACGGAAAAAAAAATCCCAACACCAAGAAAAAATTATTGTAGAGTAATGAAATTTGGACAATGCATTTGTCAAGTTAACATGTTTAATTGATTAAATTTTCAAGATCACAGGTTAATTTAAGCTCAAGAAAATGCATTTCAAATGTGAAATACTGTTAAATTAATAGCCGGTGTAACCTCCAGAATTTTGAATGCAAGCCTGCAAACGTGAATGCATTGTGTCATACAGGTTTCGAATGTCACTTTGTGGTATGGAGTTCCATGCTTGTTGTACTTGTGCTGTCAATACTGGGACGGTCAGTGCTGGCTGTGGATGATGCTGGAGTTGTCGTCCAATGATATCCCATACGTGTTCAATTGGAGACAGATCTGGTGATCTCGCAGGCCAAGGTAACATGTCGACACTCTGTAGAGCACGTTGCGAGACAACAGCGGTATGAGGGCGAGCGTTATCCTGTTGAAAAACTCCCCCTTGAATGCTGTTCATGAATGGCAGCACTACAGGTTGAATTACCAGACTGACGTACAAATTTGCAGTCAGTGTGTTTGGTATAACCACAAGAGTGCTCCTGCTGTCATAGGAAATTGCTCCCCAGACCATGACTCCAGGTGTAGGTCCAGTGTGTCTAGGCCGCAGACAGTTTGGTTGCAGGCGTTCCCCTGGCCTCCTTCTGACCAACACTCGGCCATCACTGGCACCAAGGCAGAACCTGCTTTCATCAGAAAACACAACAGATCTCCACTCCGTCCTCCAATGAGCTCTGGCTTGACACCACTGGAGTCGCAAACGGCGATGGCTTGTAGTCAGTGGAATGCACGCTACAGGGCGCCTGGCTCGGAGCTGTCCTTGAAGTAACCGATTTCTAACAGTTCGTTGTGTCACTGTGGTACCAACTGCAGCTCGAATTTCTGCCGCAGACGCAGTACGATGCGCCACAGCTGTACGCCGAATACGGCGGTCTTCCCTCTCAGTAGTGCCACGTGGCCTCCCGGAACCCGGTCTTCTTGAGGCAGTACCATCCCTTGACCACTGCACCCAACAATCATGCACAGTGGATACATTCCGGCCAAGTCTTTCTGCAATATCGCGAAAAGAAAATCCACCTTCTCGTAGCCCTATTACACGACCTCGTTCAAACTCGGTGAGCTGTTGATAATGGCTTCTTCGTCTTCTTAAAGGCATTCTTGGCTAACATCAACTCACTATGTCAAATCTCAGCGGTAAATAACGTTCACAAACTTTACAGCGCGTATTTAAAGCAAACCTGATTTGCAAGCTCTGAGTAGCGCTACTAGCGCCACACTTATGCGCGAAGCGCGAAATTTGAATCGATGTCATCTTTCAGATGTATAAACACGCCTACCAAATTTCGTTTATCTAACACAAGTCTTTCTTGGTGTTGGGATTTTTTTTTCCGTCTGTGTATATTCGCATAGGTACATCTTTGTTCGTAGTATTTGTGGCTCTGAAACTAACAAAGAGAAACTGAGTGTCTTTTTTTTTTTTTTTTTTTTTTTTTTTTTTTTTTTTTTTTTAATGGCTTTCGGCGACTAAACCATTCAGCCAGCTCAGTGTGTTTACGTTATCTCTTCATGTGAATGAAGTTTCACCAGGACGTTTTTATGATTCCTAAGTATAGACACCACAGGACGGACAGGACATTCACACTGACACACAACATCCATGCCCGCGGCCGGATTCGAACCGGCGACCTTCTGCACGCGGAGCTAGCACGCTAGCCCCTACGCTACCGAGGCCGGCGAAAAACTAAGTTGATATTACAGGAGTGTGAATCACGTACCGTGTTTAGAAACGTGAGCGTTTCTCGTTGACAACCATAACAAGTTAGCATGGTGAATCGACAGCGACAGCAAAGAAATGAAAACAGCGACTTTAGTCCCGATTGGAGCATTATTTTTGGACAGAGTGAGGTCACGATTAGTCGGAAATAGCTGCTGTGTTTACACAACCTCTTCTTGAGGTCAGCTGTTGTTGTGAAGTCATCTCCGACATTTGTGGCCCATTACAATCACTTTACACCGCCTCAGAACGGGGCCATAACACTTAAACTCCGATAGAGAATCATTGCCTCGGCGGCACCCGGAAACCCTACTCACATCTCCAACCAGAGCCCACGGAGTGATTGATAGCTGACGTTTAAGGAGTAGGAAAATAGCTTAACGGGCGTTTCTTGGAATTAACATCCAACTTGTGCTCAAACACAAATGTAATTCCGCTATAAAAAGACTGATGGAACTCTTCAAATGTTTATTTGAGACATTTAAGCAGAAATAAAGATTAGAGCGTTTCGCTGGTAAAAATACAATTATTTACCTCGAGGTATAAAACCCTGATTCTTTTGAAGTATCTCCAGCAAAGAAAATCCTGAACTTATCCGGCAGAAAGAGTTGAAACACATAATATTTGTGATGGAACACGCCATTGTGGCTCAATGCTATGATGGGGAGATACAATGGGGTCGGCTATTGTGGCTCAATGCTATGAGGAGCCACACATTGGATAGGGAGATACAACGGGGTCGGACACGAGCCCACGCCTCCGCGCATCCAATCTCCACCTCATAAACTCCAATCTTCTACAAAAAATACACTTATCACACACAGAACACAGTTACAAATTTGGCAGACAGATGGCAACACCACACTTCCTCCATTATACGTAATACGACCCAGCAGTAGGTATAAAATGCTTGGCGGAAAAAGAGTATACGGCCGTAAAACCAAAGCTCCAAATTCGACCATGACAATGGTAAATAAGAATTCTCAACAATAACAGCCGGCCTCAAATATTGTGAAAATATTGTGAAGAAGTGATGTTAGGTGTATGCGCTTTCATTTCACCTGCTTTAGATTTGTCAAAATCAGTCCGTGGGTGAATCAGAGTAATTAACACACTTCTTATATACAACGACACTCAATCATTCTTCCCGCCTCTAATGACCTCGACGTCGGAAAAAAAAATCAGACCTCGTCTTCATCTTTAAATACTGAGATTATTCAGGATGTTTGAAGTAAAACCATACTTCTGCTATGAGAAGGGTGTTTTAGGAACATATAGGAAACCCTCGAAATGTTTACCGCAAACATCAAACCAAATTTGTTATAACAAGAATTGGTCTTCTCAGCGGTAAAATATATAGTTACCTTGAAGAATAAATAACGAATCAACTTCAATGTGAAGAATGGTTTAAGCAGTCTTGATATTTTTAGATGTTAAGCTACGGTTGGTTTACAAAAGAATCCTCCGTTAATCAAATGACATTGTAAGAAAACAATTCAGTATATCATCTCGTTAAGGCGTCTTACCGGAGATCGAAAGGTTACCGGTTCGAATCCCTGTCGTATCGGGTATTTTAACCCGAGGTTCACCTCTCGCATTAAGTACTGTGTAATGTGAAGTACACCAGAGTGCTCCCGTCGTTCTGATTCCACGTTAAATTGTAGGTCCATTGTACCCGGTAGGATTACCGAGTTACGTTAGGTAAGAAGGATAGTAACCAGCCAACCTACCTCCAATACTAGGCTAAGTACACTTCCTTCGGGAGGGTACAACCAACTTTCGGGTTAAATACCAAACTTTTATATCATCACTTAAGTATCATTTCGTAGACAATGTGCTGGTAGCTAAAATTTATCAGTTAATTTATTGTAGAGTAATACTGTAAATTGCACTGAATTTCATAGCCAAATAATGCTTAACTTATTTTCAACTACCTGTTACCCGCAACTTCGTACGCTTGAACATAGTAAGAACAGTTCATACACATACTGACTGGGATAGAAATGAAGCCTGAGCGACCGATGTAACATTACACAGACTAACACACGCTATCCGTCTGTCTGTTACTGTTCGGATAGTTTTTAAATTTTGTAACCAAAATATATTATTTACCCACAAAAAATTATTATATGTCCTTCATAATGATACATAGTATTTCGTTGTCAAATTTCATGCAGATTGATTTACCAGTTTAATCGAGAAAACGCAACAAAGAGACAGAGAAACAGAGTTATTTTCGGATTTACTATTTTAGTGTAGACAATTCTCCAGACGAAAAGGAATGTAAAATGCTGAACAGCTTCAACTGTACATAAGAATAATAGTTAACGTAAAGTTTTTTTGTTTATGCTGCTTTTTCTGGCGTGTTGCATTACCTTTCCTGGGATCCAGAGGGTGAGTTGGTGGATACGAGTGGTCCTGGATCGAATCTCCGACTTGGGTGCAAATTTTAAGAGCTCTTTAAAGTGTTCTTGATGACAATTTCACAAATCGTTGCTTTTTTTTCCACAGCCAGTAATGATATAAACCAGTTTGACACAAATCCTTTAGTCACCAAGTGATACAAATCATGGTATTTATGGTGAATACTAATAGACCTAATGATCCAGTTTGATCATAATGTATCTAAGTCATGTTGTATGCAACGCAATGACGTCACTATGTTTAGACACATTGTCTGAAGATGTTGCTGTTATAACAAGCTTCGAATTAGGTCATCTAGTTATATTTCTAGAATGATTTGATAGTTTTTACCTCTAATTACAATTGCAAAACAAACACGAAGTTATGTATGCATTTCTTTTTTTTAATTGCTACTTACAGGGCGTATCCCGTTGTTTTTACATTCGTTATTTCGTAATATTCTGATACTGTAGATGTCCAGTTTATAGTAACCTAAACATCAAGCTCACCTATTTATGTTTGTGTAATGGTTTAAAAAATTTTAACTTTAAATTTTGAAACGAACCACAAATGTGTGTATTTTGTTTAGCTCAATGAGTTAATTATGAAGAGAATTGAGCAATGAAAGCAGATGGAGTCAAAATATACAGAACGTTACAAAACTGCAAAATCAAGGGACCTTATGGACGGTCCGTAATTTCCTAAATAGCGCGTCTGAAAATTTTTTTACTGGCTTAAACATCAAGTAATTATTAAGTCGTCAGTAGAACGGGGTGTTGAAATGGGATTTAGATCCCTGGCAATAACGCTGCAAAACCATGTTCACATCTCATTGTTATTGTTTTTTTTCACAGTAATATTTTCTGTTCTTTTTATACATCTTTCTTTTTCGTATGGACTCTTTCAGATCCCGAAAAGCATTGATTCTCATCATACGTTGTAATACGAATTTGTGAAGTGCTTCCACTGTGCTGTTGGAGTCAGGAATTGTCAGTTTTTGATGCAAATAGGAGTTATTTTTTTGCCTTATATTTTATCCCCTTAAGACGTCACTATGATAACTTTAAGAGGCCACATGATTAAACTGACTGATGATGAAAGTAACTTATTATAAAAGCGCTTTTCATCGTTTTTGATGATTTGTCGAAATAAATAGAACGCCTTTTTCCTTTTGTGAAAATTTTTAAGTAGTTTGTTTCATGAAAATATGTTTTCCTTCCGCTGTATTCATACACTTGCATGCGTTAGAAAAAAATGCCAATTTGTGATGTTAACAAAATAAATCATTAATTAATAAAACGCTTTTCGGACTCGTTTCACCTCTCGTGAAAGCATCGCCACTGTCACAATGTTTTCTGTTATATGCTGCAGTTTATGAATTTTTTACGGCCTGGTTTGTTCCAATGGTATGACATTTCACATTTATATTCCACGTATAGCGTATATAACTAGTATTATGAAGTAAATGTTTTTATCTAGTCTGTCCGCCGGGTCAGATTTTGTGTCTCAAATTTTTTTTGTTGCTCTTTCTGTTCCTGATACATTACAGTTGCGAAAACCCTACAGTTAGCTGAAGATGATTGTGCTCTCGCTCTTGTCTTCAGAAGAAAAATATATCGGTAGCTGGGCTCGAACAGGACTCTGAAGGATGAACGTCAGGTACCTAGCCATCTTGGCTATACCTCGTGCTATTGACGAAGTAACTACTTAGTTGATATATATGGCGCTAAGAAAACTTTCAGACGCAACATTAAGGAGATTTGTATTATACGAAAAAAGTCATCAAATTTGTTTACCAAGTTTACCAACTCCTAGTTAGATGTGGAGACCTCAGAACGTGGAGAACCCTTCTAAACATATTACCTGACATAGCCACAATATATAGAAAAATATTTGAAAGATTATTCAATTAGTGTATGTTTTTTTTAAAAAAAATCGATTCTCTCATACTGCGTCATGTCACCATTAATATAAGCATTGTTATATTCTCATCATTATATTTCAGAGTTTAACATTTTCATAATAATTCAGTTTGGCCTAGAAGGTTCCGCCTTGTTAACAGATTGTATGTGTCTAAGTATCATCACCTAATTGGTCACGATATTCAATTTCTGTTTAGTTAGACGATGCTATGGCTGCTGCTTAAAATTTTCCAGACTTCCGTTGCAAACAGCCTCCAAAACAAAGAATCAACAATAGAAGGAGTGTCACTCTTTTTTAAATCTCTAAATTGGTTTACCCAGTCACCAATCTTTTTTCTTCATCTGCTATCCCACTCATTCTGCATGACTATTATCACATTTCATCTGAGTTATATACTCGATGTAGTTTAAACGTTATAGTCCGCAACACTTTCTTGATTTATGTGTATGACTTACCAACAAAATAACCCACTGAAATGTGATTACTTTCGTTTTATATCACTTGTTAGGCCCTTCGTTTTAATACGTTTCTTATTATTTATATTACATGTTTATTTACTTACTAACGGGCTCCAGTAGAACGAAATTTTATAAGCTTCCACTACCACCGAGAGTGGTAGGTGAACTTTTAACGCTCTGGCCTCGCATTCGGGAAGACGTGGGTTCGAATTCTCGTCCGGGCATCCAGATTTGGGTTTTTCATGATTTCCCCAAATCACTCCAGGCGAATGCCGGAATGCTTCCTTCACAAGGCCATCCCCGAATTCCTTCCCGTTTTTGCACCTATTCCTTTCCCGCCTCTAATGACCTCGACGTCGACGAGGCGTTAAGCCACAAACAAAAATAAAAACATCAATTAACGCTGCAAATTTTCTCTCTGCGACCAAAAATTTATTTTTATAAACTTCTTTGATCGATGCATATTGCATCGGAACAGTTTCTTCGTGCACACAACTAAATAGAAAATATTTTCATTCTTCTCAGCAGAAAATGTACCCATTACAAAGAGCAATTTGCTGTAATATGATGTTTCTTGCACCTACCTGAAAAAGTTTATAATAGATTATCATCACATGAGACACCTTAAAACACGAAATATTCTCTGATCTAGCAGCCAGTGCCATTTTCGACATTTAGTTCAAAGATCTCTGTAAATAGAGGAAATGTCATACGGACCGCCAAAATCTGGCGCGCGTCGCGCTCCTAGCGGCAAAAGGCTGAACCTCCAGGAGGAACCGGAAAAAGAGAGCATCGCGACGGGCAGTGGGCATTTATGGCCGCGGTCCGCCGTGGCGCTGCTATTGGCCAGTCCGCCGGCGGCCATCTTCGCCACATCCCCACCACCGCCGGCTGGCCCACTAGTACAAGTTTGCATAATTTATGCGCCCAACAGCGAGGGGTGTGGCCTGGGAACACCAACAAACAGCGGCCCCGCACCCAATCAGAAACCGACGCTCGCCCCTACCACTAGCACGGGCTTCTACGTCACAGTCATGACGTCACTATCCCCCACCCCTGCCGCGGACCCAGCAGTGGCGGCAATTACGAAAAATACCGGGGAACGTGGGCCAGCGAAAAGGCTGTTTTTTTGCTGACTATGTCCTCTAGTATTACCGGAGGGCAGGTGCAAAAATAGAGGCTAACAAGGGAACCAGAGAGGCTAATTACAGGGGCTTGCCAAGGTAGGAGTGAGTTTGCTGTTCGTGACATTGCATGTTGTAGGTCCATAGAAACATAGAAACAGTTGATACTCTTGAATGTTACCTTAACTACAGTTTGTTGCATTCTTTTCCAACGGAAGTAGAGCAAATAAGATATAATTAATTCTTATGCAAAGCTTCTCAGTAGTGTTTCCTATAGATTTTTCACAATATTACGTGTAAAAGAATAGTGTAGGAATATACCACAGAAAACAGTACTGCCAACAGATGGTTTTACTATTAACTCCGTTCATCTACAACGCCACTTGTTTCCTGATTTTCATGAATCAAGGCATTTCTCTTTAATTTATGTTTATTTACGAATAAAATAACCCTTGAAAAAACATAGAGTAAGATAACGAACAAAACAAAATTAGACATCCAAATGCACAAATTATTATTAACAATGGAACCCATAGATTTTTCACATATTACATGTAAAAATATATGACTGGATTTACCATAAATAATAATGAACCACCAATTGGAACTAATATCATTTCTCAAGAATACATCTTAGGGAAGTTATGAAAGTAATGCTTAGAGAAAATAATAAAAAAATTATAAGTAATCGATTACGGACAAAGTATTCATCAGTTAGTGAAGTCTGAGTAACTAATGAAACGTTATTCATTTTGTCGTATTCATACAATTTTTATTCAACCAAAATGTGAGCTACCATTATTAGTTGCTCATTAAAAATAATCTGATAATAGGGGTGACAATGTTAAAGGCTTCTACAAACGATCTAGCAGCTGTCTGAAAGCATTAATATCCATTGCTTTAGCTAAAAAGAAAACATTCAATACGCCTTCGATGTTTCGAAAAAATATTTCATAAGAATGATGAAAATATCCCAAACATTTTGCTTTGCGTTTCTTGCAAGGCTTATATGAAAGATTTCGATTTAATTCATTCCTAAACTTTTTAGAATTCATCCCCCATCATCTAGACAGCATAACGCTGGTTCATCCTTGTTTTGCTATCTAGTTATTTGTTGAAAAAATGGATCTACGAACTACGTTTCAGAATTTGACTCGGTACTCTATTTCAACCAACTTTGAGTATTCAAACTTGTCATTTCTTCATCCGGCATTTAAAAAAAGTCTTAAAAATTGAGTACATCGATAAAAGTTTAAGTAAAGCCGATCTACAGTAATAGTTATATTTTTTATCTTCCTAGAGTGAATAGCCAAGGTTCCAATCTTGTAAAATGCGTTGCCACATAGTATGGAAAAAGCCTTTCAGAAAGAAAAAACTATAACCTATATTTAAAATTGTCTGTTTTCGATTGAGAGCTATTTCGCTTACTGCTAAGATAACAATACTATCCTCTCTAATTCGCTACTATTTAGTAGTTTCTGTTTCTAAGCATTTACTAGTAGCCCCTACATCTCTTAGAATGTTCAAATTCCTGTAATCCTGATTTATGGAAGATGAAACAATGTTAATAAACAATTTTCTTTTTTGGCGTATTCCCTACAAAAGAAAATATAATTCCAAAAACTGCAAGGTATTTACAATGACTAAATTAATTATTTTTGCGCAAGAACCTTATTACCGAAATCTACAGAAAGAAACATATAGTCTATTACTGTACTAATCCATACACGAGATCAATACATCTGTTAGCGGACAAATTGTCACAGTTAGACATTTGCAACGGATCTGTCTTAACAACGACATGTTACATGGTTACACCAGGCTCACGTTAAACACGACATATTACAACATTATCACGTCTCTGAAAGGGATTATTCTAATTTTATTTTGGAAAATAATAAAATTATTTGTAATTGAATACGCTAGCCTTTTCTGAGTTGTGAGAAAGAGAAGGTGTCTGAAATAAACAAAAACATTATATACATATTATTTTAGCAGATGAATACTGAAACATCTAGGATGGTCACTGAAACATTTTGTGGCAGTCAAAAATATTTTAGTTATCAGATTTACAACACTAAATTTCCTAAAGAACTCTATGACCTATCGCTATTTTCCGTTGACAAAAGATTGATAATTACTCTTTCTCAGAGAATTTTCAGACAAAAAAATAATGGTCTAATTACGCTTTCTGTATTCAAGAAATATGAATTGCCTGTAATATCGTAATTTACCTTAAAAGGAAAATGAAAACATTTTTACATCAGTGCATCGGATAAGGCTATTGGATACGATGTATAGAAAAGTAAAATTTCTTGGAATTTTCATTTTATCAAGGTTTAAATAAAAATAAAAATTTCAGAAAACCAGAGTACACTAGACCCTGAGATAGAAAAGAACTAGCATAGTTTGAAATAAGCTATGTGATAGTGGAACATAGTATATCTACGTAAGTAAATAACTCCTATCACGAAAACTTATAAAGTTTTGCCAATGAATGAATTAAATAAGCTCAAGGAACTATGCACAGCTGCTAAATTTCTATCTTATAAATATTACAGTGTTAGTCTACAATGAGTTACAGAAATATAGAAATGTAATATTTCTAAAATCTATGAATTACAAGCCAATTTAGTAATTACAGAACTAAGGTTAGAATTACTTTACCCAGGAGCCGAGCTCATGCATCAAAGGGCTGTCTTATCTCAATGTTTCGGCAAGCCAGACAAAATCACTTATCCAAACGAAAAAGAACTGCTAGAAAAACCTTGCTTAGAATCTAACTATTATTCCACACATAATTCTGTTTCTGTGTAGGTCATTGATTCTGCAGAAACGTGTGTGTGTTTTAAAAAAATTATGACCATTCAATCTTTTTTTCAATCAAGTTCTTTTACTGTTTGAAGCTGAAACATTTTCATATTACTGTGACATTGATATACGACTCATCACTACGGACACAGTGATGTCAACTGAATCTTAGGTATAATCAATGGTTTCATAATTATTTGAAGAGGAATATGGTTATGTTTCGTAGATTGGAACTAATAAAAACAAGGTCGTTTCTGGCAAACGTATTCAAATTTCATAGTTACTCATTAAAAATTATGAAATAAAGAATCGGTAAGGGGCAGCGAGAAAAAATCGGCCACAAAAACCATTTATTAAGTTTAGGATGGCTAAATGGTAAACTATGCTTGGTTATGAATAGTGATTCAAAAGTGTATTTTTAATTAATAACATTAAGACCTAGCAGAATTCCTCAAGCAATTATATCTCAGGAAACATTTCTGACACTATAGGACAGGTTAGAATGTACCACCTCCTCACCTTCCAACAGTTCTATAACAAATTGTCAGAACAAACGGTATACAAAGTCAATATGAAGTGTAATATCCTGCGTGTCTCAGGGTTAAATAAAAAATTCGAATCTGTCACAAAAAATATTGCTGCTACAGAATTGACACTGCGCATTTTTATAATATTTGAAACATCACAGAAACTGTGAATGAACGTTCTCAAGTATAGTATAAGGCTCATTAATTATTTTAAAATACATTTCAAACCTGAAAACAAACTTGGGTAAGTCATAATAAATTAAAATCCAGTTGGTTTGTGGGTTGCTGCATGAAACTGGGAAATTATTGAGTTGTTACATTTTTTTAGGTAAGTCTGCAGTAACTAAGACATTTAAAAAAAAAAAAAAAAAAAAAAGCTAGATCTGTTAGTATGGCATTTCAATGCAATGTTAATTAATCAGTCACATGAAATTTAATAAAATATTGAATTCGACGGAATAGCAATACATTACTCTTTTAATATTTATTTGTTATCATCATTATAGGCATGTCTTCCAATTAATATAATTTCATAGGATAGAGAATTCTGATACAGGAGCCAAGATAAATAACTCATAGAAAGATGGGCTAAAGCTTTGAAAACAGACGGTTGTGGATAAAATGCTGAAATGTTGAAGAGATATCTCATTTTCTTCATTTCAGGATTCCGTGATTCTCAAATATAAAGGGATAAAATGCTGAAGTGTTAACAAGTTATTTTGTACTGTTCTGAAAAGACTATTAATTTTAGGATCCTGTGATTCTCAGTCAGCATAAACCAGTAAGCTATTCTTTTAACTTTCATAGAGTAAGAGGAGAGATATGTATACAATTTGGGAATTTTTTCCTTTCGAAATTTTTTTGTATCGAACACCTGGGACAATAATTCTGATCTTCGAAGCCCAGTGTAAATCTTGCCGGCAATTCTTGAGGTTATAGCAGAAAAAAAAAATAAAACAATACAAAAAAAAAAATAAAAAAAAAAAAAACCAAATAATTGAGACTTGGGCTATAAAGGAAACCAGCGGTTTAAGAGTTACATTTCCGATGCAGACAAACCTTACTTGAGGGCTTAAGCCCGATTACATGAGCTCGCCTCCACACACCGGTAATTGGGTTGTATCATGCCAGTAGCAGCAGGTGTTTTCTCTCAGCAGGTGTTTTCCCGGCATGCCGTTAGCGTCGCATCGCAGTTGGGACCTCTATTACTTAACTGATACGTAACAGCGACTCAGCTAAATCTGTCCCACGTACCGAGTTAAGTAATGGAGGTCGCACTGCCTACTGTCACAGCCAGAAGAAATCGCTGACCTCCACCTGTCGAAAACTAAGGCCGGACCCAACATACACCCGTGTGGTACACCCAGATGTTTTCAAAGATACGCTGTTAATAAGTGAGAGTATTGTGTAACACTGATTAGGAATCAAACTTGTAAAGCTGGTTGGTATCTTACAGCAAAATATTAAGCAACGCGAACGAAAATAAAGGTAATAAATTAGTCCGATAATACCAAAATAGAGTTTTTCAAGGCAGATAACTCCGATGTCGCAAAACAGGTAAATATATTTCCAGTGTTAAAAGATCTGAGGATCGAAAACAGACAAAATTTCATTAATACTACAAAAATAACCAGACAATAAAAACATTATTAACATGGAATGATAGTGAAATTACAAAAGTAAAATTCTTGGAGAGCATTTTTATCAATTTTCATTGGCAAAAATTGTACTCAATCAACAAACAGAAGTCAATTTCAACATATTATAATTTTTATACTGCTCGTATGAAAAAGAACTTAATTCAACGAGTTATAATTTATAGTAAAATCGTATGGAAGCTTGAAAATATCTCAAGCAGAGCTTAACAGAACAGAAACTTTATATACTAAAAATAGTATTGAAATTAAGTTTTAAACATGTCGTAGGAGTGTAAGCTGTCAAACTCAATCAATTTTATAGTTAGAAAAATAATAGTAGCACCGATACTTTAGCGCAGATTAATTTTAACACAAGATATGTGACCGTTCCTCTCAATACCAAATAATTTAAAAGTGTTTAGTTCATATTTACTGCGTATATACGTAACACATTTAGAACTATGAGAGTAAATAAGTTCCAAAAACAAAATTCCACTAGGTAAGTGAATTAATACATGAACTACAGTTCAAAAATTTAATTTTTAAATCTCAGCAATTTTTTAAAAAAGGCTTAACAATGTTTATATCCGTGCGGTCTATATCAGCAACCTTCTACTGTATTTAACTTACATCCAGGTGTACCACTGGCAGAAGAATATTAGTCTAATGAAAATTAGATAAGCATTAGCATGCGATACCTAATTCCTAGGGATAAATGGTTTTTGCTAAAAGAAAGCGTACTAAAATATTTTTCATTTTGATAACAATTTTTATGGAGGATAATCCGAATGATACTGTACCTCCATCTATACCACAACATTTTTTGTAGTTATTAGCATGTGATAAAAAATTCACGTGAATATTCAAAGGTAATTTTAAAAATCAGTTATTTAAAAAAAAATAAAAATTAAAACGGACACAAATATTTCAGACAAACATCCCCAGAAATAAAGTACAAAAATATTATTAATAGGCCTAATATTTATCAAATTCTGGCAACCTTATAGCCTACTGTGTAACATGCATGGAGAATGCAGAGTAGCCAACTTGTGAAAGCCTAATATCCGGTTTTTAAGCAAAAGATCCAAGCAGACTAAAATCACTACCTGTGTTAAATAGAATACTGTATTTTGACTTACTAGCGTTCTTCATGCATGCTACTTTAAAAAAGAAGACTATTATAAGTAATTTACAAAAACTACAGAAGTATAAAAATATTTGTTATTAACTTATTAGTTTGCAATAAGATAAAAACATACATGAAATATTAGCAAAAATTTTATAGCTGTTAGATTTTTCATTAGCTTCAAATTATAATCAAGCAGATAAGAGCTGCAAGTTACAGTGTCAATATTAGGAGATTTAAACTGATTTATTTTATAGTTGAACGAGCAAATTATGGTTTGCTACAATCAAGGGTATTCTCCAGTTTTTGTACCTAATCCTTAAAAGCAAAAACGCCCAACCTACGCGAAACTTATAATCATAGTGACAGCGAAAATATAAAATCTTCAGACTACTCGACATTGATTTCTAAATCTTATTTCTACATATTTTCGGAATCGAACGATAGGTATTAGTTCAATTGACCTCTGAAAATTTACATTTTCGGTGTTGTATGACTACTATTTTTATTTTAAATAGCTAATGCTTTTCATTTTAAGATCAGAAAACTCATTCATCAGAATCACACCGATATGATAATAACATAAGCAAGAAAGTGAATACAATTAAAACTGTTCTCGGCTATTTATACGTATACACTACATTTACAGACTTCATCGTACAACACAGAAACATGGTGTTTATGAGCAAATCATTCACTGCAAACAGAAATACCCAACTCAATTGGTACAAAGATCAAAACGCAACGAAAATGAATTCAGTGAAGATAACTAAACAATTTTTCTGTGAGAACGTAATTTTGTGTTCTAAGTTTGCCTTCCAGAATCGTCATTTCAGTGTATTAGCTTGATCGATACTATTCCGTTCTTCTATTAAGAACGATGGAGACGGATAATTTTTACAAGATCAAGTTACAGTTCGGAGCTTAAAGCGAAGTTTAAAAAAATACACAATGACCAATCACCTATCTAACAGATACGGGAAGAGAAATTAGATTATAAAATTATGTGTTTATGAGGAGACAGTTCCGTAAGATATAGCTTAAAAATGTTACCATAGCAATATAGTTTGTTGGGACTAAACTTTATGTACTTAAAATTACGGACTACACGTGACGCTGGCCTACACTAGGACTGTTGATAATATATCGATATATCGATATTATTTTTTGAAAATATCGATATTTATGAGTGATATTTTTTAGGACGATATATCGATACTGAAATCTGGATATCGGCTTCGATATATTTAAAATAACTTATCATTTTTCGTTTGTTCTGAATGACACTATGTCCTTCAAATTTCTGTTACGCACAGAGATCAGCAAGTAAATCTTACAACGTTTCTATAATTAATTTAAAAGTTATAGGTACCAAGTCTACTCAGATGATGACAACAGTGTAGGCAAGGCATCGCTCGCCCAGCCGAATCGAACGCAAGCCCATTGTTTGAAATGAGCGTGTGGATTGTTGAGGGTAGTCCAACTTGAAATTAGTGTCTTAGCTTATTTAGAGAGCAAGAAAAATAAGACTACTCAGAATAAGCTATCAACATATAAAACTAATTGAAATACCACAAAAAATCATATGAAAAATAGTTATGTAACCATAATGCTTGCTATGATAGCTAAACTTCTACCTAAATAAATGCCTCAACTGTATTACTTATCAATCTCAAAAAAAAAAAAAAAAAAAAAAAAAAAAAAAAAAAAAAATAAGATTTGCCTCGAACCTCTTTCCAGTTTTATAACTTTTATTAATTTTTATGAAACTTATGAGACGCATAATAGTCAATTTCTTTTTAAAAAAAGTCAACAATCATCATCACCAACAGAAACCATTTGAAAGTGAAAACCTGATTAAGAACAAAATCACACATCTATTTATCAGTGGACAGCATTATTTTTTTGGTTTGATTTTATAAAATTACATTTACGAAAGTATCGATATATCGATATTTTTTCCGATGCATCGAGAGCCGATATTGATACTTTTTAAAATATTGATATATCGAAAATCCGAAATTTTAATAAATATCAACAGCCCTAGCCTACACCAATCCGAAACCAAAAAGTGTAAACTTTACGCGAATCATAGAACAGTTTGTAAGGATGTCAGTGGATGTGATACCAATAAAACTGAAGGACAAAGTTATCAACGGCCCCATTATATCACTGGAAATTGCCATTTTTCAGAGCGTTTTATCAGTCATTACTTGGAAGCCAGCATATAGAAAATTAATTTTTATGGTATATCTGTAGTTATTCCAATATTATCTCGGATGGCATACAGTTTTATTATTCACACCAAAATGAAAAGACGATAAAAACACTATTTGAAAACAATTTATTCAAAACAGAAAAATTTTACAACCGAAACGTTTTATGATTGCAATGAACAATTCACAACAAGTTGCCACTCTACAATATAATTTTATTAAATAATATACATCAATTTCACTCATTATGATTATAATCTTATTATATTAACATCGACAACCTAATCAGTAATTATAAAATATGCAAGCATATTTCGACAGCGAGAAACAAACTTACTTTTATTTCGTCTCGATTCAAACAAAAAGTAATCTATAGATTTTCATGGACCTCTTGAACACTGTGATGTATTGAGCAGCTGAAGTAACACGAGGTTACGTTTCTCCTTCATCCGAAGTCGAGAATCTATTTGTTTGTTTCGCTGAATGCGATTCGCTCAGAAAGTGCTGCCTTGACTTTGATGAGGATCTGGATAATATACAGCCCAATGTAACAGCAGTAAAATATGCTGTATTCGATTTCGTGGAAAGTTGAGAAAATACGAAAAAAGGATCAAAATTTAGTTTCCCTTTTTCGCCGAACGCAATTTAACGAAGAAAATACTGGCTGGATTTTAAAGAGCTTTCTTTACCATAGGTTGGCGTGGTCGTAATTACTTGGTGACAGAGTTTCTATTGGCTGTGCAATGCGGCGTATCGTAACCGCCTAAGCCTAACCCGGTACTTCTACTTGGTATAACGGACCTACAGTTCAACGACTAATCCAATCAAAGGAATCGTTTTGCAGTACTTTACAAGCTGTATCAGAGATGAACTTAGGGTTGGAACCAGGATTCAAACCCGGGACTTTTCGATCACCCGTCACACACCTTAACCACTGAGCCACCAGTCTGTACCATCGCATCCCGCCGCTAAAAAGCAATATTAAAATTTAATTATATGAAAATTAACATTATGTTAATACACATCGCACAAACCATACGTTACGTTACCATCGTAGCACGCCTCAAGTAAATCAAAAAAGTGGTTACGAAAAGAATCAGATGGTGCTATAAAATGGACGGTTAAGAAACCGAAAAAGAATATAAAGATTTTTTAAAAAATGGATGGTTTTGTTATTAGAAGTCAATTTGCCAGATACAAAAAGGTCGACACTTTAATTACCACTGTAAAGATAGTTATTAAAAATAATTAATTTCATCATCAGAAACCTTACAGCCCGTAAGCATACGCTGTCTGTTGCGTAAACCAATCAAAGATATGAGTAAAATCTTCTCGGTTAATTGGCCGTGTAAGTAAATCGATAAAACAAGACGTTTCGGTGGTCATAGCTATGGCATTGTCAGTCACTTGACCGCCGAAGCATCGTGTTTTATCGATGGACTATCTCCGCTAGTTAACTGAGAAGATTTTATTCATCAACGCAGAGAAAACCTCCACTCTTACATAATCAAAGATAAGTTTGAAGAGGTATCACATCGATAAGCGAATCATATAAGTAAATTTAATTGGATTACAGAGCTGAAATTGTAGAATAACTTTCATTGTTTTTAAAGATATACATCTCCGTTTTTACTCTAAATTGTAAAAAGTGTAAGACAATGAGCATAACTAACAAAAAGAATCCAATTGTTCAGAAATACGAGTTAAACAATACAGTTATTGATATGGTCGATTCTATGAAATACTTGGGAGTAACAGTACAAAGGAACATGAAATGGGATTTACACATTAATTCGTTAGTAGGTAGAGCAAATTCTAGGCTGCGGTTCCTAGGTCGAATCTTGAAAAATTGTAATGAACAAACAAAGGAGATAGCGTACAAATCTCTTGTGCGTCCACATTTGGACTACTGTTGTGCCATTTGGGATCTATTTAGTAAAGGGTTGATCGAAAGTGTAGAGAAAGTACACGGAAGAGCCGCTCGATTCGTGACCGCTTGCTACAGTCCTTATGAAAGCGTCACAGAACTGATTAGTAGACTAGGCTGGGAGTCTCTGGTGGACAGACGACACACGTTTCGTTTAAACTTATTGGTAAACATGCGTACTCCCACTTTCATTGACGAGTGTAGTGAAATACTTCTTCCACCAACCTATTTGAGTCGGAAGGAAAGGAAAGATAAAATTAGAGAAATAAGGTGCCGCACTGATTCTTATATGAATTCCTTTTTCCCTCGTACCATTAGGGATTGGAATGCACAACAAAGAGATTAGGTTTGGTGCTGAGCACCCTCTGCCACCCACAATTTTGTGAATTGCAGAGTATATATGTAGATGTAGATATAAAAAGTTATTTTTTTTTTTTTTTTTTTTTTTTTTTAAATTACATTCGACATCCAATATCTATTCCGGTTATATTGACTGTTCAGCTACACACTGTTGTTAGCAGTCAGAACTATTTAGTTTTCTATCTTGAAGTAAAATAAAATACAGCCAATAAGCGTATTAATGTAATACCTAGCACCATGAAATATCTGGCGCTCGAAACATGGTTATATGGTTGAAACCCTGGTTGTGTAAGTAACTTTCGGTTAACAGTATAGGAGAGAGGGGAATGCACGATCACTAATCACCAGATTGTCTGCTGAAGCAATGGCTTAGATTACAAAATCCTTCCCTGTGGCTATGGAGTCACAAGATATGTCACTGCTGACAATTACCCACCCGTCGGATGGTGATGTTAGGGTTGGTGACCACGAGGTGTTTTTCGAAGCAGTAGGCCTGAATGGGGTGGCATCGGATCCCAGAATCATCCTTCCTTCATATAAAACTTCTTTTTTTCTGTAAGCCTCGTCGACGTCAGGGTCATTAGAGACTGGTAGAACACATTTATCCGCATCCACAGTAACAGTTACGAACTGGAGAAAGCGAAAAACCATCTTGTTAAATATGTAAATGGAGACATTCCCGGCTTATTAATTAAATTAATTCTTCACGGGTGTCCAGCCGGATGGAGTAAAAGAATGATGTTTTTGAAACGTCATCATTCTTTGACTCCATCCGGCTAGATACCCTTGAAGAATTCATTGCATCTTGTTAAATATCCTCGCGTAGTTGCTACGGCGGAATAAAACTTACTGATAAGGTTCATAGTACATACGCAACCTGGTATTTGTGGCAAGAGAATAGAATGCATACGATTTGCTGAAGATATGGTCTTGTTGGCAAAAAGCGAACAAAGTATGAACAGAATACTGATAGATCTAGACGAAGTTTATGAAGCGTTTAGAATGAAAATCAATACAGCAAAAACTAAGAGTATGGTGATTGGAAAAGGAAGTAAAACAATAAATATTAATTTTGGAAGAGCTTATATCAGTCAAGTAAGATCATTCAAATATCTTGGGAGTACGATCACCGAAGATTTGAGATGCCACCAAGAGGTAAAAACTCGCATTGCCGTAGCGAAGGAACCATTTAATAGGAAAAGGCGGATACTAACTGGAAAAATAGAAAAAGCACTCAGGAAAAGACTGGGACAATGTTTAGTATGGAGTGTGGCTCTTTAAGGGACAGAGACAAGGACACTGAGAAGAGAGGATGGAAAACGGTTAGAAGCGTTTGAGATGTGGATATGGATGTGGAGGAGATTGGAGAGTATAAGCTGGTTGGATAAAATAAGTAATGCTGAAGTGCTGGACAGGGTTAGTGAAAGGAGAAAAATACTCCAAGTAATAAAGAAGAACTGGATGGGACACTTGCTGAGAAAGGAGTGCTGGCTAAAAGACACATTGGAAGTTCTAGTTTGTGGGAGGAGAATAAGAGGAAGAAGAAGGTGCAAAATTACAGACAACATCAAGGCATACGGCAGCTACATGAACCTTAAGAGAAAGGTAGTAGATAGAAGAGCATGGAGAGCCACCAAATGAAAACCTGCTCTAGGGCAACCTGGCTGCAGTAACAGAATTAGGTGTACAAAACTTTTTCTGGATAAAATTAACAACATGTCCGCAACGGCATAATTGCAACTGTCCGCATGCTGAAATGAAATATTTCTTTATCATTTTTTCCCTCTGAGGTCAGTTCCAGATGAACATGAGATACAGGCGTCCGGTATGATATATGAGGGCGGCTGGACACGTCCCGTGCCAGTGACTTACAACCGGAACGGTGAAATCCGGAGCACTGAACATATAGCAGCGATTTTTGTGTTGCCATTTGTGTGTGATATGGGCGAATGTCGCAACATTTGTGTAGGTCAGCGTTTCCTAGTCTGCGGTCCACGCAAAAAATAAAATTAAAAATTTTGAAAACATAAATGGAGTCGTGAAAACACGCAAACTATGGCTACAGTGTGTGCGTCATGAATCTAGCTTTCAAGTGACGGTTCTAGAATAGCCAATTTCCAAATTTTATTTTTATGCACATCATAACGGAGTTGTAGCACAAATAGAGGAAGAACTTGTAACTATTTTAAAATGCTCTTGTTACTATATACAAAAAGATAGGTCTTACTATTACTATTACAATTACTCCGCGATTCACTAAAAGTGTTTGGCGGATGGTGCAATGCACCTATCAGGAAAGGTAATGGTTCGGAAGGGATATACGGGATATGGCAGGTGGCGTCCATGGGCTATTGTGAGGAACCATCCCAGCATTCGCCTGGAGCGATCTAGGGAAACCATGGAAAACCCAGATCAGGATGGCCGGAGTGCTTTATCGGAAGCTACTCCTGTCCGATTTTGTGTTTACTCGCCCGGTAAATCCATTCTATTCCATTCCCTAATCGCTCGTGGAAAAAATGAGTAGAGAAATGAATTGGTTTTGGCCCTGATTTCTCTTATCTTATTTTCGCGGTCATTCCGAGATATGAATGTTGCTGGTAGCAATATTTGTTTGCTGTCATTCCAAAATACGTCAGTCGAGAATTTTTCAATTAGCTTCCGTCGAGAGCAACGCCTTCGGTGCTCCAGGTCTTCCCAACCTAACTCCTTCAACATCGCACTTACGCTTTCCCTCCAACTATATATACCTGTCACGAATCGGGCGGTTCTTCTTTGGACCATCTCTAATGCCTCCATTAATCCCTTTTGATGGGGACCCCATACAGAGCAACAATATTCCAAGTGAGGCCTCACTAGTGACTTGTACGCAATCGATTTAACTTCCGGAGTGCATTGTTTTAAATTACGACCTAGAAATCGAAGCATACGATTTGCTTTCCCAATTACATTCTCGATATGCTCATTCCACGACAAATTATTACGAATTTTTACCCCTAGGTATTTAGCGAAATCTACCGTTCTAAGGACAGTGCCATTAATTGTATATTCAAAGCTAAATGATGTCACCTTTTTACTTACACGGATGACTTGGCACTTTTTAGCGTTTAACACCAACTGCCCATCTTTACACCACGCAATTATTTTCATAATATCGTCTTGTAACAAAGCGCAGTCGTCCTGGGTTGTGATTTCACGATAAATAATAGCATCATCGGCAAATAATCTTTTCATTCCCCTTATTATGTCGCACAAATCATTAATGTATATGAGAAACAACAGACTGAATACAAGTAAAACCAAGATTCTGTACCAACCAACTGCTCGGGAAAGGCAAAGGAAGAGCAATTCCCCATCGACGGGGCAAGCCTACAAGTTGTAAACACTTTCTCCTATCCTGGCAGCATCCTCTCATCCCCTGCAAACATAGCTGGAGAAATTCAATACTGATTCAACAGTGCTGGAGCACCATTTACCAGGCTAAGATCAAGAGTCTTCGACAATCATGACGTCAACACCGCAACTAAAATCATTGTATACAATTCTGTTATTATTCCCTCCTTACTTTACGGATCTGATGGCTGGACATGCTACAGACGACATCTTAAGATGCTAGAACAATATTGTTAAAGATACCAGAGAAGAATCCTTCAAATATCATGGCAGGATAGAGGCGCCCATACCAGAGTTCTCGAAGAAGCCCAGTTCTCCAGCATAGAACCCATCATTACAAAACGACAGTGAACCGAATGCCAGTTCGAAACAAGTGATCTACTCGTAGCTAACTGTGTTGATGGTCAGAGGAAGCGGTTTAAAGACGTTATCAAGGCTAGCATGAAGATGTGTCATATTGGCCATAACAATCTCTGCATTGACCGCTCATCCAGGAGGTTACTGGTTCATCATGGAACTTGAATATAATCGCCGACGATCAAAAAACGAGAAGAGACAGCGCAGGAAATAAAATCAACAATTGAGAAACAATGGGTCCGTCCCAGGAACGCCAGTCATCATTGCGGTAAAATGTCTGCTTCTCGCATTGGACTCCACAGTCACCTTCGGATCCACAGATAAAGAGGCATTCTGCTCGGAAGACAACCTACTCGATCTTGAGTGTTTGCTATATATATTATTACTACTGTTACCAGGTCCGCGGCTAGTCTCTAACGGGTCTTCCGTTGATAAAGATTGGGAAAAGCTGGCCTATATGATTGTGGTTAACCGCCTAGAATTCGCAATCAGAACGGCTATACAGCCCTACACTGGATCGGAAAGCTAATATTTTAAGTCAGTAAATTAACATCCGTCAGACCCTCTGTCCGGGTTTCCCGCAAAAACTATTGATCCAATTTGCAAGGGGGTTTCATAGTTTGAAAGCTTGTGGTTCAGCTTAAAATCTATCGGAATATCTACGTGGCAGAGGAGAGGAGCATGACAAGACAATTCGTTTGTATCTGCTGCCACAGATTACAATGCGCCTAACATAAACACTCCCCTGCGAGATAATAACCAAAGATCACATTGTAATATAATTAGATTCTGTTAATATTGTTTCGTGACTACCTAATTTTGGTTATTTAAGTCTTCAGTTTTCTGAAACATACTGCTACGTTAGAACACACCGAAAGCGTGACGAAACCGCTACATCAAAGATTAAAACTCAAATAAGAGTAACGAAATTATGATACTTAATTTCCGGTAATGGTTACATAGATACTACGTTACAAAGTTTATGCCAGGAGAAAGGAATACTGAAAACGCATTTCTATGCATGCCAATGTCCACGCGGCAGAAGCAGAGGGAAGATAAATGTTCGTCTTAAATAAATTAAAAATATTTTGACGTATGTTCGAAAACACAAGTATACAAAAAATATATATTCATTTTTAAGCCTTTTACACCCTTTAGCTTTGGAAAGGATTTCTACACAATAAGTAAGACATCTTACAATAATACAATAATGCATTATAAAACTATAAGTAGGTCTCGATACAAAAAGGAAGACTTTAACGAAGCAACAGGCCACAATTTGCCTCCAAAAATGTATTAATTTCAGAGTCTTGTTGTAGATACAAATCCTTAATCTATATCTATAAAACGAAAACCGGACATATTGGTCGTATAAAAACTCGGAAACTACTGGGCAGATTTCGATGGGGTTTTTACAGTTTTAAAGCTTAGAATCTTAATTTACTTGTCTGACGTGTCTTGTATTTCAACGTTAAATAATGTAGGAGCATTAAATGAAATTCTGAAAGTATGCTGAGAAATTCCACAGGAGAAATCACTAGATGCCGCATACTCCGCACTAAACACACAACACAATGTCTCTGACCATAGCCTTTGATTAAAGCAATAAGATAGCTTATAGTAATAACTATTTTACACACTAAACAAAACTAAGTATTCTTTCTTTTAATTCGATATATTCAATTTTTAAAAGCCATAGCTTGAAGTATTCTATCCTTTAATTCGGGATATCAATTTTTAAACGACATAGATAGCGTAAAAACAACAGAGATTTTCTTTAAGCACGATCTCTGGACAATATCTCTGGCATTCAGCATTAGTATTCTGTTTACGATAATATTATTCCGGATTCACTTTTGATATTTTATCTGCACAGTTAAAGGATCGCGTTTCGAGCCACAAGTTTACCCATTCACTTCGCAATTGAATCAAACGTGAGTTTTTAACATAATCTAGGGTTGTTTAGTAATGTAGTAATGAAATTTCTTGACCAAATTATCGAAGCTTGATATACATGAATCTTTTCGTACGAATGAAAATAGTATACATGCAAATAAACTTCAGCCCACCAGTTTCTTGGTAGGGGGCGGGTGAATGTAAGTTTGCTTTAATTCCGAAAAAGTTGGCGCGTATTTTATGAAACTTTGTACAAATGTTTTGCGGGAATAAAAATAGGGTACGGTTAAATCTACGCCAACTATACCGGGCAACGCCGGGAACTCCGCTAGTTAAGAAATAAAATTAGGCCGGCCTCGGTAGAGTAGGGGCTCCACGTTCCAAAAGTCTCCGGTCTGAGTACGGCTGCAAGCATGGGTGTTGAGTGCAAGTGTTGGTTACATTGTGTGTCTCATGTTATCCTCCCTACTTGAATGTTGAGATAAATACTGAAACACTCATGAATATATACATGATGATCATATAGATACTTCGAGGAGTGCAGCTGAAAATCCACTGTGCGGTATTACGTCCCTCCGTGCGATCAGGTCACTCTGGTCAACGCCCCCTGGGGTCACTCCGAGGTCGTCTCCACAGCCATCCTTCACGGCCCGCTGAGGCACGCGGCGAGAGGCGAAAGGGGGAAAATCGCCGGAAAATGTCCGCCTCGTTTGCGGAGGACGTTTTCCTGCGAGAGCCGTCGCCATCCGCGGTTCGTAAAAGGACGGAATTCTACTGTGGGGACGTCAGGTCAGCGTCCTACGGACGACAACTTCTTTGCCGGCTCGTCAAATCTTTTACAGAACATAATATATTAGACGGTGCCTACTGACAGGAAAGACACACAGGTAACTATCGAATGAGTTGTTTTACATACTACAGATTATGTCTGAGGGGAAAAAATATGACAGTTCTATAAGATGTACACAAATAACAAGATAATAAAAGTAGAAAAACTGAATGAAAACTTTTGAAAAATTGAACAGATAATTATGGTGAATTATGGAGATACCAAGGAATCGATGAAGAGTAAATATGTGCAAGTGGATTTACAATAAACTAACAATGTGCCTAAACACAAGAAAGACAAAGGAAGAGGGAAAGAGGCATTAGTATATTATAGACTATAAAATTTTTTCCCTGATTCATCCGTGTAGTCCTTCATGTGCTTGGTAATGTGTTTGCCTTTTGTTTTTCATTTAGCACAAAGTAAAAACTTTCCGAAACTGGGTGGTGCGAAGACATGTCAGGAGGTGGGGCTCGGGATGCGAGATAGCTTAGTCACCCGTATGGACGATGCCCAGCTTCTACTCAATCGGAAGTACTGTCTTCTTTGCTGCCTCTTAGAGTTGAAAACCTTTATTATAACACACGAATTTAGTGAATTTTTCTTTGATAAGTAGGTACCTACCTTCTTACTAATAAAATTTTGGAAATGTGGGGGCAAGGGGGAGCTAGAGGGGACAAGCGCATGCAAGGGGGGTGACAAGGGGATCAAGAGGGTAAAGGGGGCGCAAGGGGGAGCAAGAGGGAAAGGGGGCAAGGGGAGGAAAGGGGTGCAAGGGGAGAGAAAGGGGGGCATGCGAGTTTTTAAAGGAAGGTGGCCATGGGAACTTTTTTTTCCAGAAAGGGATCGTGGTAAGAAAATGTTAATAAAACATTTGTAACCTTTGCCGTAAATTAAATATTACAATTTGGATACGCTAATTGTAGGGTTACTCTTTGCTGTAGTGGTTTAATTTACATTTCCCATTTTTCTTTAGTCCTGTACCATATTTCAGAAAATAGAAAAATAAACAGATTAAGTTAAATAGTTAAAAAAAATATACTAAAGGATGCTCATGACATATTTATTTATTTATTACTCTTGTTCCATATATTCCTGCTGAGAAACAACATATTGGATGTGAAATAGGTCTTCTTTGTAAAAAAATTATTATATGCTACAAAAAAAAAAAAATAAAAAAAAATAAAAAAAAAAAATAAAAAAATAACAAAAAAATATTTTACAACTGAATTTTGCAAAAGGCATATTAGAGAATATTAATTCTTTTGTACAAATCCTTTAATTGAGTGGAACGAGTTGCCAATAAGATAATCCCTCTGGGTCTTTAAATACATCCTATCCACAAACTGCTTTTTTAATTACTTTTTAGAAATTTTATGAAGCAGATATGTCCCAGAATAATTAACACTTCTTTGTACTGAATTGCATAGACAAGTTGAAAAGGAGAAACAGATTAACAAACTATACTGTGCTAATACCGCTTAATAATAATACCAAAGTAAAACGGTGACAAAACTATTATTATTCACCATCACATTGCACCCACTCAAAATACTGTAATGTGGATATATAGATCACGAATTTCATTTTTGCGTTGAATTATTTTCATATCCGGCTCCATGGTACAATGTCGGTTCCAAACTTGCAAAAATGTACTTCCAGGGAAGTGATTTCATCAAGAAATGAGATGATTGCCGAAGAAACTTTATAATTTGGTGAAATGGATAAATAGTGATACACAGACGTGATTACAAAAAATTAGAGCATCGTTTAATTACGGTGTGTAGATTTCAAGAGAAACTTCGTAAAAAAAAAAAAAAAAAAAAAAATAATAATAATAATAATAATTTTCAAAAGAATCAGTTCTTGAATTTAAAAATGGTTATCGTATTTGGTGTTCCAGGAAACGGTTTGCGGAGTGGTACTTATTGATTTCTCATCACATCAACAACATTCATTTCAAATATCCATACAAACAGAACAGAACTCTAAGCGCAAAAATTCCAAAATAGTGAAAATTGACCCTGATTATGCCGTTGTTGAAAGAGTTTCCAAATTTATAGGGTTCAATATCTGCTGAGCGACACATGGAAGCCTTATGGATTTCCTCATGTGCCCTTCCATGTGTAATAAGTTGACTTCTAAGAATTTTCACCTAGGACTTTTTTTTCAATTTCGCATTACTGTTGGTTGTTCTTACAAACCCAAACAAGATTGTAGCACAAAATTTCTAAAACCCATTAGGGGTGAAAATGTATGTAGGGAGGTTCAGTGCAGATCTGAAGAAAGGATTGCCTTGAAATAATCTCTATGGATATCAGATGAAAGTTGTCAACCTAACCAGTCACAAAATGTTTGGATATTACCTATTTTTTCGTTGTTTTTGGAAGCTTTTGTCAGAAAACCATAAGAAAATACAATTCTAGAATTTATCTTCACAAATACTGATCCGAAAATTTTATAAAAGTTTACTGTAATATGCTACCTGCCGAAGGTTGAGTGAAAACTATAGCCATATTTTTTTAAGTTCATAGTTTTAACAAAATAACTAAACGCGTGAATTTATTAATTATATCATTGCAATGTCATGGTTATCAGAGTTATACAATAATATTTCTATTTAGTTAAGCAAATAATAAAGAAAATAACTTCCTGGACACTGTATTCAATTATTTATTTATAATGACTTTGGATGCTATTCATATTTGATGTAGATATTTTCACTACATTCTTTGCCCACAGATACTACTGCTACAGTAAGCTAAGAAATTTTTGCATATTACATCATCAAAAAATAAGAACATGAGTCTTATTTGGTGACATTACTATTTAGTCACATAAGTGGGAAGCAATTAATTGATACTGTTTCCAACAAGCAATTTCTGACAGGCTTAGAAACCAGTTAAATTAATTTTCAAACATGTTAAATTAGGCAATATGGTAACAGCAATAAAACTGAAAACTATCATTTGTTCTAAACAGAAATCACTGCATCTCAGTACTCTTAATTCCAATAGCCTCTGCGCGAGATTCAACTGTTTCGACAATGTCGTCAAGTCCTACATTCATTGGAAGACAGGAGGAAGGTGAAGAGAGTAATAGGAGTGTACAAGGCGTATATTGGTGATTAGGCGTGGAGAGATATTGGTGTGAGAATTAAAAGTAATGGATGGACGAGAAAAAATGACCAAGACCACAAGATGGCTCTCGGATTTAGGCACAAGAGTGTGGGAAGATTCTCTTTTTTGGGTAAGGGTGTCAGGGTTTGGAATAAGTTACCATGGGAAATGATGAATAATTTACCAAAAACTTTGAAATAATTTAAAGTTGAAGTTTGTAGAGGGCAAAAGTTCGTGGGTACAGTAAAGCGTGAAAAATTGGTGTGTCGGGAAATCGCAATTAAATTAAATTAAAAAAGTTATTACCGTAGGCATGGCTATTACAATGTAGGGGTGGTTTTCAAACACCAGTTAGAAGAGGAGTGTGAGCTGGTTAGAATTTTTCCACCCTCAGTCCTCTAGTCCAGCCGTCGCGACAACATTGTAACACTTGTGAATGGCCACTGTGTCTTGAGATAGCGTGTCTCTTGGCGGAGTCATAAAACCCCGTTATTACCACAGAGCGACTCGGCCTTGGGATGGCCTGGTCTGCAGGTGATAAAACCAACCGTAAAACGACGTAAGCAGCCAAGGTCGTGCGTAAGCCTTCGATCTCAACAAGTCATTCAGCCTCTCCTCGACGGCTGTAACGAGACAACACTCAAATCTGCAACAGTATTTGTGTGTGTGTGTGATTGGAGACTTTCCCGGCGTAGTAATGCAATGTAATTATCTGGAGTGTCTAGGCGGATAATGTCGTAAACACAACGTTTCGACATCTGGATCTTCCATCTTCATCAGGTGTTAAGTAGCTACTGGATGTTGTGAGGTAAACAACCATACGAATTTTGAAATGTATTATTATAAGAATGTGTTTGTTATAATGATTATATATACCCTAGTAACATTGTACATTTAAGTTTCAAGGTCAGAGAACGTAAAACTAGAGGAAAGAAAAGTTCTAGATACGAGTAAGTGGTACAAAAAAGATGGCTTCAGAATCATGAATAACAAATACGTTCCAAAATTCTGGCTGAAGGAACGCAAAATTATAGTTTAATATAAGCCCAAGGACGGAAGAGAAGTATAATTATGCCAATAAACTTTAACCAATGTGTTGAAATAGATTAATGTTTGTAATCAGGGTCCAAAAGATAAGTGGATAGTAACTGAGAGTGTAATAAACTAATTCAGTTGATATTTGAAAAGTAATTGATTTAATTTAAAAGGTAATTCACTTTCAGCCGTGGTATTAAAAGCAGTAATGGATACAGAGGATAAATAAGAATACTGTAGTTTTGATCCGTTACTCGAAATAATAAAATATATTAGTATTTATTTATAATTAAGGAGGAAACCTCATAATGTTACAAGCTCTCTGTTACTGCCTTTGCTGTCAGCCACAACAAGCTTATGTCATCCAGAAGCTGGTTGATACCTGATAAAGATGGCAGAGTCAGCTATGGTAACAGTGTGTTTCTCCAACATCATACAGTTGGATACCCGAGAAAATTATTATTATTATTTTAGCGAGCAATATTACATCAAAGCAATCTGACAAGCCAATGTAAGAAATATGTTTCAAAGGAATGAAACTAAATTGGACATACAATTTTTCCTTCATGCGGTGTAGTCAGCTGATTGAGTAGATTGTATAAAGATTTTTATTTACTTAGATGAAGTAAGCTCTTCACAGCGTATCGGTTATAGTCGCAAATCTGGAATAGTTCAGGTACATGGAATACCTTCTTTGTCTACACTTCGGACATTTAACTGTAACAACTGCCAGCATGATTAGCATCTGTTTATTTTCCATTTGAAAATCCTTTCGGGTGTCCGGAGGATTATGCGAGGTATGATCACTACCTCACCCTTGGAATATACATTCAAAATATTGGAAATAATCAAGCTGGATTGTTTTAGGGTAAAAAACTGAGTTTTTAGAATCACGGGAGATGTCGGGTTGACATGCTCTGATACATTCCTTGTGTATTATCGTTGTTTGACCTCTTAAGGCCGAGTTAGATTAAAAAATTGGATTTCACAGAGTATAAAAATGATTAAAAAAACGAGGTTTTAGAGAAAAATCTATGAACTTTTAGGTTCACAGGTCTTGTCGCGTGATTTGATATGGCTAAAATAGGAACTTGGACTGTATTTGACCATGATAAACAACTCTAACAGCATGGAGGCACGAACTATGTAATACCAAATTGGTAGTCCGGAACTCCTGATTACCTGCGTTAAGCCATATCGAACATCCAAGATTTAATAATCTGAACCCTGAGTTCACAAAATTATCAATGAAAATTTGCCTTCCCATCAATAAAGACATACTTCATAGATATTGGCGTCTGAAATCACGTTCTCCACCCGTACTAAAGGCGAAAGAGCTGACTGACAGGGGGTATAATGCTACAGCGGAAAGGCGACAGGAATGGAAGAAGGAGTTGCAGTCACTTTTTAGTGCCCCACTCCCGTGCAGATTTTAACATACCACTTAATACATGGGATGCCCTTAACTGCGTACGAAGCAGCCATGGACGGTTTGGCTCACCGCTGTCTGTCGCCAACCACTGTGTGGCAGGGGTGCCAACCGAGGCATCTGAACCTCATATAAAACTGGCTCAAAACTAACTTTGACTTTATTAAGTGTTTAACTGCACCTGAGAGATTTGATAGCGTGGTAGTGTAGGAGATAGCAGGCTGGCCTCGCATTGAAGAGTCGCCGGTTCGAGTCCGGCCTAGTGCATGAATGCTTTTAATTAAGTTTTGTGCTGTCCACATTGTAGTGCCCAAAATGAGAACTTCGCCCTTCTGTAGTTGTGGTGCACCAAATCAAACTATCTCACATTTTTTCAGTGAATGTAGTTACAGGGCATACACAGAATTGCTGGAAGTCTTTCATAATCCATCTAGAGCTGCAACAGAGTCGTTGAACAATCTTTAAACTTTTATTTCATGTGCATTGTCGATTGTTTTAGAATGACAGATTGTTATTTAGTATTCTCTATTGCATCCTGTCTGATAAGGGACACCATTGACCGCGAACACTTGGAACCGCACGAAAACATGATTAGAATAACAAGCGATCATAAACAAAACAGTGGTGTGTGTCATTTCCATGTAGAACTCCACACGTCTCTGCTAGTGCCATTAAGGAGCCATCAAAAGAGCCTATTGTTGTGTGATTCCTGGTCAGGTTATACAGATCGTACTCATCCAGATGCAACTTTTCCAAACAAAGCTGTTATGCTGAAGATATTGCTACCGAAAACAACAAAATATGGCCAACCTCTTGATGCTTACTTCTTTCGGCAACATAAACTCTATATCGGAAGGATTACTGATTTTGTAATACAACAATGTGTAAGATACATTATGGTTATATCACCGTGAAACTTCACGCTGCGATTTAGAATCAAATTGTTGCACCTACATATAAGCCCATTTTGCAATATGCTTGACGAAATCCAGGTTATAACATTGACATACCAACACCATCATTTGAAAATGAAATTAGTGTTGCTTCTGATACTGGATTGCTGAATGCGAAAGTGATTTGATAAAGTGATTTTGGTGAGGTATGCATATTGTTCTCTTCCACTTTGTTTTAACCACTTCATCGAAATCCCACATCAGCACTTTGTGGACTAATACAAGCACTATCAGGTCTGTAGAACTGCTGTCCATGGGTGTTTTGCGATATATTGCGTGCTTTAAGCAGAGACTTTTTGGCACTGTTGATTGAAAATATAATGATACACTGACGTAATAGAATTATGTATAATTTGCTTCATATGGTATTGATATCTTGTTACTTCGTTTCTCTCTTTTAAAATGTTACTTTACTGAGCGTGGTGGTGCAACGGTTAGCGTTCTCGCCTCGTCTTCGGGATGACGCCGGTTCGAATCCCCGTCCAGGCATCCAGATTTGGGTTTTACATTGTTTCCCAAATCATTCCAGACAAATGTCGGGATGCTTCCTTCAAAAAGGCCATGGCCGAATCCCTTCCCATTCCTTGCCCCCCATCCTTTCCCGTCTCTAAAGACCTCGCTGTTAAGAGACGTTAAGCAGTTAAAAAAAATGTTACTTGAGGTAGAATGCAACGTTTTGCATGGAAATGACTCACACCACTATTTTGTTTACGATCGCTTATTATGCTAAGCATGTTTTCGTGCGGTTGGGAGCATTCGAGGTCAAAAGTGTCCCTTGATAGTGTCTTCGCGATCAGGCAGTGTCTGAGCACGACGGTTTGACACTGACGTAACCAATCTTCCGTGGTGACGGATCACGTGATCACTTGGGATTGGCGCTGCTTTGTCACGAGTGGCATTACGACGCCAACCCTGACCTAGGACAAGGCTAGGCAGCTTGTGTCGGCCATTACAGCGTATCCGAAAGCCGGGGGAGGGGGCGTTCCGTCGTAAAAAGCGCCGCGGGCGGCCAAGACGATCGTAAACCGACGCCGACGGTGCATCTCAATGGCGACGCGTCGTAAACAGCCAACAGCTGACCGCCGTACGCACCGTGACGTCACGCGGCCGTAAAGGCGGTCGTTAAACGGCGCTCATTGGGTCGTTCCTCCCGGAGAGCGCTTCCCGGTCGGTCGCCAGCCACTGTGCGGCAGGGGTGCCAACCGTGGAATCGGAGCCGCGATACACAACGAATGGGACTGTTCCAACTGGTTCAAAATTAATTCCCAGACTAAATATAGACATTTTTAATTGTTTAACTGCACCTGAGCTATATGGTTGCTTTTAATAGTCACGTGGTGTGGTCACATGTACAAATGTTGGTGGTATTTGGATTTTTGATCGTATGAGCTTCACCAGGACGTTCTGTTGTTCGTATTCCAGGTTAAACTGTAAATCCCAGAGGAAAGGAACTGGCCGTCTTACCTCCGAGATTGATTTATTATTCTTCCTTAAGCAGTACCCAACCAAATTTCGGTTTTTGTGGATTAAGTTGATCCCTAATTGCACCTAGGAACTAAAGACCAAATTAAAGGTTAAACAGATTTCTTCATAATTGTTTCCCACTTTCTATGGGGTCTTATGATTAATAATATACGGTTGGAGTTTACAAAGCGTACATTGGTGATAAGGCATAGAAGAATATTGGTGTAAGAATTAAAAGTAATTCATGGAAAGGAAAAGATGAAAATGACTACAAGCTGGCACTCGATTTCAGGCACAAGGGTGTGGCGAGATTCTCTTTCTTAGGAAAGGGTGTCAGGGGCTGGAATAAGTCACCAAGAGAAATGATGAATAACTTAACCGAAACGTTGAAAGCATTTTAAAGTGGAAATTTGTAGAGGGCAAATGTAGGTGGGTGCAGGATAGGGGGAAGATGGGTGTGTAGGGAAATTGCCACCGGAGTGTGTGCTCCATTGCAATTTTTTATTTTTTTTTTAAATTATTTCAGTCGAGAACACTTGTATTATTTAATGATATCAGATTATTAATCGAAAAATGTTTTATCCTAGTATCTGATTTCCCATCGAACAGTTGTTCAATTGCAAAAGAAGAAATGTCTGTACCTAGAGAAAAAGTTATAAAGCTGTTATTGCATATATTAATCTGTAAGCCGAACTTTCCTAGAGATTTCTCTGTTTTACTATTAAACAGAAACTACCGAACCGAAATTAATGTGATTTTCATAGTTAGACTTTGGTACGTCTTTTGTTTCTATGCAAACGGTGCACAGTGCAATACATCATTAGAGATGGGAAAGTGCTGGGAATTATGAACAGGAAGCAATTACACCTTGACTTTTTGAAGGACCAATCCCTGAAGTGATTTCGAAAAACCATGGAAAACCGAAATCTGGGTGATCGTAAGGATATTTAAGCCCATGACCTCATGAATTTTCGTTCCGAGTGTTACCAATGATCCAGCAGGCTCGGTATGTAATAAGGAGAAAAAAGACACAAACATGTAGTAAGAATAGGAAACGGGGTGGAAGAACTAATGATATTAGGTAATAATAACATGTGGTGTCAGAATTTATAATAGGCTACATAATTCGTTTCTGTTGTAGCCGTCTAATCTAAGAGAGTAATTGAGGGGACCTGCAGTTTAATGTGGAATCAGAATCATGCAAGCGTTCTCAGATGTAGCGGGAGATCTGGTAGGCCTGGATGGCATATAACCCCGGATATTTAAAGTTTTAACAAACCAACCACGTTGCGTCAGCACAACTTTATTGTAAATATGCCCCTTGTAGTGTACAAACAAATGTAACTGTGCTGCGGCTTGAGCGCCTAGTGAATTCCACACTAGTGTGTTTTGTTCCTGGCAGTATTTTTCGTCGCTCCTTTCAAAATTCGTTGGAGATTATTGAGCATAATGCATCAATTAAACGCATAGTAACGCGGGCTCGAAAAATCCAAAGGGCAAAATTTTAACATGTTAACCGTATAAAAAATGTGTAGAGGATGGGCAGTAAAAAAGGCTAAGCGAAAAAGTAAAAAGGTAAAAGCGCTATAAAGATGTTGAATACAAAGAAAAGTATTCAAAGTCTTTCGGAAGCAAATCAAGTAACACATACAGAATGCCCCGTAAGTGGAGAAATTCTTGAAGTGCTATGAAGCAAAGGCAGGGCCCGTGACGATTGTGTTTATATACATTTTTCAGATATCCATTATCATGGTGGTTTTTGTAAAGCCAAAAAAAGATTAGGCCACGATTTATTACTGTGTCCGGGGCTACCCGATAACTTATATGTTGCCAAAAAATTAGTGCGAAAATATTTACAATTTAATTGGCTGAAAAAATGTTATGCTTACTAACTTCGAATTAATATGACTGCAGAAGTTCCCAGTTTAATTTTAAGGAAATGTATGTATTTTACTATTATTTAAGTGTCCGGTACTGCCAGAACTTTCCGTACAAAGCCAACTACGCCATATGTTATGTGGCTTTGAAAATCCCAGCGGAGACCGGGATTTGAGCTAAGGACCTTCCAGTTCCCAATTCCCAGTTCCCAATGCCTCGACCAGTGACCACTCGGATGAAGGTTTGGGCCGAGCACAGAAAATGTTATTGTGTGGCAGTAAACCAGAATTATCAATCAACAATTAGCACAGTAGAAAGCAAATATTGCAGAATGCAAAGGGATTAACTGAACAAATAGAATATGAGGGTTGTAGATAGAAATGAAGATCGTTCATTACACCAAACACGAGGTTACAGAAGTTGAAGCATAGTGGAATAAAGCGGTGTGAGGATCAAATGTATAGTTTCACAAACCACGTAGCATGAATATACTCGTAACCAAGTGTAAAAACGAATGTTGGCATTTCTAGTAAAGGTAGGATCGTGTGTAATGCACGTAACAATAATAATGACGAAAGAACTGAAAAAAGGAACCCAAAACTTAAGACCAAGAGTGAAGATTGTGAATGATGACCGTAACTTATTTGGAAACCTTATCATGAAACTGATGTGAGAACGAAGGCTTTCACGGCGTATCGATGATATGAAGTCTTCACCTGTTCTCCGTCATATGGTGTTGAAGAAAAACAACATCGAGCTTTCGGCGGCTGGCTATCAGATCTGAAGATGGCGGTAGAGCTTGCCACCGAAAGCTCGTTGTTGTTTTTATTCAACACCATACGGTGGAGAACCTGTGAAGACTTCATATCATGATAAATACCTATCTTCACTAGTGTGGCATTGTGTTAAAAATACTTAGTTATTAAGAACCATAAACCAACAACCACAACATAAATCACTTTTGGGGGACCAATGTCTATAATAGTTGCATTAGTACAAAACGTCATAGAGCGGTGAGATGCAACACAAATTAGAAGAGAGATATCTTCATCCTTCATTCAACGAACTAATTATGTTTGATGAGAATGTGTGCTATTTTAAAAAATGAGTCCTACTCAGAAATTTGTGTCTGCCACCAAATTCTGGCTGAAATAGGTGAGACAATTCTCGAGGAAGGCAGGGGGACTGCTTGTTGACCCAAACACTTGCTGTCTCCTTGAAGGCCGCCCCGAGCTCCAAGGTCGACCCACTCAGTCACCTGGAGCTGGTGAATGGCGCGGGCGTCACGATCGTAAACGTGGTCGTTAAAGGACGCCTTTACGACCACAGCGTGGGAGACAGTAAAACGGCGCACGGCCGCGCTTCGGAAAACACTTGTTGAAACGCCGGCCAGGGTGAAGACATCGTCAGCGGAGACCCCACTCAGCGTCGCTGATATCCAACCAATTGCTATGCTGTTATCAGTCTCTCAACAGGTTTGATGCAATCATCCATCACTTTCTATTTGCGCTATGTAATCTGAATGGTTTATATGATCTTGGGATACCCTTTGCATTTGCATCCCAGAACCGTTGATAGTTTCTGACTCATCCACCTGTAGAGCCATATTCGTATTCATATGAAAGGGGGTGCCCTTCACCACTCCCCGCTCTTTCGCCTTGCTTTCAGGAGGCCGTTGGCAATTAGTGGGTGAATCCTTATACCGGGAATTATTCAGTAACCAACCAATATGTATATCATTATTTCTTGATGTTGACTGATTATCTCTCAACGTCATTCTTTACGGTGGTTCATAGTATATTATTATTCTTAAGAATATTTTTCCCATGTCCGAGCGTACGTTTTTACCATGGAGGATGTTTATGCTTGTAGGAAATGTCTAGGGCGATGAACTGGGGTTGATTCGTGTTGCCTTACCAAATGTGACAGCAAGTGTTGTAAGAGTAGATGATTCTGATTGTGTGTGTTTTGAATGTAAAGTGTTTTATGAAAAATAAAAGTAGAGAGAATCAAACGCTGGGCCGACCCATTCAGATCCTCTCTTTGAAAAGACACGCAACCCACCAGGCTTATCTTCCTCATCCGAAGGACGAATTGCCATTAACAGTGTCTTGTGCTCACATTCCAAACGCACTACCGAGAGATTTTGGACTAAACCCAGGACTCTGAAGCACAATCTGGTGACTAGGAATCGTGTACTGCCACTTCTCTTACCCTGCTGGCAGAGTCCTGACAGTAAAAATTTCTTCTACCACCAGGACACAAACCAGCTATCAGCACGACTGCCTCGTACACAATTGTGGTGCCGCACCCAACTGAACCAACGGGATGTGCTCGCAATATATTGGTCTATGTAAATAGTTCACCCTCTTTCGGGAGAAGCAAAGTAATAAACGCCGCTCTATCACTCAGCTCGTCTCCCCAACGGCTGATGGAGTATGGTTCTTATTCAACAAGAATCACCGAGCCTGGTGCCACCAGAGTCTAGTATTCGGGAGGATGTGGTGCAAATCTCCATCAGGCTATACGAAATTTCTGTTTTCCAACCCTTCCCCAAATCACTCCGGGTGAATGTTGAGATGGTTCCTCCAAAAAACTACGAATAAGTGCCGTCCAGTTCATTTCCCACCGTCGTCTCCTAGCTCCAATGTCCTTGACATCGTCCACGCCGGATCACTAAAGCGTCCACAGTCGACCATTTGTAGGCATCGTGAGGCATTCAGAGTTGGTGCCATGGTATACCGCAGGAATTCAGTTCGATCTATCTTTACAGAGAAAGAAGCAGTTGAAATATCGTTCATAGCAGGAATAAACGGCCGAACTACCACTGAAAGCTATGTAGAATCCAGTACTCACACATAATAAAACAACAAGGCCTAAAAGATGACCACTTTCACGTTTTCACTTTTCGTATTTTCTGAACTTAACAACTCTGCAAGCGAAGTAACATTTTACTTGTATAAAATATTTTGTCATTTTCGTTGCTGTCACAATATTGTGAATAAGTTTGAAAGATTAACGCCGTCTCCAACGAATTCTTCTTTCTCTCAGAGCTATATTCAAATAAAAGTAATGGAGGCTTCCCTGATATTCAAGCAGGCAAATCACTTCAATAAAAATGGTGGCTACAATCTAAGTCAATCATGGAAATGTGTGCTAATCAAACTTAATTTAATTTAATTGCAATGCAGTGAACGTTCTGGTGGAAATTTCTCCAAACACCCATTTTCCTAATTTAACCCTTTAAGAATTTTTATTTTAAATTCTTTCAGCGTTTTTAAAAAATTATTTACCAATTACCATGACAATTTAATCTGATCTCTGAATCCCTTATCTACGAAAGAAAATTTTTCCAACACCCTGATGCCTGAAATCAATCGAGGTCCAACTTACGGCCATGAAGATAATTTCTCTTCTGACCCCTACTTTTAATTCTTCCAACAATATCTTCATCACTAATTTAGGCCTCGTACACTCCTTGCACGGTTTTCACTTCCTCTTGCCTTACAATGAATGACATACTAGCTCATCCAACATATCAGTTAAAGGTTGCATTCTTTACCAATTTCCAGATACAAACCTAGCAGCTCTTCTTTGCTACAAGTACTGTTTTTGATACACAAAATGTTGGTTCCATGCTAAAGCACCATATTCAGTCAATGGTCTATAATTTTCGATCCTATTTGTCACACCTTCTTTATAGACCGATACTACTACTGCACTTCTCTAAACACTACTGTGATAAAAACCATTAAATCGCAAGGGTTACATATCTAAGTAATCGATGATTGACAGAGAATCGATAGTATCTCCACTACAAAAGCCGAAAACAGCTGGACACAACAACAGCGTCTAGTAGACTTAACATGTTGGTTCACTCCTGAGGAGGACCGTATGCTTTGGTCGAAACATCTGGAAAATATGAGGACTGATTGAACGCTGTATAAATCTCGCAATATAACTGGCAAAGATGATATGTTTTCATAATAATTATTCTGCGTGGTCGTAATGACCTGGTGACAGGGTTTCTATTAACTGCGCTTTACGCTCCTGTTGCACACGTCTTAACTTTACTCTTCAATTCTACCGGATACAAAGGACCTACAGTTTAATGTGGAATCCAACTCACGGGAGGGTTCTGGCGTACTTCACAATACACAGCTCGCCGAGCCTAGGGTGAAAGACGAGTTAAGGGTTTTTGAAAATCCCCGCCGAGATAGAGATTCGAACCGGGTACCTTTCAATCGTCCGTCAGACACCTTAACCACTGAGTCATTAAACCAATATGTATCTTTTGATGAATGTATAAACTTATTCACAAGTGTTGTTTACTGAAATCTTATTTTACCTGACACTGTTTTCTTCACTGTAAAGTAGGTAAGTAAAATCAAGTTTTACCTCTGAAACTTGTTTTTATTCTTTCAGTTCGTTTGGGTGACAGCCGACAAGTGTAGCTGTCTGTGAGGTCTCCACTCAATTCCCGACCGTCTCATTAGGCCAGTGCGCTGCAGAACGAGGAAGACTAGGATGAGTTGAGCTCCGCTCCGCCGACAAATTCGGCAGTTCTCATTAGAAGGCGCCCGACAGACGGTACTCAGGAGTGTCTGCAGACGCCGCGGGGTCACCTTGGGCGACCCAGAACGTCCCGAATGCTCCACCGGTAATACTACTTATCGATCACGTCGTGTCCTCCAACACTGTGCGTTCTGAGAGTTAACCTTTAATTTAATTTAATTTAATTGAGCAGCACCGCACACTCCAGTCGCAATTTCCTTACACATCCACTTTCTAGTTCCCGCTTACTTTTTCCGAAACGAATACAAATTAAGAAAAATGTGTCCATCTCTTCACATATTATTTTCCATTTTCTCGTTGGAACCCGATTCGCTTGTCAAGTAATAGTAAGGTTTTGATGGTTTGTCAATCAATACTAAAGCTCATTTCCAGAGGAGTAAAACTAAATTTCATTTTTCTGTTACGTCATCAAACTGAGAAGTAATGATAAAATTGTCCGCAATATGTATACAGTGATATAATAATATTACAGAATTATTATGCATTAAAAAATTGTATTTTATCAGAGACATCTCTCTTTTCAAGTTGCGAGCATTTCTTAGAGCTGTTATTATTAAGCTTGTAAGGGTACTGTTGGTTAATGAAAACATTATTACCCATTTTCCGTCTATTTTCACCAGATTTGGATTCTCACAATTAATTTTTAGTTTGAATTGGTTGCGACAGAGCGCAGTGTCCGGTTTCAATTTTTCCTATTCACCCAATTTTCCCATTTCTTGTACTCGCCTACTATTTAATCCTAAGAATATTAATTTTAAATTTTTTCAGCGATTTTGATAAATTATTCATCACTTCCTTGGTAATTTATCCCAATCACTGACGCGTTACCTACGAAAGAAAATTTCCTCATAGCCTTATTCCTGAAATTGGGTGTCAGTTTGTTGTTACTGTCACGTTTTGCCCTGGCAATTAATTTCTTAGCTGTAATTTAACTAAATAGAATTGCTATCAAATAATGTCCATAACTTCAATTATGTAGTAAGACCTCTGGCCATAGTTAGACTACGAAGGTTGGGCGCAATATGTCAGCGTTACTGAAGTATTCATTTACATATAGATAGACTTTTGCGACTGAAATAACTAAACACTTTCATTAAATTTAACCCATAATAAATTATCCATAGCAGCCCACATACAGGTTAATTTTCAATGGTAATAATATCACAGTATTTTTTCGTTTTTATTGAGGCTTTTAAAACTCGTCGGGTTCGAGAACATTAGTGACGGGAGAGGATAGTGGGAAAGGAACGAGAATAAAATTGGCCATGGAATTTTGAAGGAAAAATTCGTCTTAAGAGATTTCAGGAAATCATGTAAAATAGAAATCTGTACTGCCTAACCGGTTCCCGAACCCATGACCTCCCGCATACATTCCATGCTTCATCAGTTTTGGAAGTTGAATACTATTTTTTTAGAACAAAATTATACGGAGAAAAAACTATCCTGCCATGATATGACAATTAGACGTTTTTCTATTCTCATGTTCTACATCAGGTAGGCTACGCACATTGCATCAGATTTCATTCCGTTATTAACCTAGCATATTCTGTAAGTGCATGTTATAGCTCTCTGACCTTGCAACAAAAGAAAAGAAGATTCTAAAGAACAAACACAGGGCTGTGTATCGTATATAATAAACCGGTAGTATATTACACACACTATTACATTAAATTATTATTAATGCGAACTTCAACATATGGATTCGTTTTTCAAAATTCCGGCCTTGTTTTCTTATGAGAAAGTTGATGAAAAATGATTTCTTAAAACATGACTGAAATTATTTTGAAAAGGAATTTTTATAGATTTCTGTGCTAGTTAATATAATTTTATATTAAAAAATTACAAGTATTTATTTGGTTACCTGTCCGTTATACACAATTTCAAATATTTCAGAATTTTATCACTTAACTATTTCTACCACTTTACAGTCATTTCTGTCCCTCTTTTTGCAAGTTAATTCTGTCAGCTACTCCATTATGACGTTAATAGTAATTTAACAGCAATTTTATCCAAAGATAAATATATTAATCTCAATTTTCAATTAGTTGCCGAATGCAAAGAAACCTTAATCGAATTGCTAATTACAATGTACAGTAGTTCATGTTTTTGTTCATCCAAAATTAACATGTCAATTTTTTCTTTTCGTGTCTTGGCTGCCTATTTTGAAATGTTGTGACAGTTAAATACAAAATCCAGTGTTGCTATTTTAAATTAACAACGTATATATTTGTGAGTTAATTATTTTTAAATGTTTTTGTCGTTCTTTGAAGATACTTAGCAGTAAATATAAAAAAAATAATTCATATCAAAGATGGTTGGAAATTTTCATTTCCTGTTTATTACAAATATTTAAAAAATACACGGATGTTGATATTTTACACCTTAATTGTTTTTCAATAAAACTTGGTATCACGGGTAATACTATAAAATATTTGGAAAAATCAATGTGCTATTCGATTAAAAAAAAAAAAAAACATTCTTGCCTAGCACGGAAAACTTTACTTCTGGTTTATAAGCTTCTCCAACTCGTTAAATGCACCAGTAGCACTTTTATTATTACACAATTATAATAGTTGTAATTTCTGCCTTCTTTCATCGTGCATGTTCTACGTATATTTACTAAAAAAATCTCTCAAAGTATTTTTTACAGCCCAGTCAGTAATTTACCAGTATACTACCTTCATATATGACAGTAATTCTCCATGTTTCTTAGTTAAATACCAAAAAACCTTTTCACATCCGCTATTAATGGAAAACCACTTACATTAACTCCTTTTTAAACATCGTTTTTTACATGTTTCAAACACTTACCAGCATATTAGTTTCATAAATAATATTTTTGTCACTCCGTATATTAAGCCTAATTATCTCAAAGCTTCAAATATTTCGTGGCGTTAAATATCTTCAAAATCTTTTATCCAATAAAACACGTGCCATAAACGCAGCTATAATTTTTATGTTAATACTAGTTGTAACTCCGAAATTTCCAATCACAATATTACAGTTTTTCGTTTTTTTCTTCCGTTTGTTTTGACAGTACCAAGTAGTCTACCAAGATAGCAATCTTCTAAAAAAATTAAAAAAGTATATTTCTAACAAGGTAAAACCTAACGAATATATCAGAAATAAAGTAATAGTAACATGAAAAAATCAAATAATGAATGAATTACGCCAAATAAATCTAAACAAAAATTCTGTTAAAATTTAAGATTTTTTAAAAATGTTTTACTGTTATGAAGTCTTCACAAAAAATCCTTTACATGCCTATTTACTGTCTTCAGTCTCTGTAGTACTTGAAAAAAGTATCGACACTTAAATAGGATTGACACTGCCCATCTTCTGTTGCTTAAATTTTACTTTCTTTTTGTGATAAACAACCAATGTAAACATTTAACTCAAAGTAATGACAGAACAGCAGTGAGAAATGAAAACTTGCAGTCTAATGCTTTCGTTCCTGCTTTTGGCAGAGTTCCCCTTAATGAAGGCCGTAGTGCGTCGGCCGTAGCGTAGCATTTCTTACTAGGACAGTGCGGAAACTAAAAATAAACTTGCAGTATCAGAAGCGAAAGCTCACCTGTACGTGAATATTTTTCTCATGTCGCAAACGTCCGATACAGACCCGTTTCCCAGCTTTACCTGGCGCCACCTAAAGCCTGTGTTTTACGCCTACCAGCGGGTTCTGGCGAATAAATTCTAATTTGGACGACGCGCGGCAATGAGCCTTCGTTAACATTCCGTACAGATTGCAGGCGAGCGGAAATTCTTTGGGCTTCTCTGACACGCGGTATCTGTTCATCGCTAGAACAACATACGGCAATAAACTAAACATTATAATTTCTCCTATGAAAAGGGGCCGTAGATCCGAAGGTACAGAATTTTACCCGTCGCAGAATAATAATTCAAGTTACATTTACATTTAAGTTATAAATTAAATTCATTGATTTATACTACTCTTAAAATTATTAGTAAATTGGGCATGCTACCTTTTCTAGGTCAAAATTGCTGTATGGTACCGGCAGCAACAGAAAGAAAAAGAATCGTAATTCAGAAGTTGAATACAATTTTTATATATTAGAATGCACCAGAATTCTGTAAGCGATACAATATCCCACTGGAACGGGATGGACACGAGTCACTTCCCGATACAGTTATAAAGATTTAGGGTTCACTCCAATCACACGGTGGATTCGTTGGCTAAGAACTATGTGGCCGAAATGATTCTCATTCTGTTGCATCATACCTTTACACGGAATTTATGGTCCCAACGTCGACGGACGGTAAAACCATAATCAAATAAAGAAATATACATCAGCGATGTTTACTAATTGAAACAGAAAATTGGGGTAGAATTTAGAAGGCATGGAAGTTTGGTGAAAAGCTTCTACTAGCCCAACATTGTATTGGTTAGGACTCAATTTGCTGTAGACTTTTTTTTTTTTTTTTTTTCAAGTTGTTAAATAGAACCGTTGTAGAACTTTGTAAGATTTTAGTTTTTAGTAAAAACTTTTTCTTTTAACACTAATCCTTAGTGACGAGTGATTACTTTATTAGATACGAATGAAAAACACGCTATATGAAACTTACAAAGTTTTGGCCACACGGCTTCTACAAATTATTTTAGTACCAACCGTGTAAACAAATTTATTGATAATCGTGAAGAAACAAATTTATTTTTTAAACAATTCTCAAAAAAAATGTCTAAAATTTAGTACTTCGCAATTGCCGATACAAATGATCCAGAACAGAAGTTTTAAGATTGAACTTTTGCCACAAAAAGAAAGAAAAAGACACAAAGAAACGCAACTGTAACGAAATCAACAGAACTAATTACAGAAAGCTGCTGCAAAATAGCGCATAAGATATTTATAACCATTGTAAGAAGAATTTCAGAAAACTCTACAAAGCATTAAAAGCTACAAAATGCGGAATATTGTTACCGAGGGTACTTTGTTCAGAAGAAGATGCGAAACTAAATAATAATATGTGCATTATATGCTTGTGGAAAATATATTGATAGCTGAATGTAAGTACAATAAATTAGTAGACACAAATATAGTGAAAAATAATAATAGTTTCGTTAATCGAAATTTAGTAAAAAAACGTATTTATTGAGATGAGAATAATGCTTAAAAATGTTAAAAACACTTCACGAAAAAAGAGAAACTTAGATAATGTATGTAAAACTTGAAACAATAATTATGATCCATCCAGAACGAGTATTTTTTGGTTATAATTTTTTACAGTAAGCTAAAATCGATGTGAAATTTGAACCATTCATATAGTGAAAAACAGAAATATACTTCATATGTGTACCAGTTTCAAAAGTATGAAGTATTTATCAAATAAAAATCAAGAGTTTGTTAAAAAATGTTTGTTATCATTACTGAAAACATCTGTTGCTATCCCATATCATCGAACATTGACCATAAGGACCATAAATGTTAAAAATAATTCTTTGCCGGCAGTTTTAGAACTTATGTAGGCCGTAAAGTAAATTAACTTATTTGCCATCAGTTATTGATCAGTTTAGATAAAATTTCATTATGTCTGTTGACAAGAACATTATAAGATCTGAAAATCGTTTATAATTTAAGAACTTCATGCAGTACCGTACTTATTGGAAGTAAAGAATTAAACTGTTTTGAATAAACACATACGTGGTGTTCAAACACCTCTAAATTCTGTAACAGCTGAGTTTTTGCTACATTAATTTGTTTTAGAAACTCATGCAAAAGCTTTATATTGAGGTTCTAGGATAATGTAGTCCTTTCTTGTATGATATAACACTTTCGATTCACCTCTTCCGCTACTATAAGTTTAGCAGTTTAGTGCACACAGGATTCAAACAAGATTTTTTTCCCATTCAGCACATCCTAGTTGAACTTGAACTGTTTTAAAAGAACTTCGGTTATGTCTATGTACACACTATTTTAAAGGCCGTTATAACATAGTTTTTCTCACATATTAAAAAAGAGTATGTTTTCTGTATTTGTGATCAAAGATTTAAAAAAAAAATATATCATCCAGTATGTTATCCATAGAATTGCATACTGAAGACATTTTGGAACTCTCTGTAGATTCTAAACATCCAATAAGATGCGTTATTATGGTACAAAATTTCTTCTAAACTCGCATTGGGGTATTTATCACATATTTTTTTTTTATCCAAATAAATTCTGGCAAACATCGATCCATGAAATTGTTAAAGCTGTAAAATCAATAGGCTTTTTATTTCAGAAAAATATTTTTTCACCTTTTAAATTAGTGCTTTCAGGTGGTTTTCATATGATCAAAGATCGTATCCGCAAAATTTTTATCTAACAACGAACGAAGAAAATAATGAAATAAAACGGTGTACTTAATTTTCGCAGATGCTTTAGTGCTGATGTTTATTGAAAACGTGATTTACAACGTTTAATACATAATTTACAATTACTGGAAAATACTTTTCATGGATTAACGCCAACTAAAAAAATGAAACAATAATTTTCTTTGAAAATTTATCTGGGCGGAGTATTTTAGGAAACGGAAGGAATTCAAATTTTTTGGTTAAAATTGTTAAATAAAACAAGCAACTGGTATTTTTTTACCTATTTTTAATTAAAATAGTCAGATAGAATTGTAATTGTTCTAAAGTTTTATGCTTTATGCTTAGACATTATTCGGAGTGGTTTTCTCAGAACTTTTTTTGTGAATTTTCTGATCTACACGGCGTGTGAAACGATAATTTATACCACTAACTAGCGTAAATACCACCACATAACCACAAAAATCAAACTTCAAGAACAGTTAGTCCCTCTGACGTCAATTTAATAGGGCGCTAAACACAAAGTGCACTGAGCTGCAACATACAATCAAGACGAAAACTGCTTGCAAAGAAAATAATTCCATGAAGGAATATTGGTGCCGGCCGCATATATTTTTATTCAGTTGGTGTTGACAGGAGTGACGGAAGGGTATTAACTAAATTTTCACAGGTAGAATTTCTTGGGTTGTGATGGGCCATAGACAGGCGAGTACAACAACTTTGTGTGGGTCGTATAGACAAAAGGTGGTGGGAAAATACCCTGTTTACCGTAATTGCTTCAAGGATCACAACTAGCCGGCAGGACGGTGATGTTTATAGCGTCGGCTCGCTATCAGGTCGAGAAGGCGTTGCATGTCTCAGTCACTCACTGAGACACTCCATTAGCCTCTATGTGGTGAGAGACGCCACACAGCTGTCACGCAATGCGTGTCTGAGAGCAGTGAGAGCTCTACTCCACGCTGGGCCGCCGAGACTGCAACATGGCGACCAATCCCAGCAAGCCTAACTTCCACTCATCTCATGTAAAATTCCACCATTTCCTTTATCGCCTTACGCATAGCCTACGTTCTGACATATAAACTGTCAGTGCCAGTAATAACTACTTTGCGGTCGATTGTTGTCCCAGATTATTCGCAGGAGAAGCAGGCTTAACAAGTATTCTAGTCATGTAGCAACACAATAATCATCGTTGTTGTCTTCCTCCTCTGCCGCATCATCGTCATTTTCATCATCATGGACTTCGACAACGTCCACAGTTACATTATCATCATCGTCATCAACATCGTCATCACCAACATCAACATCACCAACATCGACATCACCAACATCGACATCACCACATCAACATCACCAACATAAACATCACCAACATCAACATCACCAACATCAACATCACCAACATCAACATCACCAACATCAACATCACCAACATCAACATCACCAACATCGTCGTCGACATCAACATCTTTGACATCAATGACATCAACATCATCGACATTGAAATGAAATCTTCCCGGGAGATAAGCCGGATAACTATCCCGCTGAACTCATGTGAAGATTTCATTTCATCAACGCGCCGGGGAAGTCTCCACTCACATATCATCGACATTAATATCAGCCTCACTCATATCAACTACATCATCGTCAACATTATTTAATTATCACTTTACAATCACCATAATTTTATCATAACTACAATATACAATTTTGAATAGAAGGAACAGTACTGGTTACTGCATATCGCATTTGCCCCTCTTTTTGAATTCCACTCTCACACATCGCTTTTGTCAAGTTGGACATACCAATAGGATCTCGACCAGAGATTGCTAAGGAGCGGTGAAGCGATATTTAATTGATGAGTAATTAGTTATGATGGCTTATAATCCCGGTAGCTCATCTATCCAGTATAAATTGGAAATTAAGTCCGTAGACTATATGTGGTATGTGTGGTTGCCACTAAGGACTCAGTGGGAAGCATGTGGGAGCATGGTTATAAAGAGCAAATCTTGTTCAAGCATTTTATTACAAGAATCAAGGTCAACGATTAAACTTATACAGGATATCACAAATAATATAATACGATATAATACATAAGAAAGCTTCGATCTTTCAGATTATGATCTTAATAAATCTTGTACCAATACAAATATATGTTAATGCGATGACAAGCTTGTTAAGCCATGAGAATATCCCTAATCACAATATCTCCACTTGGATTAAACATACAAACAGAAAATCCTTACGGGCTTGGAAACTTAATATAACAGGGCAGGCTCTTATCAATTTACCATCATATAACAAATTCACAGCTAGTACAAAACACAAATTTGTACACAGGAGGCAAAATACAGCAATTATTTTAAACAAACAGGAATCAGTTTACCTTAGCGTCCTTCAGTTTAACCTTAAGAATCAAGTTCTTACCAAAAGGTTCTGACACACTATAGTGTGTACACGCCGGCGCATAAGTCGTTACCACCCACAAACACTGATAAGGTAGCGGGAACGATTAGCACCGCATATCGGGGAATTTTGTCCATTCCCGTAACAAAATTATTAAGCACAATTAACAAGAATACAGCAAGCAACGCAGTTTGTAGTTGGGATCATCAGGTATTCTACCTCAAATACCCGACAGTGCTAGAAAATGGCAATTTACCACCTCGAAGCCACCGCCAGCCCCGCCCGCTGCCGTGCTCCCCAATCGGCGGAAAACCACTCACGAACATAAAGTGCAGCGGAGGAATTCCCTCGATTAATGCGAGCGAGGAACGGTCTCGGTGGGGTCACAAATCCACATCATGTGGTACTTCCAGGCCGCCGGGTCAAATTACAAGTCCTCGGTTATACCAGCAGACCTCTAACGTCGCAGTCAATTAGGGAAAATATTAGGCCCAACGAACCAATCCGCCGCTGCCGACCGACTGACTTCCCGGTTTCGTGTCGCAGAAAATCAACTCCATCAGCTGGTAGATGGCACCACCAGAGCCACAGCGCGCTCTCACGGGCGAAACTAGCACGCGAGGAACCAGCATCAGAAGACAATCGAGGGCGGGGAAAATAAACAATGCGAGCCAAGCACGGCTCAATATGATAGATGACCATCTCCACCGCTTCCTTCTTAACTTCAAAACACGCAATAAAACATGACCGTATATAGTCTACACCGCATAATAGAGACAAGCATAACCCACAGTACCACACAGAAGTTTGCATCCCATATTCTAGTTGTAGTTGCGACCATGTTGTCCATTGCAGGAGTGGATTTCCTCGCAGGTAATAAAAGAGCTTCGTTCAGAACACCCAGCACTACCTGTCCAAACACACATAATAGTGCATACTTCCATCTATTACTGATACATTTTGACGTAAATCCTTCTTTCCCGGCCGGTACTACGTGCCATCCCAGAATATATAGCGACGTGAAAACTATTCAGTTTGAAATAGCCAATACTGAAAAACAAAGCAACGGAGAAACACCAGGGTGATAAACGTGAGACAGAGCAAACTTTAAAGGAACAATTATATCAGCAACATTTCTCCGCCCACTCCCCCATGCAGTATGCGGGCACAGAGGGACAGGATTAGCCATGTAACGAAACGGCTAATAAGTCGAGTGACCTTAGAGAGCTGACCCCGATCATAAGACTAGGGTCAAAATAATATTTCGTATAAAATAAGCTACGACGGATAATTTAATACTATTTATAGATCATAAACACAGAGTCAGAAAAAATGTGGCACTTTGAAAGTGAATTTGTCAAAGTTCATACTGACAAAGTGGAAGCAAAACTAGAGTTACACGGGTACTATTGAAGCAAACGCATTTGAAAAGGCGAAGAGGTGTCGGCTAAACCGATCGAGCAAGAAAGCTGATCGAGAGAAAGCTATACGAGGCCACGCCTCGACGGGACCCAGCGGTGCGGGGAAAGGAGTTATGACACTAGAACTTCCTCCGATCGATGTGTACTGAATAGGGAACACAATGCCACTACATTCGATTATTAATATTCTCTGAAACACCTGCTGAGCATTTAAGTACTGAGAAGTAATTTATCTTATACCTGTATAGAGGTAAAGGCAGTCGGTTTTCACAACTTTCAAGTCGTATTTCCGTAGGGTTAGCGAAGGTAGAGCTCTGCAATCCTATTTCCTGACAGTAGACACTAGAGTGGACGTGCTCTGGTCGGCGACACGGGTAAGCCCTTTTTCTTTATCTTCCTGCAGAGTTTCCTCCAGCGGTACTCATTTGATAGTAGGCTGAGTAGGCCTGGGGAACCGTTCCGGACGTTCAGCTTGGAGGAAAAAGCCTCGGCATCGTCGGGGAACCGAACCCTGGTCCTCCGAGCCGTAGTTAGACGCACTACTACCTGACCTATGTGGCCGCTCTTCTCTTATATTCCTTTTTTTTAAAAAAATAATAATAATGAGTCATAAGCAATACTTGTTGTTTCACTGGGTATTTGGCTAAAGGGAGACGTATTCACGTCAACATCTAACTAGTTCCGAGTACTTTCCTCTCACCTCCCCCCCTTTGCTTTTGGTTATCATCATAATTTGGACTTGATTACTCGTGGATACCATTAGAGATGATTGCTGCAAAACGATTAGGCATACAAGAAAATCTCCATTGACCTTATTCAAGTTCCGCTGCTGTCTTCAGCTACTGTGGAATCACTGAGCCGCGGAAACAGAAATTTGGGTGGTAAGACCAGTCATCAAACTCACGTTCTCCCGAACACTAAGCCGTAACTTCACCGCTCACTCGCTACGGTCAGTGGATATGACAGAGGCGGATTGCGCAGCCTGTAAAAACTGTCAGTCAAGATCATACGGATCAACATTGAAGACATCATACTTGCCACTTGTTACTTACTATTGGTAAGTGATTGAATTTCTTCTGATTACGGAACAGGGGTTAAAATTTTCTTTCGTAGTTAGGGGTTGTCCATCAATTACGTGAGGTGAAACAGGGGGGTGGGGGGGGGGGTGGTCTGGCGAAATCTCAACAAGGGAGAGGGGGGAGGTGAACGGAAATCTCACGTGAGGTTTTGAAATTCTAGCAGGACTAAACAATAAAAAAAAGCCCACAAAATGACGCAAAATTTGACTTTAGGGGGGTATTTGGTCTAAAAAAAGTTACGACGTCGATTAGTAGGGGGGGGGGGGGTTTCACCGTCAAAATCTCACATTACTATAGAGGGGGGGGGAGGTGTCAAACCAGATCTCACGAAGTCTCACCAGAGGAAAATAATGGGCGCCCCCTTAAGGGAAGTGATGATAATTTACCGGAAACACTAACTGAATTTAAAAATGAAATTTGTAGAAGGTTAGGCGGGTACAAGAAATGGGAAAAATGGGTGTGCAGGAAAATTGTCACCAGAGTATGCGTTTCATCGCAACTAAACTAAATTTACTGATACAGTGTAGCATTGCAGGGAAAGTTGTGCAGAGTCTATGATGGGTTAAATTACTCACTGAGAAGCAAATAAAGCGTCATGTTTATGTTGCAGGTGTTGGCTGCACTGGGCAACACACCGCCAGTGGGACGGGAAAATTTAATCAACTGCTTGCGTAACGCGGAATCGAACACACCTGCCACCTACGAACGGAGAAGATGTAGAAGGAAATGCAATGAAGCCGAAAGGTAGGCAAAGGAGAGGATGACAGGTAGACGGAGAGAGAGAAGGCAATATAAGTCACCGAGCCCGCCGTCCGTTCTGATTTGCTGAGCTAATTTGAGCGAGAGTCGGGCTTCGTATTTCAGAAAGTCGCGTTGTGTCGCAATAACTCAGAGACAGATGCAGCAGACTGCTTCGGTCAGATACGGGTGGCAACACTGTAATTGGACCTGAATATTGTATGAATCGCAATACGAACGGGAGGTCGCAGTACCAGCTGAGAAAACAGGCGCACCAACTTGTGCCAGACGAGAAAGAACAAAATTTGTTTTCGGTGCATTGCACTGAAACTGAGTATAGTATGCGACGAAATACCAACTGTGAAAATAAACACACCTAATCTTTGTAAGAACTACGTTGTAAGTTTTATGGCTTTAATTCTCGAGGTCCTTAGAGGAGGAATTGACTGCAAGGAATTCGGTAATGGTCTTTTGAAGGAAGCTCTGGAGGGATTTCGGGGAACAAGTGAAAACCTAAATCTGGATGATCGGACGGGGATTAGAAACCAGCGGAGAACAAGTTCTAAACAGCCGGAAAAGTGACGGTTATATGTCATCCACTTCCGCGTCATTACAACCTTGATAATATAAAAAAATAAAAAAAATAATAATTTAAAAAATAAAAACTAATAATTTAAAAAATAAAAACTAATAATTTAAAAAATAAAAATAAAAAAATTCAAAAAGATTTTGGTTTAATAGCAAATAACTACAAACACCGCTCGACGAATATTAAAAAACTTTCTGGAAAAAGGTTAAAATTAGATTGGTGGAGTAAATAAACAAATGTCATGTGCAACACATTTTTTTAATCCGTTGTTCATTGTAAGATTTTCGATCCTATAAAAATATCTTGGGAATGACAGGAATTTTATCTTAAGTAAAGCATTTTAAAAAAAAGCTATTCTTAATTTCATTATGGAAAAGGGGGAAAATATAAATATGGCTTAGTAGACCCACATTAACTATTCTGTATTCTGATTATAATTGGGCGAATCGTAGTATTTTGGTAAACAGGATTAATTTCTGAAACACAAAAGCAGTAAAAAGCTCACCCAATAGAGGAAACAATAATTTTTCAACATAATTAGATTTCAACATCTTTAAAAAATATCGATAGTCAACAAATCGGACGATACAGTGTTTTTTTCTGTTTTATTTAATTAACTGGTTTGATATTCATTATTACTGTATACATTACCGCCAATTGAAATAAAATAATTTTTATATTTGGCCCTTATTCCGCTTCCTACATAATTTAGAAACATATAAAAAAAAATCATTTCCATTGAAAATGATTTGTGTACCCCCAATTTTGCCATAATACTGTTTGCAACATTTCATTACATACACTGAAACCTGACGAGTGAAATCGAATACAGTATTTTAACCCCAACCATCATAAATAATTCAGTTGAGTTCAATGATACTGCCAAAATTTATTCTTTCAATGCAGTTACAACCCTAGTTTTAGGCATAGAAAAGTCTAACATTAACAGAAAACCAACAGCTGTTTTTCATCCTTTCCCGAAGGAGGGTGAAATATTCTTCACCAGTGTAAGTTATTAACTATTTACTTAAGTTAAAAATTCCATTCCACTGTCTATTAGATACAGCATTTAGAGAACCACTCAGCAACGATAATGATATATTTTTTAATTAAATTTCCTATCCGAAAGAGACGTATACTTGTGATGAGGCGTGGAACGATATTAATGGAAGAAGTGAGAGTGGTTCATGGAAGGATAAAGATGACCATGGCCACAAGCTAGCAACCGATTTCGGGTTTATGGGCGAGGGAAAATTTTCTTTTGTAATGAGGTACTAAAATTGTCAGGGGAAGTGATGAATAATTTACGGGAAAAAATTAAAATTAAAATTCATAGATACTTGCAAAGAAGTCTTCACGGGTGTACCGCCGGATAGTGTTTTGAAAACACGATATTTCGACGACTAGCTCCGTCGTCTTCATCAGGCGTGGAAACATCTTCAATGGTTGTCTGACTGTCAGATACAGAGAGAATAATTTTATAATACTATGGTATCATTACATGTCTATTGCGGACAATTTTATCGTGATTTCTGACTGACGACGTTACACCAAAATGACACATACTTCATTTTACCCCTCTGACAATGTGCTTTACAATAATTGAAACTACGTCAAAGAATAGCATTCAACGAAAAGATTGAAACTAATATTTGGACAAGGTTTTCTTCTGTCTGTTTTTCCCATAAAATGGATTATACCATATTTTTTTGCCTGGGACCGTAAGCCGTGCATTTTTTTAAATCCCTTGAAGTGTCGAATCAGTAGTTTTAGCGCCGAATCGCGTTCAGCGAAAAAATTGAAATAAATTTCTTGACAGTGTTTTATCCTTAATTTATCCATTTTCAGCAAAATAAAACCTATCGTATTTTACTGTTTGTACCAAGAAAAGTACATTGTCTGGAATCGTATCAAAATCTGAGAGATAGTTTTTGAACGAATCGGGTCAGAATTGTTTTAATTATTTCTCAACTCCCCGAGATCATACCAAAATTAAATGTTCCTCATTTCACTCTAGGTATCTTCAGATATAGGCCAACAGTGTTCAACACTTTGAAACATTGTATAGATGTTTCATAGCGTTTCGTACTCAGTAAAACGTAAGTTGGTTTTCGCGGTCGAAATATATAAATTTTAGTTATAAATAGAAGTAGTATCCGTTTATGTCCGAGGGATTACAATTACACAATGGTTACAATGTGTACAAATCAACGGTGAGAGTCATTACAAACTATATATGAGGAAGTATATAAGTAAGTTCATAGCATCACCAGATGTACGGGAAAAGATGTTGCCCTATTTCATGTGTTCACTAAGAAGAATGCAATTTCTTTTACTGTAAGGCCGGGTTAAAACTTCATGTACGATCGAAACAGTGCATTATTATTATGAAAATTCTTCAAAAAAAAAAAGTGAAACAGTCAAAAATTTGTGAAAATTTAATGACGAAACAGTTTTATCGATAACCGTTTTGAATTTAGGAAACTTGGTTAACATAATCAGTTATTTAATCAGTGAATAACTAAAGAAGTGGAATGTTGTTGTTATTTCATTTCGAAAATAAAAGAAGTATCTAAAAAAATTACAAAATGAAAATAGTTTGTTTTATGTTACTTGCTGAATAAGTTACTAATTAAAAGTGAAATGCCCTCATTTTGTTTAGTAAAATCTAGGTAATTGACTCAATTTATGCAGTTGCTGATTTTCTTCCAAATTGAGTCACAACATGTTTTTTTTTTTTTTTTTTTTTTTTTTTTTTTTTTTTATTGTATTTACGTCTCTCAACATCGAGGTCTTTAGAGACGGGAAAGAATGGGGGGCAAGGATGGGCCAACGAATGGGAAGGAATTCGGCCATGGCCTTTTGAGGAAGCATCCCGGCATTTGCCTGGAGTGATTTGGGAAACCATGGAAAACCCAAATCTGGATGCCCGGACGGGGATCGAACCGCCGTCCTCCCGAATGCGAGGCGAGAACGCTATCCGTTACACCGCCACGCTCGGTGAGTCACAACATGACATAACCATGAATTACCATTCGATTTAAAACCATAAGAGTGTGGGAAAATTTTCATTGTACGTAATGAAGTAAGAGACTTGAATAAATATGAAGGGAGATGCAGAAATGATTACCTCAAAAAAAAAATTAATGCATTATATGGATTAAAACTGTGGAAAACTTCGTGTAGCTTGAAATTGTGTCAACATGTTTCCACATGTATGGAGGTGCCGGACAGAATAATTAAAGGAGGATCTAGTTTTGTGCAGCAAACACGTAAGCTAATTTATCAAGAATAAAATTATTATAAAAGCTAATCAGACAGTGAGCAAGTCATATCTTGCATCAATTAAAGTCGTGCTCTGAATATAACAGAAATAAGTACATTTCCAGCTTTGAAGTCATAAATTTTTTTTCCTTCTTTCGGCCTTCAGGGTTAGTCAACGACGACGTCACTAGAGGCGGAAGAGGATCGGGAAGAAATTCGGTCATGACCTTTTTAAAATAATCATCCTATCATTCGTCTATAGTTATTTCTGGAAACCAATCTAAAACTGAAATTTGGAGATCCGGAAGGAGATTTGAAGCAACGTTCTTCCAAATGCCAGGCCAGATTGTTGCAGCTCATCCCCTCCACGTTCGGTAAAAAATGAAATTTTTGAAGTCAGCTTTACATAAAACATATATATACATATATATATACTTGTGGTTTTAAGCCTCGTCGACAGCTGAGGTCATTAGAGGCGAGATGGGACTGGGGGACAAGGAACGGGAAGGAATTCGGTCATGGCCTTTTTGAAGGAAGTATCCCGGGATTACCCTAGAGTGATTTGGGGAAACCATGAAAAACCCAAATATGGATGCCCGGACGGGGATTCTAGCCCGCGTCCTCCTGAATGCGAGGCCAGAACGTTAACCATTCACCCACCACGCTCAGTTCAAAAATGAAGAGATGAGTCGAGACTTGCAGGTGGACCTGAGGAAAGAAAAAGGGTTGAGGAACCAAAGGTTGAGGTAAATTGGAAATGTTAAGTCTCAAACTGAAAGACGGTATATGGATTGGAAGGAAGAAGATCAGTTGAACGTCAAGGACATAGAAAGATAGACCAAATAAATGGGGATTCGGAGAGGAGAGGATAGAGAGTAGAGGTTATAGAAGGAGAAGCAATAAAACGAAGTACATCGTTCAAAAAACTCCCATCCTTCTCGCTGAAAGGTTTTCTAGATGAGTAAGAAGTAGGGTGTAAAAAAATAAATATAAAGCGATTTTTTTTTTTTTTTGACTGTGACTTTACGCATCTTCTACGTCCAGGTCATTAAAGGCGGGAAAGGACCGGGAATAAGGAACAGGAATGAATTCGGCCATAGCCTTTTGAAGGAGTGATTTGGGGAAACCATGGAAAACCCAAATCTGGATGCCCGGACGGGGATTCAAACACGCGTCTTCCAGAATGTGAGGCCAGAGCGTTACCACTCACCCACTTTGCTCGCTATATAAAGTGAAAATGGTTGTATAGGAACATTGCAATCTGAGCATAATCTCCATTGGATTTCTCATAGAAGACACTCTGTGCTACTAAACATTTAAATCAGACCGCTTACAATGTTTGCGTCGAGTTCTGCAGGGACACTCGAGGAACGGTTACGCCTTGCAGGGTTCAATTCAGTCTGCGGTCTTATCTCCTAGACGGAGGTTCGTCTGGGGTCACTGCAGATAGACGCCATTAATTATAATGACTGAGAATTAATAATCGCCGATGGACTTGAGTTACGACCTGTCCAACAGAACTTAAAAAAAAAAAAAAGTAGTCAGCAGTAATAGCGACGTTATCGAAACTGCAAGAACCGGTTATGTTGCGAAACAAGGATCAGCACAACACGAGATGCGGGACAAATCGGTATCAGTCCCGTATTTCTTACTGCGTCGTTCAACTTGCAGTCTGGTTTTGGTAATGTGATGTCATGTGAATTCTTATAGCTGTAAATCAGCTGGTTCTTGTTTGTTTTTAATTTGTTCTGCGTCATAGCTATGTCCCAACGTGTATCTGAGACCACTAATCGTTTTGTGAAATGAAAACTTTGTACAGTGATATACATCAGAAAACGATGTCTTAACGTTTGGGTTAATAACGCCAAATAATGAGTGAAAAATTCAAATACAGTAGTGCAATGATATGACTAAACTTTCGACATATTTATGGAAAATAATGAATTATCAAAATACAGTAAATTAATAACTAAAGTTTTGAAACATCATCGAAATTAACGAAAGAATGATCAGACTAATAGTTCAGTTCTCATTTACAATGATAATGTAGTAAAATTGCCGAGCAAGGAGCTGAAAAAACATTTTATTGCTGCAGTTTTTTTTTTATTTTCTTAATTTATTTTTAAAATTTTTTTTTTGAAAAGATGTATGAAGTACGTTTGAAATAAAAACAAAACAAAAAAAAAATCAGAAAACGAAAAAAAAAAAAAAATTTCGAACAAACCAAATATGGCATGAAACCATATAGCTAGTAACATCTATTCAAATTTATTTAAAATTATTAATATTTCTCCCTTGTAAGTAATGTTAGTAATACGTTCAGCAAAATATGAACCAAATAAGTAATTAAACAACCAGTGGCCGAGGTCGGACGCGAACTGTCGACCGTCGGTTTCTGGATCCAGTGCACTATAAGCGATTAATTTCTAATCCATTTAAAATACGATTGGGGTTAGTGCAGACCTCATCCTTGCATCTCATTTGACTTCAGTACTATGTATATTCGCCAGATGTAGGCTACGTGAATACTGAATTTTGAGGATACGAATCCTAAAACCAGCCCAATAGTGCTACTTCAGATTTACTTATAAAGGACGAAAAATACCTAAATAATGATGATAGTTATCATTTTTCTTTTTCAAAAAAATTGGATTGTTGGTTGTTAAAACATGTTAGTAAAAATTCCCAATCCTTTACATTAAGCAACAGCAAACAGAAAGTACTTATTGAAAGTTGTTTCAACAGTACTTAACAGGACTTGTTGCTACATTCACAAAGATTTCACAAATTCTGAATACAAAAAGAAAACGGCTGTACTGTTTTATTACGAAGTCGTACTATAATACTAGTGAAAATATGTTACATGCGGAAATTTTTTGGTTGTTAAAAAATAAAATGTGATTACAATTGGACAACTTATCAGACAATTGAGGGCCGAAGCTGGCTGAAAGATTCGTTAAAGTTTATATTTAGTTAAATATACACATTTAAAATAGTTTAATCACATAATTTAAAACAATGGGAAATGTTGAATTTGTAATGAATGAAATTTAAAAAATCCTTAAAAAAACGAAAACATAATAATATAAACTCTATCACAATATGAAATCGTTATCCGAAGTAGAGTAATAATTCTGAAAAGCTATAACATAAACAGATAATTTTTGCAGATGTCATGAGAAATTAAATTACTGAACTATTATGCTGCCTCACAGAAAGTTTTATCTTCACCAGCTTAGTCACGGATACAAGTACACATTATGCACAGAATATTTACAATTATATATTAATATTGAAGTGGACATGTGACATTAATGACATAAATTAAAAATAATACAAATATTTACAGAGGTATATAAAAGAAAATTAAAAAAAGAACTAAATAATTTACCTGTATTATGAAATCGTTTTAAGTAAACACAATGCTACTAAACGTAAATATAATAATTTTTCATCAATTTCAGCTTGCAGAAATGTTTCTGTGATCATGAATTTAGACAAAATGAAATTATTTTATCAACTATTATAATGATTTGCCGGTACCGACCGTTGTAATTGTGATTTTTAGGCGGTTTCCGCAATCATCTTAGCAAATGTTGGCACGCCCCCAAATTTTAAACCTCATAAACTACACTATTCACAAATAAGAACAACAAAAATACTATTAATTGATGTTATGGGTTATTTCTTCAATTGGAAGACAGTTAATTAGTATGAGTAATTAATTCACGCCACCAGAATTGAATTTGTTTATTTTATATTTTTCTCGAAACACTTAATTTCATCATCAGAAAGAAACTTCAACGGTTGAGCGAGTATACATGTAGTAATTACTTCGATTCAGGCTATATTTTACGCATCGCCAATAGGGTATGAATATTTAAATTTTACATTTGTTAGTTTGTATACACTCTATATACTCCCGGCATCGGCAGCGTTTAGAAGAAAAATTACCTATGGTGCAATAATGCAATACTTAGATTCCCCCCATAATAATACGACCACCAACCCGTCATTAAGGCAGGCGTGGTGACTAAAGCTTCACATGTTTAAGAGCCTCCCTGTTAATTTAAAAAATGTCTCTAGTTTCTCTTTAAGGAAGACGCGGGTTCGAATCCCCGACCGGCCATTCATATTATAGTTTTAATCACTCCTAGCGAATGCCGAGATAGTTCCTTAACGGCTGTGGTCGAATTCCATCCCGATCCTCCATCCTCTATAAACTGGAGAACCGTAAAGACCGAATAAAAACAAATAGAAAATGTAATATGTACTTCAGAAAGAAGAAGTAAAATTTAAAAAAAGAAATGACGCTAAAATTAACACAAATTAAAGATACTGATAGGAAAATGGTAGCAAGGCCTTAAGCCAATCATCACTACCTCTTTTGTGCTAAATTAAGAATTCGTGACGTCACAGGCAGTGTTAAAAGCGTCGACTTTATGGGGGCAGACATGGCATCCAGCGTAAACACCTGAGTGTTGGGAAACTAATAAAGAAGACTGAAGCTTCTGTAAACACATTGGGGCCATAACAAACTCGATTTGGACCGAGCGGAAAACAAACATGGACGGAATACAAACCTGTCCGTGCGTCCAACGTTTCCCAAAACACTCGTCCCGTAAACACGGCCGCGGAAAGTCACTTTGGCGGTAAAACCATCAACGAACCGTTCCGAAAGTGGAGAACACACAAACGGTGCCACTCGGCATATATTTTCCTCCCTCTCTTTCACTGTCATCCGGGTATTTCACCAGCGGCGATAGCTATAGCAAATCACCGAACACATGTCTAAATAGGAATTTACGTGCTGCACGCAAAACGAGGGAACCTATTTCACTGTTCGCAGACTTTAAACGCCGATAATTATAACCAAAAGTCTTTTCTCCACCACTCCGGAAGGGGTGGTGGGTGACAACTGGAAGAAATGTGTGACCTACTGCGTGAACTGTAGTGGGAGGAAGGGAAAGGGGAGGAATTTTTTGGCCACGGAGGCGCTGCGTGGTTGTATGCGAGTGGTGGAGGACATCCGAGGCAAAAAAGTGCTGGGAAGGATACGAGTAGGACAAGAACCCTGCGGGATACCGGGAAACAATCAGGCACCCCCAGGGCTCAGAAAAGGAAGGGTGTTCGCAGGACAATGGCTTTTAAGCTCAGTTTCATAGGTCGTTCTCCTCTAAATACCTGGTTTCGTTCAAAAATGCTATCAGCATTTAGGAATTTTGACTTGTGTACGACTCTCATTGTGTTTTTCCCGATGTTGCTACCAATTTCCAACACGTATGCGGTAAATTCGTATGGTCTTATCGTTTGGTAACAGAATTTAGATGTGCTGTGAATTCCGCCTCTGTTCTTGCTGGACCTACAGTTTAACGTGAAATCCTAGTCACGAGCGACTTGAAATTCCTACATCAACAAATCAAATACCATAAAACTTTCTATCACACCCCGCAAGTACACAATAATTTATATAGTTATTGCGTTCCATTCTTATTTTAGAGGTCTGGCGTGTTCGGTTAAAATTTTTATTCACCACGAAAAATAGGGGGAAAACAGTACAAGGAAAAAGCATGGAAAATTGTTAGAAAATATGACAGAGGAAAATGAAAAGAGAGGGTGAGCGATTAACGCACTGGCCTCGCATTCGGAAGGAAGCCGGTTCGAATCCGCGTCCGGGCATTAAGATTTGGATTTTCCATGGTTTTCCGAAATAACTCAAGGCGAATTCAGGATGCTTCCTGCAAAAGGCCACGGCAGAATTCCTTCCCGTTCCTAGCACCCAGTCTCATCCCACCTCTAATGATCTCGACGTCGACGAGGCGTAAAGCCATAAGTAAAAAAAAAATCAAAAGAAAAATATGATAGTAAAAAATTACAGAAAACATTTACTGGAAAAAACTGAAAGAAATAAAACCACCGGATAAAAATAAGGAGAAGAAGTAGCAGAGGATAAATGACAGAAAAGAGAGAAGCTGCTAAGAAAAAAATACAGGAAAAAAAGGCAAGGGAAAAAGACAAAATCAATGGGATAAATGACAAGAAATAAAATGGATGCAAAAAAAAGATAGTACACAAAAAACCTACAGAGAAATGTTTGTTTAACAAAATCAAATTGGTGGTATTGGACACAGTGGTTTTTAAAATATAGTTTCAGATTTATTAGAATTTTTAGAGCAGCTTTTAAATGATTCTTAAATGTGATTCCATCTGAAGATGACACGTATTGATAACGCTTTCCCTCGATTCATTCAGCAGTGCAAAACTATTTTATTTCAGCAACAAGTTCTTTATTTATTTAGATGCCATTTCTTTTGCAAATGTGGTGACCAGTGGATACGTGAAAATGCAGAACGCAAGCAGGAGCTACAGAAATTACCAGGTAAGTTTATTATACAGCGAGATTTTAAGAAGTCCCTTTATACTTAAAAAAAAAATGCCTTAAATGTAGAAGGCATGGTCTCTGACCCTAATGACTTCGATGTGTACCGGTCGAAAAACCTTACAATTAAAAACACACCAAGATAGCATTTCAAGACCGTTGACCTTAATTACTTATTTTTTGTCCCTAAAATCTCATATTTTTGTTATTTTTAGACTTGGTTTACATCTCAGATTAATAAATCCCAATGGCAAAACCTGGAAATAGTAGGTGCTTACATCCCTTAGCATGTATTACAGACCATTAACAAAACCTAACAGTTGGTCACAGGTTTAAACGTAATTAATGCTGGTTTTGGCTTTATGCCTCGTCGACGTCGGGGTCATTAGAGGTGGGATTATACTGGGGAGCAAGGAACGGTAACGAATTAAGCAATGACATTTTGAAGCAACCATCCCTTCATTTGCCTCAAGTGATTTGGGGAAACCACGGAAAATTCAAAATGGAATGGTCAGACGGTGATTCGAACCTTTCACGTTCGCTTTTTATTCGACTGAACAGAATCACAATGAGTAAATGAATTGTAAATATTTTGCTTGATGTGCGACAATTGCTTGTTGAGAAACTTAAGTGAAAATATCTCGATATAACCTTTTATGGCAAATGCAAGTGGGCAGGACAAATTCGACATGTGATAGAAATACTGGTAAGTTTATTAATCATTCATTAATAGGAGATAATATTTTTTTCTTTTCTTTTTTGTGCTTTGGCTTTACGACTCGTCGACTTCGAGGACATATGAGGCGATAATGGAATCGTGTCAAGTAAAGGGAAAGAATTCTGATATTGCCACCCCGACATTCATCTGGAGTGATTTCGGGAAACCATGGTCCTCCCGAGTGCCAGTCCTAGTGTTACCGTTCACCCACCACGGTCGGTGAGAGAGTAATTACCAGGGTAGTGAAGAATTCATTCCGAAATCTGTGCCAGGTTGGATTAAGGGCCTTTCGAAATCCCAAACGGGATAGGGATTCTAACCCGAGGACCTTTTGATTTCCAGTGAGATGCCTTAGCCATTGAGCTACCAGACCGCTCAGAACAACGTTATCAACACAGATATTAGGCTAGGCTGCACCAAAATATCAGCTGGAAGGCTGCCCTCTCGTGCTGTGGATCACCACCCGATTTTCCTCCTTGGCAAGGATTAGCCCCTAACAAAAAAGTATTGTGATATCTGGTGAATGAACATTACCTGATAACAACAACTGAAACACCAGTTGACTTGTATGTAGTAGGCCTATATAAAAATAATTAGTTACATCCATCATTTAAATGTACAGATTTATCTCCATTAATTTCATTTTCTAATTTCAGTGCCACAGCCCTCTTCGCTTTGGAGCACCTCCTGATTTTCCTCCTTGGGGCCATCCATAAATGACGTCACACCTTGAGGGTGGGAGGGGGTCAACAAAGTGTGACATCGTGTGACAAGGGGGGGGGGGGGGAGGGGGACGTTTCATAAACTTTGTGACATCACATGCATAATTTGTATCACTTTTTGGCTCGTGGCGGAAGATGAAGATGATGTTGACACATCGAATGTTCCCAACACTATCGGAATCAAGAATGAAGTTACTATTATGCCAATATAAACAGTATCAAGGAATGGGTTCAAAATCCATGACATATGATGACTCAATTTTGTATCATTAATTCGATTTTTATGTTTTTTAAATATTTTCTTAAATGTTTGATTTATTATTGATATGATTTTTTAACTAGAGATACATAAATCATTTTGGAAGTGCTGATTTAATTTATAAATTTAAAATTGCAAAATATGTGACGTCACACCAGGGGAAGGGGGGTCCCAGAAATGTGACAACCTGTGACATGGGGGGAGGGAGGGGTCCAAAAATCATGAAATTCGTGTGACGTAATTTGTGAATGGCCCCCTGGTACCCTTGCGACGGATGTTAATCGCTAACATAAAAATATTGTGATATCTGGTGGATGGAAATTACTTCTCCAGAACATCTGGGATACTGGCTGACTTGTATTTAGAATATATACAAAAAAAAAGGTACATGCATGATGTAAGTGCACAGTTTCAATGCCAACCACAGTCATCTTTGTTGGGGCTCACCACCTGATTTTCCTCCTATGAGTCTTGCGACGCGAGCTCAACGTACTGTCCATTGTCTGTGGTCGGCATTGTCCTGTTCTCCCTGGAGGTCATTGCCCACTCCTCCTTTGCTGGACTGACTGCCATAAATCGGACTCCAGGAACCGGCCACTCGGCCATTGTCCCCGCAGGAATTCCTTTCCCTTTCAGAGCCGACGGACCTCGGGCTTTTTGTCTCCAGGCGACACGCGGTGGCAGCTCTCCAAACGCCCACGCATGACAACAGACACGCAAAGTGGCCAGAGTTTCTTTTCTTGTCGCCGGTCGGGTTGGGAGGCTTTTTTGTATTTTGTTCCTTTCCCCCCCGAGTCGTTTATCCCTATACCTGTCCGTTTGGGACATTGCTACAGTGAACTAGATTAACACTCAGCAAAGTGACTTAAAAAACCGTAGAAACCTTGATTTTATTTAATTTAAATTCAATTGCGATGGAGAACACACGTTCGGCTTGGAATGTTCCTACATCTTGTGGTGATCACGGATTTATAAATTACTGCTCTGTCAAAAAAGTACCGAGAAACGGACAATAAAACACAAAATATTTATTATTCTTCGAAACTTATTGTATCGCCTTCAAAGTCCAATCAACAAAACATTTTTAAGCACTTTTCTGAATCAACTTCAGTTCTCGCCTCGACTTCTCTTTTATGTCTTTTATCGACTGAAAATGGGTGCCTCGATTTTTTTTTTTTTTTTTTTTTTTTACTGCTTTACGCTTTGTCAACGGCTAATGTCATTAGAAGCGGGATGGGACTGGAGACAAGGAACGGGAAGGAATTCGGCCATGGCCTTTTTGAAGGAAGCATCCCGGCATTCGCCTGGAGCGATTTGGGGAAACCATGGAAAACCCATATCTGGATGCCCGGAAGGGGATTCGAACCCGTATCCTTCCGAATGCGAGGTTCGAAATGGTACTTTGAGTTTTGGAAAAAGAGAGGAAAAAAATCGGTTGGAGCCATATAAAGTGAATACCGTGGTTTTTCATCGTATTTATTGAGTTTTTGGCCTGAAATTCGTTTGCAATAATAGCCTTGTGAGATGTTGCGTTATCGTGGTGCAAAATCCATGTGTTTGCTTTCCACAAATCTGGACTTTGTCGACGATTTACCGTCTCAAACACCGTATAATATTCAGATAATGCTTTTTATTTACCGTCTGACCTGCTAGCAACAATTCCGAGTGCACAACACCACAATAATGAAAGAAAACAGTCAACATCAGCTTGACTTTTTATCGACTTTGGCGTAGTTTTTTCGGTTTGGGCTCAGTTGGAAGACGCCATTCCGAAGCTAGTTGACTGATATGCACATCAAACTCCTAAACGCATGTCTTATAACCAGTGACAATGCGTTTTATGAATGTGGGGTAGGAATTGATTCGTTCTACCATTTCTTCAGTGGCCTTTACGTCAATGAGTTTTTGAAGAAAATTCGGGTCTGTCGGAACTACTCTAGCGTTTCATGCCCAAACAATCGTTTAAAATGGTACAAACTGCTTCGAGAGAAGATAAAGTGCAGCGGCTATATCTCTCAAACATAAATGACAATTTTCAGTCGCTATTTCCTTCAGTTAATGATTTTAACTTCAGTTGAAGACGTTGATTGCCCACCAGGCCGAGTCAAATCTTCCATCACTTCTCGACCGCATTTCAATTCAATGTACCTCTCATATGCACATGTTCTGATAAAGTTGATTCACCATAACCCTTCCGCAACGTTTTCAGGGATTCGACACACGAAATTCCATTTGAAATACAAAATTCTATATATTTATCCATTATAAAAATCGCTAAGAACACTAGAGATCAACTGACAACAATGAGCACTGTAAAGAAACTAAACGGCATATAGTGCTCAAACTCAGCGCCAGTATAAAAGATAGTTGTGTTAACAAGAATTTTAACAATCCTTTAAAGCGGACTTTTTAAATGATAAATTCCCGGTACATTCTTGACAGAATATATTCAATGTTTCCCAAGAAACGGCGCCCAACGAAATTTAAAACAATCCCCACTATCCCTATGTCATGATTTTTCACCATATATATATCCCACTCTTTATGAATTCCTACTTTAAACGCTTTCAGTATATTGGTCAAGTGTTCATTTTTTCGCTTCCTAATTTATTTTAGTTCCTGACTATCTTACCTACACAAAAAAAAAAAAAAAAAAAAAAAAAAAAAAAAAAACATCTTATCTTCCTGTCCCCTTTCCATCTAAAACTACTAATCCTTCTATTAATATTCATCTATGCATCATCGCGATTGTAAACCTTGAACAATCCAAACACTCTGCTCAGCCGATATCTACCAACCAATGACTACCGACCTAGCTCTTTTATGGTTTCAGTTACTCATTGCATTCTGTCGTAATTTCAGAAACAAAGCTGGATGTCCTCACGGGGATTCGAACCTGCATCCTCCCGAATGCGGACCAGAGTGTTACCATTCACCCACCACACTTAGACAACCGTACTATGGCCTAGGGCAGTTAGCAAAATATCGATATATCGCAATCTCGAAATTATTTTTTTGAAAATATCGACATTTGTGACTGATATTTTCAAGACGATATATCAATATTTCGATACTGAAATACGAATATCGGAGCCGATCTTTTTTAAATATGTTTTCGTTTTCTGTTTTCCTCGTACAAGGTATAAAGTTATTATTAGCGGAAAAAAGAACGATTACCTGTGTTGCACATGCAACAAATTAATTCACAGATAGAATTTTAAGAAAGAATGAAAATTAATAAAATCTAGATAGTAAAATAAAATTTATAGGACCTTATTTAAACACTCAGTTAGAGCTTCTGACTAATTACTTCTACCTAAATTAATGCCTTCTTCCTGTCATATACAAAGTGTTTACAAAGGTCATCAATAACCGCATCATTTCCACCTTGGACACAGCGCAACCAATTGAACAGGCTGGTTTTAGGTCAGGATTCAGCACAGTAGATCACATCCAAGTCATCAACGAAGTAATAAGTCGAGCAAATGAATACCAGATGCCCCTCTGTTTGGCCTTTATCGATTTTGAAAAAGCTTTTGATTCAGTCCATCACTCTGCAATCATGCAAGCCCTTTTAGAACAAGGCGTGAATCCCGGCTATATTGACTTACTGTACAACATCTACACCACTTCCACTGCTTTTGTCAACATCGCTGAAGTCACCAAAGAGTTCCCAGTAGAAAGAGGGGTAAAACAAGGAGACTCTATATCCCCCAAGCTATTCACATCAGTCCTAGAGTTGGCAATGTCAAAAATCCAATGGCAAAACCGAGGTTTGAGAATAAATGGAAGAAATCTCAACAACTTAAGATTCGCTGATGATATAGTTTTACTCTCAAACAGTCTGGAAGAGCTCAAAGAACTGATAAATGAACTAGAGACAGCGTGCAGTGAAGTGGGCCTTAAAATAAATATATCAAAAAGCAAAATCATGCAAAACAAATGGGCAGAAAAAGATAAAGACAAGGCGGACATGAAAGATTCTGGTATTGAGTTCGTAGATCAGTACATCTATCTTGGCCAACTGATCAATATGAATGGTGACTCAAAGCCTGAGATCTACAGACGGATAAAGCTGGGCTGGAGAGCATATGGAAGAAATTCCATAGTTTTTAAATCGAACATGCCAGTACATCTTAAAAAACAGGTATTTGAACAATGTGTATTACCGGTCATCACATATGCCTGCCAGACTTGGACCCTAAATAGTCACACGAAGCAAAAACTGAGAACTGCCCAGCGAAGTATGGAAAGAGCAATGCTAGGGTTTACAAGAAGAGACAGGAAAAGGGCTGTGCACATCCGTTCAATAACTAAAGTAACAGACATCTTAAAAAGAGTCATGACCCAAAAATGGCAATGGGCCGGTCATGTTGCTCGCAAAAGAGATGAAAGATGGACTACGGTAGTGCTGGACTGGATACCGAGAAACCTGAAAAGAGCAAGAGGAAGACCCCCGGATCGCTGGGATAAAGATATACGTCGAGTTACAGGCGTGAACTGGAAGAGGGCGGCTCAGGATCGATCGGCCTGGAAAGAACTACAGCAACACTATGTAGAATTAAATTATAATATATAGCTCATTAGGCTTAAAGAGGCTACATCCTGAAAAAAGGATTGATATAGCTGCAATAATAATAATAATAAAAAAATTAATGCCTCTACTTTTGTTTTATCAGTCTTACATATTTACAAAAGCCAAGAATTCCCTGGTATCTCTTTCGGCTTTTATAAGTCTTAGAGTATACCATACACATTATGCCTTTCATTTTAGTAAAAATTGTATAATGCTTAAGCTAACATTTTCTTTTTAAAAGCCGTGAAAAAACCACTCTGTTTCAGAAATTGAAGACTTGATTTAGAAGATTATCTAACAACGTTTTGTGATTAAATAGCCACAAGATTTGGATGTATTTTTACAAAATTCGTTTTTGTAATATTTTTCTATAAAATATATCCATTTATCGATACTTTTTCTTCGATATATCGAATCCAATATTGATAGCTACTTTTAAAAATGACGATATATCGAAAGTCCGACATTTTTTAAAATATCAACAGCCCTACTCTGGCCCTCTCAGTAATCCAACGATTCGTAAAGCGCTAGTAAAAGGATACAAATCCTAGACAATTTGTTTTATGAAACTGATTGTATCAGCCATTGGATTCTTTGTAACACCGTAAATAGACTCAAAACAAACTCAAAACATTGGCTTCTCTCAGAGTGTTTCGGGAACCAATGGCAGATAAATGAAGCCACGTCAAATTATACCAACTTTTCGGAGACACGTACTATAATTTGGATATTTAAAGAAATTTTTAAGGAAATTAACATTTAGAATTTTCGCGCTCTATATATATATTAAGATAAACACTATGACTGCGAGAAGACAATTCTTTTCTGTTGAGTGTGATCCATGAAGTAAGAACTAGACGGATTTTCAAATGATTTTAAAGATTACTCATCTCAGTTTCACAGGACTAAAATGAGATATATTTTATCTCCATGCAACATCGGAAAGCTGAGAAACAAAGAAACACGTCTGCCTTTGACTGGTTTCTCGCAAGAACGTGGGTCGAATCCCTGTTCGGACATCCAGAGTTCGGTTTTCCATGGTTTCCCTCAATCACTCCAGGCGAATGTTGGGATGGTTCCTTCAAAAGGTCGTGGTCGAATTATTTACCGTTCCTTCCCACCAGTCCTTTCCCGCCTCTAATGACCTCGATGTCGATGACGTGTAAAGCCATAAGCAAACAATAGTCTTTTTAATCTTACGTTCCGTTGATGACGTCTGCCATGATCTTGGGTGTTTAAAAACACCTTTTTTTTCTTATAGCCATCCAATGGATTCTTTTAATTTAGAAATGATGTCAGATATTTCGTAATTAATCTACAGCTGTCCATTCTGAACAAGTGCTCTTGTTGTGTAAGTTTATCTGTGTTCTCGTATAAATCTTAATTTTTCCAATTTTTTTTAGTATTTTGTTTTTTAATATATTTTTTTCCCTTACTTATGGCATTACAACTCATCGTCGTCGAGGTCATTAGAGGCGGGATGAGACTGGGGAAAAATAACGGGTAGGAATTCGGCAATGGCCTTTTTTGAAGGAGTGATTTTGGGAAACCCTGTACAACCCAAGTCTGGATGCCCGTACGGGGATTCGAACCCGCGTCCTCCCGAATGCGAGGTCAGAACGTTAACCGTTCACCCACCAAGCGCGGTTTAATTTTTTTCCCCGCTTTGTTCAAAAGTTATCTTTGTCCTTTTGGATAACTAAAAGTTTTTTACGTATTTTCTTTCTTTCTTCGTCAGTTCTTTCTGTTCCTGTCTTTAATTCACTCTCAGGTACTCTCATCCATAAAATGCTTCTGGAAAATTATTGCTGCATCTACACTAATATTGTAAATGCAAAAGTAACTCTGCTACATTTCACGACTAAACGGCTAAACCGCTTTTGGTGAAATTTTACAGGGGAATGCTGTCTGTTACTGGGAACGACACAGAATACTTTTTTCGGGATAAATAATATATTTTGTCATGAAATTTTGGAAATTGACCGAACAGTGAAATTAACGGTAAGTGTGTTTAAGTCTCTGTAATGTTCTATTGGTAGCACAGGCTTTGTTTGCCTAGCAACCAGTTTGTGTATTCGAAATCATGATGATAGATTAACCAGGGTGCCTGCAACACATAAATTTTATGACGTGCTATAGTATCCAATAATATTTAGTTAGGGGCAAGAAGGATATTACTTACGGCATCGCAAATCAACCTCGTGACAGATCTACCCTCGTATAAGAAAATGGTGTCCAGGCAAGCGAAGACGATTTGAATGGGATACCACAGTACAGATAACTGAGCAGTTTTATGTCGACATATACATGAAAGGTGACAGTGAACCATTGCCAATAACTATCATATTATGCAGACTCCGCGCTTTTTGGTTGTTTACAGAACTTACAGTTTTTTTCTAATCCAATTCTTTTTTTTTTTTTTTTGTTTAAACTGCTTAACGTCTCCTATAACAACTAGGTCTTTAGACACGGGAAAGGATAGGGGGCAAGGAATGGGAAGGAATTCGGCCATGGCCTTTTGAAGGAAGCATCCCGGCATTCACCTGGAGTGATTTGGGGAAACCATGGAAAACCCAAATCTGGATGCCCGGACGGGGATTCGAACTACCGTCCTCTCGAATGCGAGACCAGAACGCTAGCCGTTACACCACCACGCTCGGTAATCTAATTCTAGCTACAAAATTCTAAGTCGACACATACGAAATCGCTAGTAACATCCTATAATGGCCTGGAGTGATACTGATGCCTTGTTGGATCTGTTTATCGTGAGCTTATAAGTCAATTCCAACTTCGTCAGTGTTTCTTTGCCAATTGTAGTATCGCTTACATCATATATATCCCAAATATTTAAATTTATTAACCGATCCAACTTTTCCGTTTAGTGTGAATGTATTTGTTTTACTGTTTGAGACTTTTTATCCAGTTTTAGCTTCGATTTCATGAAGGAATTCTGACGTCGTTTTAGGGGCTGTTTTGCGTTTTGAAATTATTGCAACAATGTCGGCGAAAGTGAGACTTTCATCCTCAAATCATACTTTTCCTGGTTACAGCTTTAATGAAGCGTTAATTAATCACGGTTTTTCTGGAATTCCGGACTCTCCCCCTCCCCCCCCCTCCCTCGTGGTGAGATTTGGTGGGATCTGGTACGAAATCCCTCCCCTAAGGTATATATATATATATATATATATATATATATATATATATAAATCCTATGGCGGTTACACCCCCCCCCCCCTAAATCAGGTATCGACATCGTTTGTATTTTTCATTTTTTTTGGCTCTACCGTTGACGCCCTCACCCCCCCCCCCCCTATCCCTCTCCTTTGATGAGATTTCGTCGGACTCTCTCCCTCCTATTTCCCCTTACGTTATTTTTATTATAATTATTATTTTTACAGGTTTCATTCCGCCCAGGTAAAGCCTGGAAGGCGGGTTACTGGAAGGTCTCGGGGAGGGAAGGGGGATGGAAGTTGGCCGTGGCCTTGTAAGGAACGATGCCAGCATTCGCCTTGGGGGGCATCCACAAATTACGTGAGGTGTTTTTCCGGATTTCTGGACCCCCCCCCCCCTGCCCCCTGGTGAGATTTCGTGAGATCTGGCCGGACCCCCCCCCCCACCCCTCTGGTGAGATCTGGTCCGTGAGAACACCCCCTACAAATCGCCCTGGAAACCTTTGTAGACCTTTTTTTCAGGTCACACCCTAACTTTTTTGACGAAATACCCTCCTAAAATCGACTTTGGCGCGAATTGTAGACCTTTTTTTTGGCTCTACTGTCCCCAAATTTTTCACAAATCTCACGTGAGATTTCCGTAGACCCCCCCTTCCCCCTGGCTAGATCTGGTGAGATTTCGCCGGACCCCCCCCCCCCTTATTTCACCTCACGTAGTTAATGGATGTCCCCTTGAGCGACTGGGGAAAACCTGTCAGGATGGCCGGAAGAGATTTGCCCCTCGTCCTCCCGAATGTTAGGTAGGAAGGCGAATTCACCTTCCTCCCAACTCGGTGTTACGTAATTAATGGTCGCCCGCTAACATAAAAATTACTCAGTAAATTTCTAGTTCCTTTTTCGAAATTCGAGCAGTTTCTGGACGGAAGTTTCCCCCGTTCCACTCCATGCCAGCGTCTTCAGTCAGCCCCAGCGTATTCCTAGCACGGCTACCTCTCCGTTTATCAGCGAGGCGTACCTTCATACCTCCCCCATGAATAAAGCAGGCACGTGGCCCCTGCAGATAGGCAGCCAGCCGCACGCCGCCCGCGGAATACGCAATGAACCGGCGCTCGGCCATATCTATCGACTGCGGGGGTACGCGGTTCGATTTCCTGCCCGTCCCGCCGGCGATGGCTGCTCCGATATTCATAAGTCCGACGGAGCGTGCGGCGCATATCGATACATCGACGGATGAGTATCGCATTTGCTGCATACGGAAAATTCGAGAGCGGAATATATTTTCGGAATATTGCGAATGCCGGGGTATGTCTTAGAAGATTTCGTTGTAAGTTTCGTTCGTTATTCTATAACTAGCTTCCAAGCACGCGACAGGTGGAAATTAATTTTCCTAGTTTCCTATAATAGTGGCAGAGAATTTAGCGGCAACATCTACACCGGATACAAGTACCTTGCAAGCCCGTCAAAAACAACGGGTTGAATTTAGTCTTCCGTTAATTCATTTTCTTCGCTTAACCAAATACAATGGTAATTCAATAACTTTTACAACCTTGAAAATGATATAATGTTGTATATGTTTGTTAGTTTACTGTAACGGCATATAACAACCGTCAGACACAACCGATTTAATGAAATGTTATTTTGTGAATTGTGTATAGCAAGCTTGGAATTGATTACTAATGGTTTTGTATATTTTCAGTGTAATTAATTGTGAATTTGTACAAGTGAACATTGTTTTACGGAGAGAAACTATGTAAATACTATTTAATATGTTCAAGGAAAGTATTGTTCATGAAACATTGATTAAAATTTTGCAATTCTGAATGTTAATGTTCCGAGGACAATTTGCGACGGTTTCAACTACTTTATGTAGATAATTTTGTGTGTAAGTACTTTTAAATACCTTTAATTTTTATTTCCGAGTGTTTTATACGGATTGTAAATGATTCTGTAATAATTCTGAGTGTTTTGTATGGATTCAATTGTTAAAGTATTGTTAGAGTTTGAGAAACGTCGATCGGGACTTTTTGAACAATTCTGAATGTTTCTAAAGAGTATATTTAAGCACGCAGAGATGGCAAGCAGAGTTACTTGTCGGTTGTTGCTAGTTAATTGAAAGTGAGAATCGCTGGAGCATTTGTTTACGTTTGTACTTAATATCTTTAGAAGAAGATGATATCTTGAAAGAAAAATGAATAAGGTGGAAAGTGATTCTTCGAGTAATTATTTCATACAACCAAATACTTAACAAGTGGTATCTATGGACAGAGAGTATAAGAAAACACCTACATCCACCGAATATAAATAAACAATATATGTTAAGTTAAACGAAATTCATACTTTTTCAGTGTTATCACCAAGTCATTTATTGGTTAACCAAATACGATGGTTATTAGATAACGCTCACAACCTCACAAATGACGTAATATGGTACATATTTCTATGTTTACTGCATTAACGATATCTCTGGTGAGAGAATATAAGAAACCACCTATATGGAATGAATATAAATAAGAGAAAAGCAACTAATAACTAATATTTCAACCTAAACGCAATACATACTTTTTTTCAGTGTCCTAGCAATTCATTTCTTCGTCGTTCCTTAGGTAAAAGGAACTGTTATTAAATAAAACTCATAACCTCATTTTCGCAGTAACGTATCTGGCCACAATTGGTCCAGTAACGAAGGCAGGGCGTGTTAAGTTAGCGTTACTGATACGAAGCCCCCATGACCAAAATATCCTTTTACGCAGATAGATGACAATAAAACTCTTTGTTTGAAAGAGAGTAAAATAAAATTTTATACATCCTCCATCGTATTACGAATCTGGAAGTCAATTGATCATATTTAAAGATATATCCCCAAAGAAAAACTCATTTTTAAATACGTCTATAGTGTCCCTACTGTTTCAGCTTTGCTCGTTCCTGTTCAGAGAATTACTAGCTTAGAAAATCTGCAGAGTCAATAAAATGCGTATTCCATGAAACTGAAGTCGTAAGCAGCAAAATTTGATTTCTACTGTTCCCTACAACACAAAGATTTAGAACCATTTTCCTGAGGAAGACGCGATTAAAGGATTATAATTTAAGGAGTCTATTAATCAGTGAAAAAAATAAAAACAAGACAAGTGTTATGTCCGGATTACAGGCATTTAAACGTTATAAGTTTCTGCCAAAAATGGTTATTCCATGATCGTCATACCTGCAATAACAAATTGCCAGGCAAAGAAAAGTGTCTTCTACCTGTTTGCCAGTCTAAAGCAATTTGCTCATACAATGTGATTTCTATATATCTTGATAAACGTATGTGAAAGCATCAACGAAATATGGTGATAAGTATTATAACTATATACGTTTGTGCGTATAAACGCACGAAGGTAAATAAATCAAAAAAATCTTATCTTTGATATTTTTGATCGTTGCAGTCGTTAATAACATTGTAACTGAACAAATAAATTAATTTATTAATAAATAAATCACGCCCCAAAAAATCTTTATTCAAGAGAGCAGAATGAAACAAAGCACTACGAATGAGAGTCAAGTCTAGTATGAAAACACCACGTAGAGTTAAGAAGACACACCAAACGAGAACGAAATCTTATAGGCTGGGCAAACTCGGCGGCGCAAAAGCGACCGTAAAATTTTATGCGTATAGGTTGGCAACACGTTGTGCAGAGGTGTACAAGGCCAGCGGAGTGTCTACAAGGCTGACTCCAGAGAAGTGGTGTCAGAAGTGGGATTGCCCGAGCAGGCTTGTCAACACGACTGCGAGAAAGATCGGCGTTTTGTGGCGTCTTGAGAGAGGGTCGACGCTGATTGGATGGAGGGACTGGCGTCGCAGATTGGACGATCACACACACACATGTATGTGTGTGTGTGGATGGCAAACGGATCGCTGGAGCGTGTCTTAGCGCTGAGGTGAACAGGAGACGTCCAGCAGATTGAGGTCGCCTGGACGGGCTTACACTTGTCAGCAAACAAGGGAGACTGTGTGTGCTGTATGAGGGTGGTCTGAAAACTTCTCTGCCTAATTCTTAGGTATAAAGAGCCGTTTTGGAGAATCGCTTCAGGAAGGATATTCTTGGAGAAAATGTCGTGTATTTAAGGTATAATACGTCGTTAAAAGAGTTTAAATTATGAAATGAGTATTTTATTTTTACAACTGTTACAAGCGATTATTCATCCAGTGTATAACGCAAACTGTCAGTTGCTTAAAACTCGATTCTTCAGTAGATTGGTGCATTTTATTTATTCATCCACTTCTCTCTCCTTCATCTCATCCTGAGTTAATTTCTACATCTCAACATACCTTTACATATGACTTAAATTATCAGTTATTTGCTTCATTAATTTTAATCATCGCCTTCGTCTACTGTTTCCCTTTTCAAATACTTCCTTAACTAACATTATAATGAATCCCGGATGCCTTAAAACATTACGTTTTCTTCAGTAATCTTCGTTCTTCACGTTTGCATTTCCAGATTTCATTCATTAACTTCTTTATCTGGCAGCTGATATACATGAACCGTACAAAGATTCTTTCTTCTTCACAACCTTCTCCCAACATTTTGTGGGCTGCAATCAATGAGGTTTTCTCATCGTCAGCATGACGAAATTTGGAGCTATGGTTTTAAGGCCGCACGGCATTGCTGACACCATGTATTTTATAACATCTGCCCTGAGCAGGTTGGTGGTTCTGTGGTTAAGGCGTCTGACTGGGGATTTAGAGGTCCCCGGTTCAAATCCCTGTCTCGGTGGGGATTTTCATAGACCCTTAACCCGACCTCCACCTCTGGCACAGGTTGCTGTGTAATGGGAAGTACGCCGGAACCCTTCCGTGGTACGGATGCTACGGTAAGCTGTATGGCCCCAGAACCCGGTAGGATTGATGGATTAGGTTAGGGGACATCCATAAATTACGTGAGGTGGAATAGGGGAGGGGGGGGTCCGGCGAAATCTCACCAGATCTCACCAAGGGGGAGGGGGGGGGTCTACGGAAATCTCACGTGAGATTTTGCGAAAAATTTGGGGACAATAGAGCAAAAAAAAGGTCTACAATTTGCGGCAAAGTCGATTTTAGGAGCGTATTTCGGTTAGGGTGTGACATAAAAAAAAAGATCTACAAAAGTTTCCAGGGCGATTTCTAGGGGTGGTTCTCACGGACCAAATCTCACCAGAGGGGGGGGGGGGGCCGGCCAGATCTCACGAAATCTCACCAGGGGGGGGGGGGGTCCAGAAATCCGGAAAAACACCTCACGTAATTTGTGGATGCCCCCTTAAGTCGGCTACGACAGGAGTGGTATGCGAAGTAAATAGAAACCCTGTCACTAGGTCATTACGACTATAGTGCGTTCATTTAACAGAGGCAGCCCAAGATCACTCCGCTCTATCCCCACTCGGCGTCCCTTACCCCTGCACGCGACGGGAAAAGAGTGCCTGCTGACAAATGCCACTCACGTACATGGGCACAGTGGTCTGCTAGGATGGATACGTCACCGGAGTGGCTGGTGATGTGAGGAGTTAGGCTAGGGTACATTACCTTGAACCGCCAGTTGAGGGTGAACAGACTATACACAGAATTGTTATTATTACTGCCTACTGCCATGTCGTACTTAGTACTAATGAGGGATGTGAAACGTGTGATAGTGATAGCTTATGAGGCGGAGATTGGGTGCCGTCCCATCATTGATGGAAGTGTGAAACCTCTTAAGAACCCCAGTCAGGACGACCAGTACGCGAAGCCCTGTGTTCGTGTCCGGTCCGTTGTAACCCTTCCCTCGGGATCCAATGTTTGGCGCCTCATCGCACTGAGCCGCAATGGCGAGTGAGTATTCTATTTCCAGAACTACTCAAATTACCGTCGGAGTAAACTGTGATTATTCGTCACATTGCTCGAAACAAGGTGCCAGATGATTCTTAAGATTTCCGCGGCCGTCTTTGTACATCATTTATGTCTTTACGGGCTATACCGCGTAGTTTATTGGATTATCTAAGCTTTCGGCTGTTATACTCCAGCCTTCTTCAGAGATACTGTTTATATTTATGTTCACAAAGCAACAGTCGCAAAGCATCGCAGAAGAAAAGGCCGCTATCTTCGATGCTTGGCGACTGTTGCTATGTGAACATAAATATAAACAGTATCTCTGAAGAAGGCTGGAGTATAACAGCCGAAAGCTTAGATAATCCAATAAACGACGCGGCACAGCCCGTAAAGCTATAAATAAAGGTGTCGGATGTTTAGAACTCCATTCTATCACTAAATTAGTGTTTTTCGTTTGATTATCCGTCTCTGCTATGCAATCGTACACCAATTCCTGAGCCAATCTTTTTCGCGTCAACATATTGGAATAAATTACCAAGCGAAATGGTGAATTTGTTACCAAAAACGTTGAAAGAATTTAAAGTTAAAATTTTGTAGAGGGCAACTGAAGGTTGGTGCAGGAAAAGGGGAAGATGGGTGTTTAGGGAAATTGCCACCAGAGCGTGTGCTTCATTGCAATTAAATTAAATTAAATAGTACACATTACGTCCGGAATTATCAGCTATCACTTTCGTGGACTTAAATCATCGTCTTCGACTATAATTTTCTACTTCAAATACTTGTCGCTAGTAACAAATTAATGAATCCCGCCTGTCTTAAAACGTTAAGTTTTCTTCAGTAATCTTCATTCTTGACAGCTCAATCCAAATCGTGTTCATTATCAACTTTATCTGCCAACTGATACACATGTACTGTACGAAGATTCTTTGTTCGTGGAAATTAGTACACTAAATTTTATTTTTTAAGATCAACGTTTTCTGCATTGACCCTGTAACACATTTTCTCACCTACGTAAAATTAGAGACAACAATAAAAGTATATTTATAGCACAAGTAATTATTCGGATTACGTAGTTCAATTGTAACAACGACAAAGAATACTAATACTTGCAACAATAACGTACTACGTTTCTAGAGATATACATTGTTTCAGAACTCTTTACCAGTGCCTGATCTGGGTACTTTCGAGGCAAATGTGGAATTGTCTCCCCTCCGAACGCCGTCACCACCTCACGTATCGTCGCCGCCTGTATTATTTCTCATGGAGCTAAGATAAAGGATCTCCACAACGTAAATTTTCCGTCCTTCAAACACGATTTTTATGCCCTCCTGAAGTTGACGCCTGCGGCAAGCGCACCTGTTTGAAACCTTCCCTACTAGATCCGTCACACCGAGCGTGGTGGTGTAACGGTTAACGTTCTGGCCTCGCATTCGGGGGGACGCCAGTTGGAATCTTCCACCGGGCATCCATATTTGGGTTTTCCATTGTTTCCCAAATCATTCCAGGAAAATGCCTGGATGCTTTCTTTAAAAAAGGCCATGGCCGAATTCTTTCCCATTCCTTGCCCCCCATCCTTTCCCGTCTCTAAAGACTTCGCTGTTAAGAGACGTTAAGCAGTGAAAAAAAAAAAAAGGTAATTGGTAGAGGTCTTTGACAGACAGATAGCGAAACGTCAGCAATAGGGCCCCATTTTTGACTTGGGTATTGTACGCTCAAAACGGACTTATGCGCTTTGAAAGGGGATATAGATGTGCTCCGACCACATTGCCACGTTGATTGTGGGTGGGAAGCAGTATTTCCCTGAATAAAGGTCTACCCAGGTCGTCGATACTGTTATAATGCAGGTACCAGGAATTTTTCCACCGTACCCTCACGAATGTTTCACCATCCACGGCAGGTGAGCGGTAACGAAAAGGCTGGCTTTCGGGGGAGCCCAGGTACGTATAAATCCCAGCCCGGCCATCCAGATTTCGCTTTCAAATTATTTCTTTAAATTATTACAGACTAATGCGGGATGATTTCTTCAAAACGCTATTACCGAATTCCTTCAAATTCATTGTCACTAAACCTCTCTCATCTCTAATGACCTCGATTTCGCCGAGGAGTAAAAACCGTAGCAAGGAAAACATATATATATATATATATATATACATACAGGGTGTTACAAAAAGGTACGGCCAAACTTTCAGGAAACATTCCTCACACACAAACAAAGAAAATATATTATGTGGACATGTGTCCGGAAACGCTTACTTTCCATGTTAGAGCTCATATTGTGGACGGCTGTGATATAATACGCCATTCTCCAGGGCTGCATCAGCGCATCAGGGATTCCATGCGACGGAGGGTGGATGCATGTATTCTCGCTAACGGAGGACATTTTGAACATTTCCTGTAACACCGTATTTGAAGTCACGCTGGTACGTTCTGTTGCTGTGTGTTTCCATTCCATGTTTAATGTGATTTGAAGAGAAGTAATAAAATGAGCTCTAACATGGAAAGTAAGCGTTTCCGGACACATGTCCACATAACATATTTTCTTTGTTTGTGTGTGAGGAATGTTTCCTGAAAGTTTGGCCGTACCTTTTTGTAACACCCTGTATATATATATATATATATATATCTTTCTTATACATAAATCCAACTACAGGACGAAACTGTTTCTTCCCTCCTCCAGATTAAAAGTAAATATATTCCGCGTATAGTACGAATTACAGGCAGTTGTAATTCGTAATTCTGAACAATATTTTACAGATCACTTAAGAATTATTTCGGGTTTGCGCAACAATCTACAATTTTTTATTATTACTACTAGTATTTTATAATTCCGTGATTCGCTATCATAAAGTGCAATCATTCATGCATAGTAAGGGAATTACGGGGTATGGCAGGAGGTGCCCAAGGACTATTTTGTGGAACCATCCCTGCGTTCGCCTGGAGTGATATAAGAAAATCTTGGAAAACCCGGATCAGGATGTCGCGACCGGTTTCTGGAGCCCTACTTCTGTCAGGTTCTAATTTTTTTAGCTTCATAAATCCTTCTTATTCCATTCCGTAATTGGTCGTTGGAAAAATAAGTATAGAAACGGAAAGGTTCTCTCTCCGATTTCTCTTCTCATATTTTCACGGTCATTTCTTGATATAAATTTTACTGATACGAAAATTTGTTTGCTGTCATCTTGCCGTGAAATTTTCAGTTAGCTTCTGACTAGAGCAACGCCTATAGTATTTCAGATATTCCTAACCCAACTCCTTCAACTTTGCACTTACGTTTTCCTTCCAGATATCTATACGTGTCACTAATCGGGTATCTCTTCTTCGGACCTACACCTGTGCCTCCATTAACCCCTTTTGATGAAGGCCCCATACATTAGAATAATATTCTAACTGGGTTCACACTAGTAAATTATATGTAATCGACTTAATTTCTGGCGTACACTTTACTGTTTCAAATTACGACCAAGGAATCTGAGCATACGGTTTGCTTTCCCAATACCTTCTCAATATCTGCAACTACTATATCCTGTATTTTCATCAAGCTTACGGTGATCACTGATTCTGTAAAAAGAAGAGGTGCATTAGGATACAGCGATGTCTCAGCAAAAAATGCCTCTTTATTAGATTTTGCTGCGATGTGTCCGGAGGGCTGGAGAGAACCAACTTTGTTGACGAGCTCAATCTGGAGAGCTCGGAAGGACGGTACAATAACAGACCTCTCAACCCCTTTCGCCTTAACAAACCTGCAAGCAGAGCAGCTCAGCCCTTGTCCCCAAAACACGCCCACAGAACGGGATATTGGACGCCATCATAAAAAAATAACGCCGAGGACGAGAGAAGCCGGTGCACCTGGGTCTGCCGTCCCAGCTGGCAAGTGCGTATAGCGCGAGATGAGATGGCTCTGTACACGATGAGAAACTGCCCGGCTCGCACCTGCGGCTTATGAAAAAACTTGTGCCACTGCCTCAGGGCGCTATGCTGGGACCGCTTGTAACCGCGACCGAGGTTGCGGGTTGAACCAAGCGGTCAGTAGCCATTATACGATATGAATCGATGCTGTAAGATATTAACGCAAGCTACATACTAAAATACCACATCATAACACTTTTGTTGTACACCTTCTTTTGAATGTGATGATCCTTTTGTTGTGAATCATAATAATTCTTAACATTTTTTGTTAGGTTTAGGCCAATGGATCTCTCCTATGCAAATTGGGCTGGAGAAGTTGTTACTTGGTGGAATGATGGATTGAAACATGGGTCCATTAGAGATCTGTATCTGTGGGGATTATCTGGCCTTGGAAAGAGCTCACTTGTGAATATTTTACTTGATTACAGTAAGAATGAGAATTCAATTTCTGAACCTACTCCATCTGATTTTTCTTTTCAAACTTTAGGTGAACGCCATAAAACAATAGTGTTTGAGGAATTTTACGAGAGATGGCTAAAGTATGACATGGAGTTAAAAAGATTGTTTGAGGGTACTCCATTCCCCACTAATGTAAAATTCTCTAGTTCTATTAATCTCAATTTCTCTGCATACTAACTAATTGACCATCTTCAGCTGTGTGTTTCACCTTAACTACATTTTTTGCTTGCAGCTGTAATCTCAATGGTATTTAGATCAAAATATCGTGTTAGATTAACTATTAACTAGATTCACTAGTACTAACGTTCTAGTCTACAGTTTCATTCACGAGGACCAAGGGGCCTCTGTTTGCTGCTGGCAGTATGAAATATTTAACTTAATCAATTTATTTATTTATCATATGATTATTTAACAAGGTACGAAATAGGAAATGTATCTTTTTTTGTATCTTTTGACCGAGAGGTCTATTCAGACGGTTCGGTCTAACCTTAGCGCTGTTGCTTTCTTAGCACTACTTAGGGGTCACGTGTAGGGCAATTGAGGTTATACCTAATTACGTGAAACAGCTTAGACCCCCCTTAATCAATTCTTAAATATAAGTAACAGATTAAATAATTTAAAATATGTATCATCAGTGATGTAAACAACCTCAAAATTTTTCCATGTTGTGTAGAGTGTCAAAGGACTCCATGTCATTATTAGCAGCAGGATTTGTTTTTACTCTGATATCATCATCATCTTTAGCTACTCCCGACCACTGATCAGACCCGCTTGAAACAAAAGCCTCTCCAACACTTCCTCTCCGTCCGCCATTTCTCTTCTTCCACTGTCTGTCAATTTCCTCCTGTTTCTTCAACACACTTATTAACACCTTTCACCCATCTGTCCCTCGGGTCTTCCTTATGGGTCTTTTTAGCTTCAACTCTATGTCCACCATCTTCCTTTTTATCTTCTCCTCTCCCTTTCTCTTCTGGCGACCGTACCTCTCTAACCTTGATTTCTCTATTATTTGTTGTAACCGTTCCTCCTTGATCACCTCACTGATTTTCTCATTAGTCATTCTATCCCTTCTCGTTATTCCTACAGTGCTCCTATGAAAATTCATTTCCATAGCTTGTAATCTCCTTTTTTCCTTCCGCTTCATCACCCATGTTTCTGATCCATATGTTAAAATTGACAGAAAGCAGGTTTCCTTAGTCTTTTTCGGCATATCCATTCTGAATACCAGGCCTCACATAGTCTTAAAAATCTATCTGCACAAATTCCTCTTTCATTTATCTCCGTCCTGTTATCTCCATTTTCTTCAACCAAACAAAAACCCAACTACTTTAAGTCCAAACTGAAAGAGTTTCTGCTTCAGAACCCATTTTACTCTGTGAAAGAATTTTCTTCTTGGAATTTGGTAACTAAGAATGACTGATAAAATAGTATATATGGTGTATGGAAGGGGAAGGTGACAAAGTTGTCCACAATTACTAAAATGATATATGGTTTTTCTTTCTGTTGAAACTTTTGACAATTTAAGTAATTATTGTGGTTACAAAATTCCACTCATATATAGTAACTAACATGGGATAGCATGCATTCAAAAAACTGCTGTGAAAAATTATGATACTAACAGGTTGTTAAGTAATTGACTGCTTATGAGTTGTTGGTAATATAATTGATATTGTTAATAAGTGTGTGTACTGTTCCACATAAATAGCAACTAACATGATATAATAGGTTATGTAGTCGCAAATCACAGTGAAACTTATCATGGTTACTGGTTGTAAGAAAATAACTGATTATTAGATGCTGGTAACAAGTGTATATACTGTTCCACATAATAAGTATTAATTAACTCGGGATTGTGTTTGTAGATAACAGGAGATATTGGTTATACTAATGGGTTGTAGCTAACTTGTTGTCAATATATAATAACATTATCAATTATATAGTAATATTGACATTACAAATAAGTGTATGTACTGTTCCACATCCCCGAGATTATTCTCACATGGGATCAAAGTGAACATATCTATCTATCTATCTAAGCTTCCCAAATATTTGAAACGTTCCACTTTATTCAGTTTCTCTCCTTCAAGTGATATGCCAGCCGGCCTCGGTAGCGTAGGGGCTAGAGTGCTCCACGTACCGATGGTCGCCGGTTCGAGTCCGGCCGGGGGTATGGCTGTTTAGGTTAAGTGCTGTGTTGAGTGTGCCCTGTGTTGTCGTATAAATTGAGCGTTCACATAAACAGTTGGAAACATTCATTAACATTGACGATATATAAAATACATTGAGTGCTGGCTGAATGGCTACATGTCGATTGCAAAAAAAAAAAAAAAAAAAAAAAAAAAAAATGATATGCCTCCGTCCTGATATTCTTTTTTGTAGTGATCACCACTTCACTCGTTCTTGCAGAGAACTTATGAGATACACAACATCACTACCTCACTAATGGTGAAAATCATTATTATAAGAATATTTTGTTATTATGTATTATGATTTTGTTTAGTACCTTTGGTCATTTATGTTTCAAGGTCAGAGAACGTCAAGCCAGACCAAAAAATATCGCTGGTTGCGACGAGTGAGTGTTGTAAAAAAGATGTCTTGAGAAGCATAAATTAAAAAGAAGTTCCATAATCCTGTCGGGAGTAACGCATAATTTAATTTAATGTTGAAAAAGATAATTGTGCAAACGAACTGTACCTATTGTGTTCGCATTCGGGAGGACGGCGGTTCGAATCCCCGTCCGGGCATCCAGATTTGGGTTTTCCATGGTTTCTCCAAATCACTCCAGCCAAATGCCGGGATGCTTCCTTCAAAAGGCCATGGCCGAATTCCTTACCATTCCTTGCCCCCATCCTTGCCCTCCGTCCTTTCCCGTCTCTAAAGACCTCGATGTTAAAAAGAGACTTAAAGCACTTAAAACACTTAAAACCGGATAGAATAATGTTTGTAAACAGGGCGTTAACAGATAAGTGGACAGTAATTGTTATTATGAAAGTGTAATAAACTGTTTCAGTTGATATTTGAAAAAAGTAATCGACTTAATTTAAAATATAATTTACTTTAAGCTGTGATGTTAAACACAGTAATGGATATAGAAGACAAATAAAGATCCTGTAGTACTGATGCGATACTGGAAATTTTTTAAATATAATAATTTATTATTAAATAAGGAGGAAACTTTACAAGCCATATGGTGGAATTAACCTCTCCCAGACCTCCAGCTGATTCTTCAGTTCTCCTCAAACTAGCAGGACATCAGCAAGTAAGATTGCTTTCGTTCTCTCCGCAATACTCTGCACCACCTTCTTCAATATTTCATCCCTAACCACTACAAATAACGGGGGGAGAGTGAACTTAATTTTTTTAATCCAGTTTTCAACTGAAACCATTCGGTGATCCAATACCACTTTGACACAGCTTTTGCTATCCTAATGCACATCCTTCACCCTTTTCATTGTGTCCTTCTTCACTGATCTCATTGCTTCCCACACTCTGTTTCGGCTAAGCAATTATACGCCTTTTCAGTGTTCAGAAAAGCCATCACTAGATCCTTGTTTTGATAGCCTTGCTTCAACTTTTTTTCGTATCCCCGTCCGGGCATTCGGATTTGGGTTTTCCATGGTTTCCCAGATCACTCCAGGCAAATGCCGGGATACTTCCTACAAAAAGGCCATGGCCGAATTCCTTCCCATTCCTTGACCCCATCCTTTCCCGTCTCTAAAGACCTCGCTGTTAAGAGACGTTAAGCAGGTAAAAAGAAAGAAAAAACTTTTTTCTTTCTTATGATGGAAATCTTTTCCGTTTGCTAGTTCCTGGATCCAGCGGTGATAGTTAGGAAACACTAGTTTCAATTCATAGTTGTTTCTATATATATATATATATATATATATATGGTAGCAGCATGAGGCAGACCATTTTCACATTCGTGGAATCAAATCTACCTCAGAGAATTGTGTAGATGAAGTGCGATATTGCTCATTTTTTATGTTTATAATACTTAACGAATTTTCTGACTACTGGTAAATACTCGGTGTCAATGCTTGTTGCTTGAAATTAGCAATAAGTTGCTCATTATAGATGATACAGTCTATTTCCAGCTTTGAAGATGATGTACTATGCGTGTGGTTTGTAAAAACTTGTAAATGGCTGAAGCGTTTCTACACATTTTTTTTTTTTTTTTTTAATGCTTTCTAAAGGAGTCCAACCCTGGTGAAAGAACCGTTAACTTTTTATACTTATCTAGAAATACGTTATTCATAGACTTTCGATTGGAAATTAGTAACTAATTAATCACAATGATTTTTATCAGATATTCTTCAATAATAATTTATTCTTACTTTGAAGGTCCTATATAATAGGCCTATCAGTTAAATAATTTTGTTTTTAAAATAAAAAGTCAAGCATTAATTAACGAATTAATTGGCATGAAATCGGGAAGAAAGTTAGTGGCCACCAGTACAAAACGTAAAAAAATAACTCCTGTCCTTATCATCACATATTTCTTTAATATTTATGGTTCGTCGACAGTAAGATCATTAGGGCCACGACAGAATTCCTGAAAACTAAGAAATCGAGCACAGTGTTTATGGGGTGACAACCGCGGAATTCCCCTGCAAATATATCAGTTTTGAATCTAAACTCTGCTGAGACAGATATGATAATTGTAGATGATGAACTATGTATGAAGACCATCGTAATGACATTTATTTCGCTTTCATGTTTGACTTAGGAAATTCAGTTAGCTCGTTCTCCAGTCTGTAATTCATGGCACAGTTCCAGATAGGTCACACAGAACATCAAATTTCCCCTCTTTCGCCACTGTCCAGAGAACTCCATATTGATCCGCTCAATAGAGCTATCACATTGAGGGGAGTCCCCTAATGGGATTGTCAACTGTTATCAGCCAACTGCGACCATGGTAACGTCAAACCTCTTACCACCCACTGAAGGGCTTAAAAACCTAATAGTGTTGATGTCTTGTGACGTTGCATTTACGGCTATGCCTGCATTCTAGTACTGTCGAGCTTAATGCCGTAAGTACAGGGTGTTTTAAAACTAAAACGTATACTGAAATCTCCATGACGAACGAATGTGTTATGTTGATTTTCACGAATCAGTTTCTAAACAATGGTCAATAGTGCGTTATAGACTACGTGTGATATCGAGCGGAAGAATGCATATTTATCATTTTTGTGGACATTAATAAAAATTTCAGAATTATCGTTCATACCATCAAAAATTATGAGCAAACATCTCTATGGCTAGCATCACTGCATAGAACAACTAGTTCCGAACCTGTTATATCTGCGAAATAAGTGTTTCATCATAGTTTAAAGAACCCGCGGTGGGGAGTTGGAAATTTTTCTTTTGTAGGTAAAGAAGTTATGAACAGGAAAAAATGATTCAGGAAAGTACTGAATAATTTCCTAAATGAACGGAAATATTTAAAACTAAAATTCGTAAAGTGCAGCTACCTAGTTCTATTTCTTTAAGACATTAACGTCCCCTACTTCTCCGAATCAGAAGATATACTTCTCCCTTCACTGCCCCTTCTAAAGCAAGTCCTACTTATTTACTATTTTACATTTCACGCTGGTTAGAGTATTATCGCCTTTACGCATTTACAAGAAATCTTTGAAGCTTTATGTGTGGTATACAACACCTCAACAACTCTTAGAAGCGAAGAGTTGACTTTAAACATATTAGCAAGAAAGAAAATCGAAGCATTTGAAACGTGGTGCCATAGAAGGATGGTGAAAATTAAGTGGACAGTGCAAGGTTACATTCTCGTTTCCTGCAGCCCGTATTGCATTTTGCTTTAATAATTCATCGGCATCGTATTCAACATTTTTGAATTAAAAGAAAACATTTATTGATTTCACTAAACCATTTAAAATTATACTTTCTTTGATTGAGAAAGAAAATTTTCACACTTTGGACTCGACTTTTCAATATATTCTGTCCATAACATCCAAAAGGACAAAATCTTTTTTATAAACTCAGAGATAATATTTTGTCTGCGATATAAGTCACAGTTTAGCCAACCTCTATGGTTGTTATCTTACAACAGACTACGAAACTAATGTGTTTTGGAGATAATGGCTGAGTAAAGAAGTTTGAGGATGAGTCTTACATAAACAAGAGACAGGGTGGTGAATTGCATTTTAAGCATTGCTGGATTGGATAATTTGTTAGTGGAGGGAAAGAACTATAGAGAAAGACAGTTATTAGAATATATGAAGCAGATAACTGAGGACGTAGTTAATAAGGGCTGTATTGTGATGAAGAGTTTAGGAGATAGGGAGTAATGGAAGATTGCGTCAAACCAGTCGATAGACTGATGATTATATATTACAACAATGATATTCTACCCCGACAATGCTGCATTAAACCAGAACACAGATGATTTTGCCATGTAGTTAACAAAAACATATTAAGAGAAGACAGATATGGAAATGTCACTATCACTGTCAAAAACTACTCACTTCAAATTCACGGAGGTAGGGCACCGTATGCCCATCTTTGACCTGTCGTACGAAGGAGGAAAGTGACAGGCTGTATGGTATCTCCGATCGAATTCGTAATGGACAGTAGGATTAATTAGCTTCGTGAGTCATTCAGGAACAAAATACCTAGGCTTCGTTGGGGATCAAACATCGACTTGTCATCATTGTAGAGTACATGAACTAGAAGTATGGTGCTGTTGCAAGCCAAATGCTTCAGTAATGGCGGGGTAAAAGGTAGTAGGATACACAGCAATGCAAATACTTTCGATACAGGACAACGCATTACACTGGTAGATTCAGGGCTTGTCCGCACCATATAATCAAGTCTTGACGAAATTTAAAGTGTTCCACTAGACGAGTCACTTATCCACCCAGGCTAAACCTCGCCGTGTTTCCAAATAAGCGCTAATGCTACACAAGTCTGCAATCTCACTTAACTACCGGTACAAACTCATCGGCATTCACCAACACGCCACACCTAGCAGGGCAACCCTTCCCCCGGCAAAAAAGCATGACGGAGCATATTTTTCCTTCTGACGTTTTTCCCCCCGGTGCTTCACCTCCGGCCGGAAGGGGAGAGAACCACTCTCGTAGTAGTCTGTACAAAGTACATTACTCCGCCCCCCGGAGGTATTATAAAATAACAATCACTACTTGCTGGTCCCGCGTATCAGGCTGCAGGGGGGAATTACACAGTATACGCCCTCGACATGCAAAGTAGGGTGCTATGGCCGTCACAGGGGCTCACTTAGTCTCAATTTGTAGCGCCGCTGCGGTTAGCCACGGAGTCTGCAGATAAGCCACCAACACCCGACGGGAACTTACCCAAGGTTTCACGTGAATACGTCCGCAAATTTGTTTCCTTTGCGGCGGCAATTCAGGAAACTAGGAACAATATCGGAAAACACGGTTTACTCTATTTGCAACTAACTGTTACCAGCGATTAAGAAAACTTTGTTGCATGAAATCGGGATAGTAGGAAGGGTTACTAGGTTACAAAGCCTGCAGTTAAACGTGTACATTTTATTTCATACATCCAATTAATACCCACAGGTGGGCACAGTTAATCCAAACGTTAACTTCGTTAATCATTATTCCGCTACTTAAAAAGTTAACTTCGATAATCGTTAAAGCGTTAAATGTTTATAAATTTAACGCAAGTTAAAGTTATCCGTTAAAAGTTAACTAGTCAAAAGTTGTACTGATGTATTAGTAATATAGTACGGTAGGTGTAACTGCTCTCTATCTCAAGGTGTTATGTACCATGATGCAAGTGTGGATTTATTTATAAAAATTAACAAATTGTGGTTATGCTATCTCCACAACAACGAAGTGGTATTCCTATCTGTTTTTATCTTTGTTGAGACTGTGATCAACATAACACTTGCAAATTGTCTTACAAGAGACAATTAAGGTACTCGTGACTATATTAAAAAAAAGTAGTAAAAACATGAATATGTGAAAACTACGACCAGTGAAATTTGCGGCCAACCTGAAATCTACGACCAATCCCTGTTACGGTTACCTTTGTGCTACGGCCTACCTGTGACCTAAAGGCCCCTTTAGACGACCCGGCCTGGTTTCACTAAATCATGACGCTTTTTAGTTTATTTACGTTTGCGAAATTCACAATATAAAATAGTCACGCCGCCGGCGTTACGCCGCCGCCGGCTGAAAATGCTCGGCGCGCCGCCGCCAAGATTTTAGCTGACGGCACCCACTACTACACCGAACATACGAGCAGCGCTGCCAGTACAGCCAACTTATATTATACCACTGTCTCTTTGAAATTATACAGAATGAAACCCAATTATACAAAGGGGTCATCCATTGATTACATACGTGACTGAAAGTGCTGGGAGCAAAAAAAGTCCACGAAAAGTAAACAATATATCTATACATTGATAAATTTTGAATAACAAAAAGGAAATAGATATGCAGGAAGGGTTGCCAACTCAATGAAACAAAGGGCAAACACTTCCAAAAAGGTGCTGGAATGTACTTTACTTTTAAGTGCTCATTTTTGTATCCAATTATACAAGGTAATCTGTTATACAAACAGGATACAAGAGGTAACCAAATTATACAGGTTTTGTATCCAATTATACAATCTGGCAGCCCTCCATACGAGTGGTGGCGTGGCGCACAGTTCAAACAAACGAAAAGACGTCAACAACCTATGTAACGGACTAAAGTTAACGGAAGTCCAATTTAACGGAAGTTAAGAAGACCGTTAATGATTTTTTAGGTTAACTTAAAAGTTAAATTTTCACAATTTTTTTAACTTCGTTAATTAACGATTAACGGATTAACTGTTTTGTGCACAGCTGTGTTAATACCACATGTGTTAGGTTATCTTACGACATAGTCTCGATATCGGTTTAGGTACTTTTCGCTTTGTGGGATGAGTTTGAATATTCCCTCCCGTCCTCGCGTGTTCAGCCACGTTGTCACAAGTGTTCTACCTCATCATCTAAAGCCAATCGTCGGCCTCCTAGGGGTCCTTCACGCGACAAAAAACGTGAAAGTCGCTTGGAGCGAGGGCCAAGCTGCAGGGAGGGTAATAATTCCGTGCTAGGTCGGCCACTGCGATTCTCGTCGGTGACGTTTTCTGTCGGTGGCCAACTTTCGACACCATTCTGCGACATGTCGACGAGACATTGTCTTCCCGTATACCTCTACCAGCTGCCGGTGAATTTCAGCCTCGCTTACATGTTTCGCCCACAGAAATCGTATAACTGAGCACATTTCTTCGCGAAATCAGTTTTCCAAATGTGTCGCAATTTGTATTTACCTACAATTAGCGCTGTAGATGGCGGGTGGCTGAAACTTTGCATTGTTGCCAGACGCATGTCAGAATTACCACACACTACTAATATATATATATATATAAAGACTAATGCATGTTTGTTTGTTGGTTTGTTTGTTGTTCATACAAATCCACAGTTTTAATCCGATTTCGATTAAAGTTTGCACACTTATCCTTTGAAACAAGGAGGAAAATACTGTTTACATTTAGTTGAAAAATTTTCTGTATAAATAATATATGTTGTTTTATAATTTCGAAACTGATGGCGATAAACAGACGCGTAGGATGTCTAGGTCTCTGTACTGCCTTTTCCGGATAGCGGTCTGGTAGCTCAGTGGCTAGTTCGCATCGAGCCGCCGTCGCTTGCGGTTGCTCGATACTTTCCTCAAGCGAGGTTCAGTGAGTGTATCAGTGAAAACTTAGCTTGTGGTTTACGATAGTGAAAATGGAATCGACGATACGGAAGAATACACTGAAATTTGCGTTCGACGCGAAGGAGACAAGACCACGTGCATATGACTTCCATGAATGGCTGTATGAAAAATTCGACTTGACAGACGCAGATGTATACGGAATCCAAATGGACTTCTTGACTTATGCAGTATACGTTAAAATGACAAATGACAACTTGTGCAATACTATCGTAGAGAAAACTGGAGGGAAAGCCGACTACCAGAACCCAGATGGAACCGTAAGTACCGTATATATAAGCCACGCAGGGCTGGGGCTACGATCAGTAAGAGTTTTTAATGTACCATTTGAAATTAGTAATGCTAGTGTAACGGCAGCAATCCGAAACTATGGTGAAATAATAACGGCGACCGACGAAAAATGGAGCCCTAAGTTCAGATTCCAAGCAAACAACGGCATACGGTGTGTGAAAATTGATTTAAAAAAACATATACCTTCCTATATAATGATACAGGGTTTCAAAGCATTAATAATATATGAGGGACAACCGCGCACATGCTCTGTTTGCAATGAACCAGGACATCTAAGATCTGAGTGTACAAAACGCCGACCATTACAACTTCCAAGAGTAAAATTGTCAACATCAGAAACTATAACAGCAAATGCTACAATCGCGGAAGCGAGTAAGGAAAGTAGCAACACAGCGTCTTATGCAGAAGCCACGGCACAAGTCAACAGTGTAAACGTAGGCCACACTGTAACATCAGCATGTGAGCCACACACAGAAACGTTGGAAAACACGGAAAACATGGAGATCGATGTAGAGGACAACTCGGAACAGCTCGGCGGTAAACAGGAAACACAAGCAGAAAAATCTGGACAAGAAGAAGAAGAAAACGAAGAACAAGAACCGGAACAGAAATTACATGAAAAAGAAATAGAAGAAGAGAGTATCCCAGAACATGTCATACACATAGAAACATTTACAAATAAAACAACTCACCAGGCAGAAGAAGATTCCGAAACAAAACAACGGATTGAAATGCACAGCTCAACGATCAATAACAAAGCCGAGAAAGAAATAAGCGAGAAGAGAATAACAAGACAATCTAGCAGAAGTGCAAATAAGGATGGTGCCAATACCGCAAGTCAATACATAGCAAAAAAACGCCGAGCTCTCAGTGAACGACTCGAAAACAACGGCAAACCAGTAAAAAGAATAGCAGAAAAAGTAGAACGAACAACAAATAACGCCAAATCAAGACAAGAAGAAGAAGAAGAAGAAACAACCAAAGTGAGAATTGAAGGACAAGACACACCAAAATACGTAAACGATCAGAAGATAAGAGAAGAAGAAAAACCAAAACTCCTCAGTAAAGACAGCTGGTACGAGGAAGTAATGGAGGGATCTGATGAGACGTAAAATAACCAATGACAAGCAATCAAAGTTATAGCATTGCAACTATAAATATGAACAGAGTAATTACGCCATTCAAAATAAAATGCCTAGCGGATTATATTAAACAAAACAGTATTGACATCGCAATGTTACAAGAAGTGACTTTTACGGAACTAAACATCCCTGGATACGATGGAATAATCAACTACTCCAAAGAAACCAACACGGGAACGGCCCTCGTGATTAGAGAGGGAATTGAGACGGTTAGTACAGAAACATTAACAAACGGCAGGGCCATTGCAACTACAATAAATAACACGCGAATAATCAATGTTTACGCCCCCTCTGGCAATAATAATCGAGCCCAAAGAGCACACTTCTACAAAACAGAGCTACCCTATCTCCTGCGAAATACCACAGGTGCAATAATAATGGGAGGTGACTTTAATTGTGTACTAAGCCAAAAAGATCAAACCCCAAATTTCAATGGGTGCAGGGAGCTGACTAACCTCATTCGAGGGATGGACTTTCACGACGCTTGGGAATGCATTCACGGAAATGCCAAAGCCTACACATATGTATCAAACAACTCGGCAAGCCGACTCGACAGGATCTACGTAACGGAGACTCTCCGAACCAAAACAACCAGTGCAAACATTTTTCCTCTAAGCTTTTCAGATCACAACAGTATGCAATGTACTGTCAACATGCAGAGGCAGCCAGTTAGCAGAGGCAAAGGATTCTGGAAATGTAACATCTCTATGCTTGAAGACCCGGCGCTAGACGAAGAAATCAAAAGTGTCTGGGACGAATGTCTAAAAAACTGTAAAAAATATAAAAGCACATTATCTTGGTGGGTTGAACATGTGAAACCGAAACTAAAACGAACCTTAATCTCCTGGGGGACACAAAAGAACTATTGGATGAAGGGCACAATTGAGTATTATTACAGATGCATCAAGGAATTATACCAAGAGCCCACCATAACTGTCGATACTAATATAAAAATTAAAAAATACAAAGCCAAGATCCTATCATTACAAACTATGCAAGCAAACAAACTTCTGACAACTTCAAAACCGACTGACGTCGCAACCAAAGAAACGGCAGCCTTGTACCACCTTATAAGGAGCACAAAAAGGAGTAAAAAAACTTTAATAACCAATATAATTAAAGAAAATGGTGAAAACATCAAGGACGGAAGAGATATAATTAAAGAAATTACCACGCATTATAAAAATATTTTTAAGTCAACTCCAACTAGTACGGCGGCAATCTCCGATTTAATATCCAACTCAAGTAACACAGCAAGTGTGGAAGAATCAGCAACTCTAACAAGAATTTTTGACCAGGATGAAATTCATACATCGATAAACAAAGCAGCAAGAGGGAAATCCCCAGGACCGGATGGGTTACCCATAGAATTTTATATTCATTACTGGCCCATGCTAAGAAATAAGTTAACAGAGATTCTAAACGACTTATGGACAGAGGATAATCTTCCCACCGCCTTCACAGAGGGCATCATAGTGCTAGTACCCAAAGGCAACCAGATCAAAAAAATCAATGAAATACGACCAATAATTTTGTTAAATTCAGACTTTAAAATACTAACGAGAATCCTCAAAACTAGACTGGAACCCCTCATGGAGAAAATCTTAGACCTCATCAAACCAGTGATATTCCCGGACGTAGCATCTTAAATACTGTGTGCGAATACCGTGATATTATCAGCATAAACGCAGAAAAAACAAACGCCATCAGCTCTACTATTCCTCGATTTTGAAAAAGCTTTTGACCGAATTGAACATAATTACCTCTTAAAAATCATGGAACATAAGGATTTGGCTCCCATTCGTGAAGTAATAAAGAAAATAATTACAAAACACACATTCAAAACTTCTTATAAACGGACACCCGTCAGCGCCCGTCAAGATAGAAGATCGATAAGACAAGGATGCCCGCTATCAATGATCCTGTACGCACTGGCAACGGAACCCCTGCTTGAGAAATGTCACCAAAATTTAACAGGCATTAATCTAAACGGACACAAATTTACATGCAGAGGATACGCAGACGACATTTGTATAGCCGAACTTCAGCGGAGGACATCCAAAAAAACGTCGGAAATAATCACAACGTTCACGGAAGCAACAGGCGCAAAACTTAACCCAAAGAAACTGCACTGCTCCAAATAAGTGGAGCAGAGATCCCACCCTCCAACACACATCTGGTACGAGCAAGTAGAAGAACATAAGACATTAGGCATTGTTTTTCAAAAAGAACATTATGAAAACAATAACTAAAAACTGGCTCATAACACTACCAAAAATTAGGGCTGTTATAAACATGCACTGTGATAGAGATCTGGATGCAATACAGAAGGCTAAAATCGTACAAGTATCTTTATTGAGTAAAATGGTCTACATCGCCCAAGTACTGCCGATACCCGACACAATTGCAGATCGGATACAGAATCTGCTAGGGTGGTTCGCAGCAGGGTAAGATCTTCAAAACAGCGTTCAAAACAATGACTCTACCCTAGGAAAAGGAGGCATAGGAATGATAAGCGTACGCGAAAGATGCTGCGCATTATTCCTCAAAAGAACCATAAACGACAGCGGAAAATGACCCAAACGGCCCAACAAATAACTTGATTAAAGAAACAAAACCAGTCACTGAGGAAATACCTTTCAACATGGCCGCGATAAAGTTCAACTTACCACATATGAGAAAATTTCACCTAGAAACAACTTATGCAAAAACCAAAGGATGCACCCTGTACAACAAGACAACAAAAGAAATCTACAAAAATAATCAACACATCTAACCACAGAAATAAAATCGAAATTAAAAATCCACAATACAACTGGAGCAACATCTGGAAAAATATAACGAATAAAACTCTAAACACTAAAACACAATCCTTGTGGTATGACGTCGTAAATGAAAAAATCTCAACCAACAGAAGACTTTACGAAATACATCTATCCCCGAATGACAGATGCAGAAATTGCGGAAATACTGACACCCTGATACACAGAATAACGTGTAACCAAAACCAGAAAATATGGAATTGGGCAAGAAGAAGAATAGCCTTCCTTGACAGAACATCACCTTTAACAGTGAGCATCCAGGAAATACTGAAACCTGAGAAAAAGAGATATCCTGAAAAGAAGACACAACACGGTACAATGGATACTAGGCAATACCCTAACTTATATGCTACAAACGGAAAAGAGTACTTACGACGAATATATAGCATATATGAATACTATATATTACGAAATTATCCAAACTCAAAATTATAAAAAAGACTTCGCACGGATGCTCGATATAATAATGACAGAATCATTCCAATGATCACAATTTAACCAAATAAAACTGTTTATAAACCCCGCCTAGACCCAAAGAGAGACTTTTGAATCAAAGGCACGAGGGGAACCTAACTGTACCAAATATTCAAATCATAAAGAACCTCAAAAAACAAAACATCCACTGATGGAAAATACCACTAATAAATACAAATCAGGAAAAGAGAACAAACCCAAATTTTATTATAAAAAGGTTTAGAGCCAGGCAAAGAGCCAACCACTGGCGAGCGGAAAGGCAGGGCTGAAGGGGAGGAAGGAGGCCCAATTCAATAAAAAAAAAAAAAAAAAAAAAAAAGTGGTTAAAGCGCTTGCTTACTGCTGTTGGATGGTGGTCTCCGTTCAAATCTCCCGTGGAGGCAAATATTTTTAAAAATTGTTTTTGATCATAAGAGTCACGCCTGGACCGTCGGTTATTCGAAATGAATGTTAAGCTGTAAATATCACAATTTTAGGGGTTCAATGCGAGGCAAACCGTAGTAAGTCTTGCAATGCTGTAGATGTAAAATTTTTAACGTTGTAATGGTCCCTCCGGTGTTGTTCCCAGTCAGTGTGTGTGATCTGCAGTAATAATACTATAAATGCGGAATAAGTCTCTGTCTTTTTGTAACGTTTTGACGACTAAATGGCTATCCCATATTGGTGGAAATTGACAAGGAAATTTGTAAGAAAGGCACAAAACATTATTTCCAGTATGATTAACAGTAGTAGTCACGAAATTTTGGGGACTGATAGAATGGTGACTGAAATATGTTGGAAACTGATTCTCTTCAAGAGACGGGATCGACTGTAGAATGATATAGTAATACCTTTCCTATCATATTAGGCCGACTGGGTGTTGTTTGGGACCAATCCCTCGTTGCCAACAACTTTATATATTCAATTCTGGCAATGAAATTCTTAATCCATGAGTACTAAGTCGCGGGTATCAGCTAGTTTTTCTATAACCGACGACACTCCAGGAAACTCGGCCTTTATTATGTCGATAGCATTTTGTACACATTTTTGGTTTTGTTGCCCTTTACTAAGGTACACAGTCATTGGGATTTGGAAACACGCGAGCTACTTTCATATAACTGTTCCTGGGATAAAGTTTCTAAAGTACACCCCTCCTACTTTCCTTGTTCCTGGGCTTTATTTGTAGTAAAAGTAAATGTTAATTTTAGTGGAACCTGTAGTCCTTTAAACCGGAATGGAAAGTCTGTCGTAACTATTGGGACTCGACTAATCATTCTTGGCCCTCTGCTGTTCTTAATCTATATAAATGATCTCCCACATATAATAGGTGATAATGAACACATGGTGCTCTTTGCAGATGATACCAGCATATCGTTGAAAGACCCATCAGCACAAAACCTCGAAACACAGCAAATGATGATATAAAGAAAATTAACAGCTGGTTTAGTGCCAACAAACTAATACTTAATGTAGAAAAGACACAGTTACTTCAGTTTGTTACAAAAAATAAAACAAAGGACAGCTATAATGTGATATCAGAAGGAAAAAGCAATCAATGAAAGTAATTTCACAAAATTCCTGGGTGTATGTATAGATAACAAATTGAACTGGAAACAGCATATTCAACAACTTCTTAAAAAACTGAATTCTGCAACATTTTCACTTAGGGTAATATCTAGAATAGCTAATATAGAAACCAGAAAGTTAGTATATTTTGCATATTTTCATTCCCTGCTCACTTATGGCATCTCATTCTGGGGAAACTCGTCACAAGCACAGAGGGTATTTAAATTGCAAAAACGTGCTATAAGAACTATTTTTGTAGCAAGCCCACAGAGGTTGTGCAGAAATCTATTTAAAAACCTGGGTGTTCTAACAATGCCAGCACATTATGTATACTCTGTACTATCATTTGTAGTGGACAATCCTGAACACTTCAATCTTAATGCTGACATACATAGCCATAATACTAGGAATAAATATAATATTCACAAGGATTACAAATCATTGTCAATTGTACAGGAAGGGTTAATATTTACTGGAGCTTCCTTATTCAATGTCTTGCCAACAGAAATTAAATGTTATCTACAAAAACCCAACTACTTTAAGTCCAAACTGAAGGAGTTTTCTGCTTCAGAATCAATTTTACTCTGTAAAAGAATTTTCTTCTTGGAATTTGGTAACTAAGAATGACTGATAAAGTAGTATATATGGTGTATGGAAGGGAAAGGTAATAAAGTTGTCCACAATTACTAAAATGATATATGGTTTTTCTATCTGTTTAAACTTTTGACAAATGATGTAATTACACTGTTTACAAAACTTCACTCATATATAGTAACTAACATGGGATAGCATGCACTTAAAAACTGCTGTAAAAAATTATGATACTAACAGGTTTTTAAGTAATTGACTGCTTATGAGTTGTGGTAACTGGTTGGTAAGAAAATAACTGGTTGTTAGATGCTGGTAACAAGTTTATACACTGTTCCACATAATAAGTACTAACTAACTCGGGATTGTATTTGTAGATTACAGGAAATATTGGTTATACTAATGGGTCATAACTAACTTCTTGTCAATATATAATATTATCAATTATATAGTAATATTGACATTACTAATAAGTGTATGTACTGTTCCACATCCCCGAGATTATTCTCACATGGGATCAAAGTGAACATATCTATCTATCTATCTATCTATCTATCTATTTAATTGTGATAATGTAGCCTTTTTTTCATACCTGTCATTTTCACAGTTTTTACCTCGCTGCGTCTCAATTGACTTATTTGTAGTTGCATGCCGGTGCATCGGGGTGGCGTATCAGTAGTATGGGAGCCAAAATTTTTCATCTAAACGGAGGCACTTCCGATAACTCTATAGAAAACTTTTATGCAAACACAAAATAATAGAAAAAAATGACAATTATACTATATAATAATTTGGATTTATACTTTGCTTTTTTTATATTACTTTTGCTGAAGGCTATCATTCTTGCATGACGATTTGTTGATCACTTTTCCTGGGCACGAAAGTTATTCATATGTTATACTAATTAATTTACGTCTGTAATTTATAAACAGATTATACACAAGCCGACTGCGAGAGATACAAAACTTAGAATTTTACTCACTCTACCATTTGGTTATGCTTTGAAAGGTTCACGACAAAATATGTTATTCATCCCGAAACAATATCCTGTGTCCTTCCTAATGGTATATAGTATTTCCTTGTCAAATTTCTTCAAGATAGATTTACCCGTTTAATTGTCAAAATGTAACAAACAGACAGAGAGACATAGTTATTATATAAGTATAGATTAAAGTACACAGCTATAATATAATACGTTACAATGAATTGTGTGATGTACCCCGAAAAAAATTACATCCTCCCGCATTCTCCCAAGGGAGATGCAGGACAAACATTCAAACTCTTTACCTCCCCCCCCCCCCCCCACTTGCTCTTTGCTTCCTAGCTACCTTCTCTTTATATCCTTTTCCCTCCTTCCTGTCGGACCGTCGTCCCATTTGCCAGGTCTCTCTGCCCGACGCAATCCAATTTATTCGACGAGTGCTGGGCGCTATTTTAGGTCCTTTTATATTCAGCTGCGAGGGCGCTCTACCGACGAGGAAATACCGCGCTTCATAGTGAAAGCGCAGCTCTTCGCGTCGGCTCCGCGAGCGAAACCGCCGGTGTAATTACCACAGGAGCTACGTAGTTCGAACCGACCTCACGTGGGTATCCTTCTACACAACCGAAGCAGTACGGAAAGTAATAGATCGTCTCACGAACTCAAACTCTACAGACGCCTACATAGATTATAATGATCCTTGACATTTAAATTCTTCTTCTTCACGGATTAGACGCTCTGTGGTGCCAACTCTTGCAAGATATTCTAGTCTCCTCCACCACTACCCTTACACTACATAACCAACAGAGGAAGGCGTCCGTTGCCAAATCCTAGTAAATTTATTTTTTGTTCTTCTTTTTTATGGACTGTGAAAATCTCTAATTACTGCATTAAATAGGAGAAAGCAAACTTTACTGTAGATTGCGTAGCATTTAACCTTTATTTTGGCTTATGGCTTAACGCCTTGTCGACGTCAAGAACTGGGGGCAAGGAACGGGAAGGTAATCGGACATAGCCTTTTAAAGGAACCGTCCCGGTATTCGCCGAAGGTCATTTTGTGGAACCCGTGAAAACCCGAAATCTATTCTAATAGCCGGACGCGTTTCGAACCCATATCCTCCCGAATGGGAAGCCAGAGAGCTACCACCCATCCACCACAATCGATAAATTTATTAAAAAGCATACCAATAGCCAAGCAGTTGCTATCCATAAAAGAGTTTATTTACGATGATCCTTCACCACTTAGTCAAATGAAAACAAAATTTTTACTGAACAGGTTACAATTTTTCTGTTTTTGGTTTGCTGCTATGTCAAAAAAATGACGATCCTACACAATCAAATCCGGCACCGCTTTTCGGTTGAATTTTTTTTCTCCAGTTATTTGCACAACTATCAATGTGATATACTTGTAGGGCGAAGAAGACTGTCACATTAAAATTAAGTGTTTTTTTTTTCCCTAGTCGCTGTCCTTTCTTCTTCTGTTATAAATTCCACAATCCTTGTCCAAAGTGACGGAAATTTCGTATTTTTCGAAACAAAAAACGCTATGATAAACTTGACTGTATCTCAACGTCTATCAAAAACCGTTTTGTGACCTTGTTCCATTTAGTGCTACAGAATATATAGCGGATACGTGGAATGCTCTTCTCCTTCCATCTGATTGTCGTCGTAAATAAACAAAATGCAAAATGTAGATTTAATCAAAATACGCAACATTATTTATGGACATTCATGTACAGTAAGCGAAAAATTTCCGGGCTTTGTTAGCTTGCCAACGAAGGCACTGCGTGACGTCACAGAATTGTTGAGGTAACGTCCAGTCTCCAGCCAGACACAGAGCATTTTTACTAAAGTAGATTGCGTATGTGGTCTACTTTACTTCACCGTATAACATTTTTAGGAACTTATATTCTGTGACGTGGATTCGGCTTCTAGCTTTCTTTCTAATGATTCGTGTTTCACTTTACGGTAACAGTGATTGACTTTCTGTTATTTTCAGCAGTTAATTTCGGCGAGTGTTTCCCAGAATCTTTCCCGTTCCACACATCTATTAAAAAAGCTGTTTAATTTTTTACTCAATATCCCCACTTTGTTAGTGTGTGATATTCCAGATTTTAATATATGGTGTATGCTCCAAGTAGAAATCTTACAAAAATATATTTTCGTTTCATAAAGAATTTGTCAGTCTTAATATTATCAATAATGGATTAATTATTATTTTATTCAACAATAGGTAAAGAACATTATAATAGGCACAAAAAAATGGATGATTTTGAAATTGAGTGCCAAAAATAATTTTCTATTCAGTCATTTCTTTCCAACGTGGAAAATAAAATTCGAATTAGTTCTGTTTCTACTTTTGACGCCAAGGAAGAAGCGCACAGAAACTATAATTATGTTTATTGTCAATGAAAAAAAATTACGTTGTTAAGTTGGCAATGATCCAGCGCTGGCGTTGAAGCCGCGTACTGTTTCGGCGCTGCAACGTCTCTAAAAACAAAACCGCTCTTTGCGGGAGAGACAAAAAAAAAAAAAAGGCAGAGAGGGAACAGCCGAGCGTTTCCCACAGACACGGGTCATTTCACGCTCCGCATGTTGGCAGCGCTGCTGCCCGCCAGAGATAACACAACGACCGGACCGCGCCGCCAGAGATATGGTGCGTGCTTCCGCAAACTCGACGTCCTCGGTTGAGCGGGTAATATAATGATGCAGCACCAAACCAGTTTTAATCTGAACAGAGCAGTTAGTTTACCTTCATTCTTTTTAAATTAATTTGTGTTTTTTAAGTGACAAAAGTAGGTATTTTTTTTCTGATGTAAACATTAGTTAACTGTGTGCTCAAGAGCGTATCCAGGATCAGAGCTGGAGGGGGCAAGATTTGAACTAGGAGAGGGGGAGGGGGGGGGGTCAACTCATATTGGTTTCGAGGAAGTGGGGTGTGGGACTGAAACATGAAGATTCATTATAAAATGAAACTCAAACCATTTTGAGGAAACTGTTTTTATAATTGATTAATATAGTAATCCAACCACTTAATCTAAGGACATACTATGTAGTTAAATAAGCTCGTAAATCAGCTACAGGTTTTTTATGTAAACATTAACCGTCTCAGAATCTTATAAAAATGTTCAATAACTTTGTTATTCAATATCTCACGGTGTTCTTTCACGAAATTCCGATGAACACTCATCAGGCATAATCCAGTCAATCTTTCCTCTTCCAAAGTGCTCAAGAGCCAGTTTTTCACTCGTCGAAACGTACTGAAGGCAACTTGAACTTTCTTCTAGGGGGGGGGGGGCTGCTCACCCCCCCCCCCTGCCCCTCGCTAGATGCGCCCATGTTTGTGGTAGTAACTGATGCTAGGTTAACTTCGCACTGAGTTCTGATATATTTTTGATTCATTCCATCTAATTCTTAGTATAAATATATATACAAAAATTTATTCAACTGAGATTAATTAAGCTACATCTATCCTTCTGTATAATATTCAATAAATATGTTTCATACAAAAATTTTAATTGCATGTAAATCTTGTATAAACAGGCAATATGGGCCTAGTACGGGCTAAGCGCTGAGGTATGTTTAACGGAATATAACAAAACGATAAATAAAAAAAAAAGTTTTAAAAGCTAGGTTTAAAACCGAAGTTACCTTGAATTTCCTCTTCAAATTATTTGAAAATTAAGTAATATCAGGAAATATGCTTTAGATAACACAACAATGCTTAGATGGATACGATGACTAAATAGCGATTTTCACAGATTACTAGCCGCATTAAAAATATCCGCATTTTTATACGGAATTTTCATCTAAGAAACAGGCTGCCACCTAGAATGCGTCATAAAATAGTCCAGTGGCGTCGTAGAAAGTTCGGTCCCAATAATCAGTGGCTTTACCAAGAATAATAAGTCATGTTGACAAGTAAAAGCTGCATAAATTATTCTTTGTAAAATATTGTCCACGTTTAATATGAAATTATGAAGAAACAAATTCCTTCTCTCGTTAGACATTTTAGTGGGAAACAGATGTGACCAAATGACATTTATGAGCTTACTATAGGAACAATGGGGTTGGAGCGTAGTGAGGAAGGAGGAAAAAAAGTGATAATGTCTGGTATTTGTTCGATGTACACATTATCACTAAGCAGGACGTCCATCATTTCTGGCTGTGTCACTACGCTATATTGCAAATAATATCTATTTAAAAAAAGTGATCTTTGAATTAATACACAAAGAATTTTACGTCACTTCCGTTTTAGGAAAGAGTGACGAGGACAGAATTTTAGCAATTTCGTTATGCGACGCCATATGTCAATATTTCAAACTAACAGGAGAGAGAACTGAGATATAGTACATATGTAGAACAGCTAAGAAAAAAAAAGTTAAATACTGAAATGTAGTACTTACCACGCACCTGACGCCGTTTTTGGTGTACCTGTAATAACAAAGGGAAAAGCGTCAGCAAAAAAGTATTTTCAAACCCTGAAAGATTTTCTATAATTTTTGTAATTACTCGTACATTAAACTAAAGTAATCTGGAAACAGCATTTTACTTCAGACTAAAATAATAATATAACTATTGCATCTTAAAAATATTGAAGATTTGTTTATTACTTACTGATTGTTGTTGTTGTTGTTATAGTTGTTGTTATTGTTGTTGTTATTGTTATTGTTGTTGTTGATGTTATTGTTGTTGTTGTTGTTGTTGTGGTTGTGGATATTGTTTTTGTTGTTTTTTTGGGGGGAAAAGGCTGTTGACGAAATGAATCGATTCATTTCCTATAAACACTGCTGTTAGCCTCTGATTCTGATTCGACAATCACTCACACCAATTCCCTTGACACAGAAAACACACCTATTGACTGGTCGTTACATCAATATCTCTGCTAAATTAAGTATCGATACGTCAGAATAGCAGTAGTTGTGACCTAAAGATATGCAGAGAGAGAAATAGTGGCAAATTGTGGAATGGGGTTTGGGTGGAGGGAGATGGGTTGTGTTCCGCCGTGCATGTGATGGAATTAATCTCATTATCCCTAAAAACAGCAGGGAGAACGGCTGCTGTAGACGTAGCCAGGAGCAAAGCTCTGGAGCGGAAAAAAGTAGATAGAGCCCAGCCGGGAGTGAAAGTATGCAAATGCGGACCTGAGCAGAACGACCTTCGCCGAGGTGCGTTGACTAATTTAAGATTTAATCTTTGTGGGCAGAAAAAAAGCAGAGTCCAGACTCTGCAACCGAGTTAACAGGCGGAAATTTGGCTGCAAAAAAAAGCGAGGGCTGTTAGAAAATATAACAGCTGGTGTGTGCCAAGATGTCCGACGTTAAACCGCTTAGCTCAGCGTTAGTCCGGGATTAAAAATCTGCCGTCTGCTGACATGAGTAAAGTGGACGAACCAATGCGTTAATGAAGACTGTCCACTACGCGACTTATATCAGAATCGAAAAACGTGATGATACATATCATCAGAGAAGTTTATAAATTTTCAAGTTTTAAATTACGTAGTAGTCGATGATTTGACTACACTTGTGAGTTGTTTGATTGAGGGTAAAAGGGAAATTGGAAGTAAATGGATAAATTATAGAACAGGTTAACCAACACAATTACTTAGAAATCCAAATACCGAACAATATTTTTTATCAATACGTAAACAAGAAAACATTATACAGTATATTCATGTATGAGACTTATAAATAGCCTGATATACTTAGTACCCTAAATGGTTGATTTTTTTCATTATTGGTAATATATTCTGAATTTGTATGCGGCTGCGTCCCATTCTGGAAGCATTACAAGGATGACACGAAACCTACAGAAACAATCTGGAGTTTTCATACTTTGGAAGCTTTTGGTCTAGCTTGAAGTCTGAGATATATGTCACTACTTTATCTGACTAGGGAACTGAGCAAGAAGTTATGAGTCAGAGATTGTACTGCATATCAGATGAACACTCCTTTACGAGAAACTCACCAAAGATCACGCAACAACATAGATGAATAATGCGGTTAGTGGAGATAACGAACATCAATTAAGGATATGCTCCTCTGACACCTTATAAAATGCGGCAAAGATTCTATTTCTCAATTTAGCATAATTTATACTTTAATACAACCACCATGAAACAAATGTAGAGGTCTTGAGTCTGTGGACAGAAACTTTCATACAATAGGCTCTTAATGGGCAAACCGAGCGTGGTGGTGTAACGGATAGCGTTCTGGCCTCGCATTCGGGAGGACGGCGGTTCGAATCCCCGTCCGGGCATCCAGATTTGGGTTTTCCATGGTTTCCCCAAATCACTCCAGGTGAATGCCGGGATGCTTCCTTCAAAAGGCCATGGCCGAATTCCTTCCCATTCCTTGCCCCCATCCTTTCCCGTCTCTAAAGACCACGTTGTTAAAAAGGGACGTTAAACTGCTACAAAAAAAAAATTAATGGGCAATTCTTCCACTAGGCAAGCGAACACTAAGAAAGCCCAGAGATGCTGATGTCGGTTCTTTTAAGTGATGCGGGACAGGATTGTCGACAGTGAACTGGAAGGATGTGTTCTATGGATTTTTGGGGGAACTATCCCGGTGGAGTGATTCGGGTAACCATGGAAAACGGAAATCTGCAGTTTTGCAAGTGGTTGAGGGTTACATCTTGTTCATCCAACGGTGGAGTGTGACACTTATGTCTAACCATTGTTGTAAAATAATTATTATTTGTATTTTTCTAATTAATAAGTAATTGATTTGATGCTAACTGTATTTGTTTAATGATGATTTGTTTATAATTAATACAAATAATTGTATTAAAGGGTTCCACAGATTGTAGTTTGTATATTTGACTGGGTAGCTATAGAATCTTAGTTGTTATGTCTTAGTACAGCATAATCATTGTCTGCAAAGTCGCGCGGGAAAGCTCAGTCATGGGCTTCGCGAGATTTTATTTTTGATGAATTTTGTAATTAATAGTAATGATATGTTGAAACTCAGTTTGAAAAATATTAAATTGGTCATCAGTGCTAATCAAACCGTGTGTTTTGATTTATTAAAGTCGTTATAAAGAATCCTTAGTATCGTGTGCATATTTAATGACAAGATATCAGTTATCGGTCACTAAAAGTAAGAGCTGTTTCGGCTTGCTGTGTTCGTGATGACCAGGAGGGCCAGTCATCCATAACAAGCCGAAAATAGTTAGCAGCTCATAGGAGGGAGAAAATTTTCCAAGCGTGTCAGACGGACGATAACTTTTATAGAAGACAAAAGACAGTTTACGATACTTTGCATAAAAAATGGACGATTCGTAACCTTTGTTCATCTCCTACTTATAAACTCTATGCCCATGTCTGAGGGTAGGCCGTTACTATCGCGGATTTTTATTCTCCCATGGAAATCTCTGTACAGATGAACTATGCTTCTTTCCCGTTGCCGTCCACTGTGTCGCAGTGATCGTAAGTCTTGTTGTAAGCATGTTCAGAATAGAGTGTTGTATGAAATGAGAGATGAAGGAGGGAGAGGGTGATACGCGGTGCTGGTCCATTTAGATATAGGTTGCCGCCAGGCTTAATGTCCCCATCCTTCAGTCGAATTACCGTCAGCAGTGACGTATGCCCTCACTCCATATGCACTGTGGAGAGTGTAACAACCCTCAGACCTAAAATTAAATGGAATTATATTTTATGAAGCACTTATAGTAAGCTAGAGTTTGGTGGAATATGATCTGGTAGGTTTGAAATGTAGTCTTCACGGGTTTCCCGTCGTATGTTGTTGAAATGTGACAACGAGCTTTCGGCGGCTGACTCTGCCGCCATCTTCAGGTTGGATGTTGTGCAAGGAGAACCAGCGCTGCACAACCAGTTCTCCCTGCACAACATCCAACCTGAAGATGGCGGCAGAGTCAGCCGCCGAAAGCTCGTTGTCGCATTTCAACAACATACGGCGGAAAACCCGTGAAGACTACATTTCATCGATACGCCGTGAAAGCCTTCAATCTCACATCTGGTAGGTTTGTTTTGCAATTTCCTGTAAATCAATGTAAATAGACTTGGTTGAAATTATTTAAAGGCCATTCAATATATTTAATAACAGAATTGTGCAAGAGAATTGCTTAAATGTTCGTAATTCCAAGTATTAATTCCAGCTACGATGTCTAAGGGACAATTTGCTACAGTTTAAAATGATTTCTGTGAATAATTTTGTGCTTAAGTATCTTTAATTTCCATTTCTGACCATTTTGTAATGATGGGAAATTATTATGTATTAATTCTAATTGTTTTTAATATGTTTCAATTGTTTAAGTATTGTTAATGTTCGAGAATTATCTGTCGGAAGCTTTTGAAGTGTTCTAGAAATTTCGATGTAGCTTATATAAAGCAAACATACGAGACTGAGAAACAGTTTTTTTCGGCAAAGTTTTGTCCGACTCAATTTACGACGTGGAAGAAGTGTTGTATACAATCACTGAATTGTATGTATCCATGTAAACAGTATCTTTGACGTCGTGTTTATGAAAATAAAAGCAAGTTTAATCTGTACTGTATCGTGGAATAATTATTTATCATATTAATTAAACCACGAACAGTCTAATAAGAGGTTTGGGATCTAACCCAGAACTTTACTTTGGTACACAATATGGTGATTAGCAGGGTTTCTTGCCTTCTTTTTTAGCTGAAATACTGAGTTCAACACTGATTCAACGTTTCTGATTGTATTCAAATGTATTTTATAAACCATATAAATGCGTATTTATACCATTTTCGTAGTTTTGGTTATATTTCGATAATATTTATGGTGTTATGGTAATATTTTTAGGAAAAATCTGGTAACTTTTTAATAGTACCGGGAATTCACTAGATATAGATAAGAAGAAATTAAGATAATTATTCACAGAACTATACTTCTGTTATACAGGTGGGGAGAAAAAAATATAACTAATTTTCACTGTGGTCAGAATTCACCAGTCAAGAATTAAAGTTATACATTATTGCCACTCTCTAAAGGTAATGTTCCGCCCACCTTTCAATCTCGAAAATTCATGCCTGTGTCGACCAGCGTCAATCAATATCTCAATGAAATATCCTCAGTCATCGTTAAATCTGCATTGGATCAGTGAACAGATCTATCGCCATGCCGAAGATAAAATTTTCTGAAAGTGCGAAGTTACCTAAGGGAATTTAAAAAGGTGTATTTTAGTACAGATGAAAGAGTTCTATTCTGTAACTTATCTGAAATTAAAGTGACTTCAACTAAACGATTTCCTGTCTACATGAAAGCGACACTACTACATAAAATAAATGTGGTATAATTGAGCATTTCATGATGTATAGTAAATTTAAATGTTGGTAATATTTTGTCATTTTAGGACGTATTTTCCCGCATATTTCTCTCTCTATTTTTTTTTTTTTTTTTTTTTTTTTTTTTTTTTTTTTTGTAATAAAGATACGAACACTAGAGATTAGGAACTGAGCATCGGCACCTCTCCAACGCTGGCGGCCAAGCCCTGATGATGAACATTTCTTCCACCGCCCAGACTCCAACCAGCTGACCCCGTGTCAGCGCCGGACATCAACACCGTGCCGTGAGCAACATACCCATAATCGAGTGGAAACTTACGCTGAACTCTTATATACAGCTCGTCTCGTGAAACGATAACAAACTCCCAGTTCATTCCGCACTAGTGAAAGTAAACATTTTGACGGCGCATGCCTTTGAGGTGACTCAGTGTCCGAATCTGCTACTTCGCCAACTCGTGAGAAAAACATGATGTGTTTTGCTGTGAAATGCGACTTTCCGGTCCAGGCAATATAGGGACTCGCATTGCTGGGCCGATGGGTCGAGTCCATCCTGTAAGATGAATAGTTTTTAATTAAATGTAGTGTCCATTCTGTGTTTTCTTTGAAAATAGTGTACTGCAGAATTAGTAACAGTGGAAGATTCTCAATAACACTAGAGCTGGGTGGAAGATTCTCAATAACACTAGAGCTGGATGTACGTCCTAGTAGCCGAATGGCGTAAAGAAAGAAAACACGCATAAGGGTACTTTTCGAGCTCAATATTATGTACAAATCAACAACTATTTATTTCATGCACTGTTTATATTGTATATGTTTCACAGTTTATTTAGTTTATATCAGGTAATGCAGCACACTTTCTAAACAAATTAAAATTATTATGAATCTGTTCAGGCTTATTAAAAAAATTACAAAGAAATCGATGCAATTTTTTTTCCAAAATGCTCCTCAAATTCAGGCAGAATTTAATCCAGTGTTATACATTTGGAGGAGACAAAATTTTTACCATATATGCGTGACATGATGGCTGAGGTAGTAGACCTATTTAATTCCATCTATTATGTATATTAAAAGAATAAAAAATGTCACATCTTACATTTTAATTAATTTAAATTTTTAGAAAAATTTTCCGAATAAAATTTTTATTTTTTCTATAATGTAGTTGAAACTGTAATGAAGCTTAGGTCTACTACATAAGAATGGACTATTGCAAGTTAGAAAAGACTATATAATTTAATAAAGTCATTAAAATATTTCGATTTTCCTCCATTTATCATCATCAAATGCTTTATACACTTACGCCTATGCACGAGTAGACTTTGAATGTCTTGGTATTTTGGCTATACAGTTCAAGACTGACACATTTTACTCTACATATTCACTATAGTTATCACGTTCAAATAGACCTCGAATCTGTCCTAACGCGAAATATTGAATCAATTACACTTTTCGTGAAAAGTAAGTCGTTACCATAATCTCATTTGTAACTTATAGTGTTTATCTTTTGTGACCTTGTCTTAACTTAATTACTCATAATTTCTCCTCAATGTATAGTGTTAAGCAGGTTGAGAACATCTTATATCGTCCTTTATCATAGACGGACTTTGATGATCACTCTCCCGTCACATTTCCGAAACCCATCTTGTTTCTTTTACTTTACCTGAAATAAATTTCTATGCTACTTTATCGTAGTCTTAATTCTCTCACCACGAAGTAGTCGTTAAAAACACTTTCTTCCAAATAATTTCACAAGTTTAACTCAACTATCTTTTACCCTCCAACCTGTCTTAATACTTCATAACTTTTTCACTATCTATACGTTTAATCGAAAATGCTTTATACAATACTGTTAAATCTTTATTTTGGTTTACACAGCGCCTAATTGTATGCTATCAATCAATAAGCCATACTCGGTTAACATCTTACCATTCATTCTTGCTTTATCCGTTCTTGACTTTTATATTTATTCCTTGTAACCCACTCCAACACCGCCAGTTATTCTTTACCGATCGAGATACTCGTAATTCACATGAATATCAAACATTTATAATTCTTGAGACAATAAACTGATAAAGTTATCTTACCATTATTATTATTAGTCATTATTGCCCTTGAGGACAGTGTTTAAACTCAAATTATTCATGATTATTCAGTTTTTGTTTGTATTTGTCTTCTTCCTCTTCTCTTCCCAAAACCTCTTCATACGCTCCTGTTTCCTTTGTTCAGTCGATTTTGTTCCTGTTTTCTTCTGTATTTTAAATTTTGTGTTCATAATTTTCTTCTTGAATTGTCCCCTTTCCCGTGTCATTTCCTTGCTGATCCCTGCATGATTCAAGTCCTCTTCTATTTCCTGGAACCAATTGGTTTTCCTGAGCGAACCATTTACCACATCAAAGATCCTCTTTGTAAGTCTAGTGCTGTTCATTCGCTGTAAATGTCCATAGAATTGTAATCTACGTCTTCTGATCATGTCTGTCAGTCGATCTGTATGTTCGTATAGTTCTTTCGTTGGTCTTTTCATCCATATACCGTCTTTATATATTGCTCCAAAAAATTTTCTAAGGATTTTGCGTTCAACTTTTTCCGCTTCTGTGATGCCTGAAGCCCCAATCGTGATTGTTTCTGATGCGTATAATGCTTCTGGCAGTACCACTGTTTTGTAATGTCTGAGTTTGGCCTGTCTTGATATATTTCTTTTGTTACCATATAACCATGTGAATCTATAAGCCTTCTGAAGCTTTTCTGATCTTTCTGAATATGATAGCTTGTTAGATCCTCCTATTTGTATGTATTCCCCTAGATATTTGAATTTCTCAACTCTTTTTATGTTTCCAAATTTTGTGTATATTGTTTGTACATTGTTGTTTTGTTTCTCCATGTACTGCGTTTTTTCATACGAAATTTGTAGCCCTGTTTTGGTGGCAATTTGATGAAGCTGTTCCAATGCATCTTGTGCTTCCTGCCTATTGTTGCTGAGAATTGCCAGGTCATCCGCAAATGCCAGGCATCTGATGATTGTTCGTATGGTATGTCGTGTTCTTCCTAGCTGTGTTCCTTTGACCTGCGTTTCCCATTGTTTTATAACTTTGTCCAGTACCATGTTGAATAAAATCGGTGATAATCCATCTCCTTGCCTGACACCCGTGCAAATTTTGAATGGTTCTGATGTTTCTCCCATAAATTTCACTTTAGACATGGTATCCGTGGAGTGTTTGTTGTATCAGAGCCCTTGTCTTCTTGTCTATGCCGTATTCTTTCATTATGTCAAAGAGCGTCTGTTTGTCTATGGAATCATATGCCTTCCTGAAAAACACAAATGTTATTACGGTATTATTTGTTTGTCTTATCTTATGTTAAAATCTGTAGGAGTGACGTACGATTCATACACCGAGCGTGGTGGGTGAGCGGTTAACGCTGTGGCCTCGCATTCGGGAGGACGCCAGTTCTAATCTCTGTCCGGGTATCCAAATTTGGGTTTTCCATGGTTTCCCCAAATCACTCCAGATCATGAACGACTACCTTACCGTTCGTTGTCACCAGTCCCATCCCGCCTCTAATGACCTCGACGTCGACGAGGCGTAAAGCCATAAGTAAAAAAAAATATTCTTATATAGTTATATACAGGTAAGTCAATATTTTTTTAAGTACCTACTGTGTTTTTTGATAGCTGGTTTCATTATTTCAGACTGGCAGCATTACATTTTTCTCACTCTGTGCTAAAGTCTGGTCCTACCCGGGGGCAGCAGACGGTACCAACAACATTCTCAGCGACACCTGTTGGGTATGACGTCACACAGTAGTTCGTGTCCAGGGCTGCGTACGGACTTCAGATATTGCGCGCCTCGCGTTACGACCAGAACAAGTGCGGAACAAGAGGCGCGGCAGGTGCCAGCGATGGGCCCGCCCCAGTTTCATATCTCGACTCGCGAGAAATGAGTTTGCACTCACAGCGACAACTACTCCGGCGTTTGAGTGTTGCCGACATCTGTGCTCGTCGACTAATTTTGAGCTATTTGTGTTCTGACAGCGCTGCTCTCGTAAAGGCAGGTTGTGCTATCAACTATGAAGGTAGCACCTTGTAACCTTCCACACCCCCATCTTTAAAAATTCTTGACTTTTTTTTTATCAGACTTCTCTTTAACTGCTTTCACTTTCAGCAATAGCAAAGTAGTAGAGTATAGAAACAATTACAAAAAGAAAATACGTGGCTTGATAATGAATCACACAAAATCAAATTATAGTCAGTCCGTCTTAATCACATTGATACAAAGGTCTACACTCGAAAGAGGCACTCGTATTCAATCAAGCAAGTTCGTAAAATTGTCAAATAACCAACAATCACACAAAGGTCATTATACACTTCATCTTAATGTTCTTAGTTTACTTCACTTCATTACCGTACCGAGAGTGAGTTCTTTGGCAGAGACACAGAGATGGATAGAGGGGGAATATAAACGGATTTACATCTTACTGGGCAGGCTTGCGGTGAAGTTGGACACATAAATAAGTCACACTGAGCAGAACTGAGCAATTGAGGGCTCTATTGTATTCCGATGGGCCTTAAATACCCTTTCGGTAACTGTAATTTGTATTGTTTGCCGTGTGTACAATCTCTGCCAAATAGGAGAAAACATTGGCTCCCACAGATACTGCCTCTCCCAAGAGACACCCTTTGGTGACCCTGGATTGGCAACGGGACACAACCATCTCCCTGCCAACGGGGGTGACTGACCTCTAGGCTTCACCTAGCTGCCTTAATAGCAGCTACAGCAGCCTCCTCAAATTACTAAATAAAATTTACTACCTGCTTCATTCTCGTTACCACAATTTGAAATTCTTAATTATATTCCTTATTAACTATTTAATCCTATCTCTAGTCTCTAGTTCCTAATTATAGTTATTAACAATTTTATTCCATAATTATGTCTTGTGGCATCACAACCGCGTTTTATACACTGGTTTTATCAAACCAAGATTATTATTTCACTCTAGGAGCTTTCAGAATCACAGTAAATCTATGAGTTTTTGAAATAAAACTTCTTTCGGCGTAGTAGGTAAAAATTTGTCAGCATGACGCATTAAATGCCCATGCGCACTTGACGTTCTGCGCATGCGCACTTGACGTTCTGCGCATGCGCACTTGACGTTCTGCGCATGCGCACTTGACGTTCTGCGCATGCGCACTTGACGTTCTACGCATGCACACTTGACGTTCTGCGCATGCACACTTGACGTTCTGCGCTTGCGCACTTGACGTTCTGCGCATGCACACTTGACGTTCTGCGCATGCACACTTGACGTTCTGCGCTTGCGCACTTGACGTTCTGCGCATGCACACTTGACGTTCTGCGCTTGCGCACTTGACGTTCTGCGCATGCGCACTTGACGTTCTACGCATGCACACTTGACGTTCTGCGCTTGCGCACTTGACGTTCTACGCATGCGCACTTGACGTTCTGCGCATGCACACTTAACGATAATTTGATGCAAGCAGCTACGACAGTGACCACAATCACTTAAACTTGTGTTAAACACTGAGTATTCTCCATCTGGTTTTCTATGTATGTAGCGTGAATATATATGATCCTGAGTAGACTAAATTATATCAGAAATGTATTAAATTGTTTTAATACTCACTGAATATCACGTGATTACGTTAGACGGCATCGGTATATTTACATTCGGAAGAGTCGCCATTATTACACACTGATTCACACACTAGTATTTTTAATCGATTTTTTGTTTATTAGTTGCTTTCCGTTTATTTATATTAGTTTCATTTGTTTATGATGATAACTTGGACAAAATTTCTATTTACTGTACAAATGCAATAAACAGAGTATTGATCGTCCATTCCCAGAAAAAAAATACGCAAGAAAATACTCAGCAAAATGAATAGAAGTTTCACTTCTTGCTCGTGTGTATATGGGCACGAGTTTTTTCTTTCTTGTAAACCTCTCTAAAAACTTTGCTTCAATTGCTTCTCCACATCTTACTAATCTACCACTAATTCTTTATCTCTGTCCATGTGACTTTTTACTAAGGTTCGGACTATCTCTCCCAGAAACTCCGCTCTCTGTAAGATTATAGCAGGCGTTTATCTCGTAAATACAGTAAGCCCCAAATTTAAAATATCGACATTCCATGGTATTTCGCCATCCAAACTCTTGATATATCCTATTCAGAATTTAGTAAAAACATGTTCTGGGTTGATCTAAAATGGCCAGAGTCCCAGTATCTATGAACCATGTATTAAAGCAACAAAAACTATTGTAACAAGCAAAACAAGGTGAACTTAGTTTTCGTGGTTGTTACTCTTATCGTTGTTATTCTATTGAAAGTCTTCTTTATTACCTTTGTCCGAACATTTTGGATTTAGGCCGAATGTGCTTCTGACGTCAAGTATTTCATAACTACTTCCAGGTCGTATTAAGTACTAATGGGGAATTGAAGTGTTGCCATCTTTCCGTGAAACATGTTACTATGTTCAGCGAGGGAACAGGTTTTTTTTATGTGTAGATCATGAGGCGGACGTTAGGGACCTTCCTAGAATTCACCTCGATGGCTGCGGTAAACTGCCTAAAATCCGCCGGTTCTCAGGGTCCTGGGTTCGTGCCCGGTCCGTTACACCTCCCCGATCCAATGTGCAGCTCCTCTGCGCACTGATCCAACCTTGCGGGTTACTATTCCAATGAAAATCATCCGAATACAAAGCGCATTATTTCCTAATCGAAGCAAAATAGGCACTGCATGATTGCATAAATGGGCAAAAAATTAAGGTTTTTTTTTTTTTTTTTTTTTTTTTTTTTATTTTTTTTTTTTTTTTTTACTTATCGCTTTTCGCCTCGTCGAAGTCGAGGTCAAGGTAATTAGAGATAGGATGGGATTGGGACAAAGAACGGTAAGGAATTCGGTCATGGCCTTTTGGAAGAACCATCCCGGCATTCGAATGGAATGATTTGGGGAAACCGTAAAAAAAAAACCAAGTCTCGATGCCCGGACGGGGATTCGAACCGGCGTCTTCCCGAATGCGAGGCCAGAGCGTTAACCGGTCACCCACCAAACTCGGTGGGAAAAATTAGGGTATTGTTCTTTCTGAATGTATTAAACAAATACAAAATGGATTAATTAATTCTTTGTAGAACCTGTTTAGTGGTCAATATAACAGGCCTACCTCTGAAATTTCATCACAAAGGATGCTAAAAGGAAGTGTAATATTTAAATTATAATTTACGGAAGCATATGAAGAAATTAGCAGTGTATTGTTTCATCCATTTTGGCTGGAGAAGACTAAATAGCATTCTAACAAAGCAGGTGGATAGACACACACCATCATTGACGAAACATATCTTATATATAAAAATCAATGTTTGTTTGTGGGTTTGTGGGTTTGTTCGTCTTCTATGCATTCCTATACCATTTATCAGATTGCAATGAAACTTTGGAGAGTTTTCGAATGTGCTTCTGCGAAGGTTCCTGTGAAAAAACAATTTCCAAAAAGTCACCCCCTCTTCCACATAACACCCCATAATTTAAACAAACCTGCAAACCGTTCGTCCGTTTACGGTGAAGCTTTGGTGAGTTGTCGACGGGATGACGGAGAACGTTCCTGTCAAAAAAAATTAAAAACCCACCCCTCCTCCCCATAATTTAGACAAAACCACATATTTCATCAGATTTCAATGGGAATTTGCACACTTATACTTTGAAACAAACAGAAATATACTGCCTGCATATGTTTTCCAAAGCGCATCCCCTCTCACCCTTTCCAACTGAAAATGAATGAAACAGCAGTTTAAAATTTATATGTAAATATTTTTTCATTTAATCTATGCACCTACTCAAGTCCAGCAATAGTGAAGCATTGCTGGGTCAGCTAGTATCTTTTAAAATAATTTTCACTTCAATTCTTTATCATGTGCCAGCTTATTAAGTCTTGTAATTGTGCTAGACTTCTTCTTCTACTATGAACACCTCACCCGGGTTGATGCATATGAGATTGCCATGGGGGATGTTTTCCCCTCCGTGAGAACGTCTAGGTAGATGAACTGGGATGGCTTCCCGTTGCCTTCCCCAGTGAATAAGTACTGTGGATGACTGTGTATGTACTGAATGTAGGGTGGTGTTTGTGTTTTGGATGAGGCTGAAAGAAGGGAGAGGGTGAAAACTGGTGTCCCATCACTATGGTGCACAATCTCTGGTGATTAGGAATTGCGCACCACCACCTCTACTACCTTGCCGCCCAAGTACTGATGATGATAATTTCTTATACACCAGGACTGGAACCAGCTAACCCCGTGTCAGCGCCGGACACCATCACGGTGCTGCAGCCAGCTAAGTCAACGGGGTGGGCAGTATTGGTCTGGACCACATTTTTAACGAAATTGGGCGCTGACATCTTGAGAAATATGCGAGTAAATAAAACGACCTGACATACTGACACTAGTAATGGATGTGTCCTCGATGGTGACGCTGAACGAAACATTCTTGACGGATTTAACTAATGTCAACTGGCGGACTAGCACCAATTTGCCTGACAAAAACGCTAGTCACTCGCTGACGAAACAGCACAAGGTCCCATCTTCGCATCAGCGCCGATTTCAGAACGATTCCAACAAGATGCTATTTGTCTGTACTATTACAAATCTATTCATTCTGCGTATGTATACCGGATGTGTTAGGTGATAATGCCATTGCTTTGCAGTCGTAAATACGTGGGTTAGAATCTGTGTTCCACTATTCCGATTTGGGTTTCCACAAATCATTTCAGCTAAATGTCACGACAGTTCCTTCAAAAAGCAATGGACGAATTCCTTCCCGTTCTTTTCCACCAGCCTATTCCGGCTATAATGACCTCGACGTCAACGAGGCGTACAGTCAGAAATTAAAAAAAGTATGTAATGAGTATCTATAAACTGTATAAAAAATGTTAAAGCTTAAATTGGTTTAATACTCACTGAAAATGAGGTGATGACGTCAGACTGTATATTTGCATGCGGATGAGTCACCATTATTACACTCTGATACATGGACCAGTATTTTTATTTCATTTTTGTTTATTAGTGTATTTTTGTTTATTTATATTCGTTTCATGTGTTTACGAGAATAACTTGGACTGTACAACTGCAATGAATATAGTATCGTTCATCCAGCAGAGTGTAAAACAGGCATCAATAGCATCAGAACAGTAGCACTTTTATCCAGGCCTCGCGTAGAAACTATCCAATAAATTGGATGGGGTTTTCACTGTTTGAAAGCTTATGGTGAAGCTTAAAATATGCGGTAAATCATATACATCTACATGAGGAATGGAGCAAGAAATGGTAACTCGGTCGGAAAGAGTACAGAGAGGCACCACACTGCATCTCAAATCAACACTCCTTTACGAGATTCCCACCAAAGATCGCACTATAACAAAGATAACCACCCAACCGGTTAGATTCTATTAATATTGATTTTTACTACGTAAGTTCGGTTATTTATTTTTTCACTTTTCTGTAATATAATATGTTAGTATTCAAGGAAATTGTTAATCAAACTATTAGATCAAAGATTAACACCCAGTAAGTGTAATGAAATTGAGGAATTTATTTTTAGGTAATGGTTATATAAAGAAACAACGTAATTATTGGTTATGGTTTGATACTAGAGGAAAAACAAAAGGCAAACGTAAGTAAGATCTCCATAAAAACATTAGTATCTGTTAACCGTGAAATGTTTCTGACCAATTAATTCCTTAACTGACGGGAAATGTATAGCGTCCGGCTTGATAACGGTCTGTCAACAGCGCGGCTTGCAGATGTTGGCAGGCCTGCAAGGGTACCAGCAAGTGTTTGGAATGCGAAAAACACGAGAGAAGGAAACCGCTAATGGACGACTGGGTGGTGACGAGTCGGCGACTTTGTAGCATCGCCAAAGCAGGCCATGTGGCCAGCTGGCCACTTAGGGACTTTTTATTGGCTGTCATGGCAGCACTGCCAACGATCAAGTCGCGCAGAGACGACCCCAGAGATGTGGCGAGTGGGCAGTCAGCACGTGCTGGATGAATTAGTTCAACATTTTTGATTACTTCGAAAACAATTAACACTTTATAGGACAAATCGCAATACATGTTTCTGCAATAACGATTTGCAGAAAGAATTGGTATAATGTACTAGCATGTTCCCGCTGCTATGCTTGTGTGGATCTTTGTGTTCGCATTAATGTTTTTACACTTTGTTCTTCTTGTAGAGTCAATTAATAAACGTTTGTAAAGTAGTATTTTTGCGTTAAATTAAATTCCACAATTTCCTAACACGTATTAGGGTGTTAATCATTGATGTAGTATCTTGATTAGCGTTTTCCGCGTGTTATAAAATACTATATTTCAGAAAATAAGAAATATATACTCGAAGTTAAGAGATCGAAAAATAATATTCACAGAATCCAAAGGATAGGTAGTTTAAGCTTATTATAGTGTGATCTCTGACGGGTATTTCGTGAAGGACTGTTCATATGCGTTGCATTCTTATGTGTGGAGTCTATCTGTTATAGCTGTGAATGAATTATCATTACTTGTTCCGCTCTCCGGACACGTTGGGTGCCCTAAATTTTAAGCTAGCCCATAAACTTTCAAACAATGATAAATCCATCCAGATTGGTCCTGTAGCTTTTCCGTGATCCCTGGACAAAGGGACAGATAGATGAAACATATTTACAGATTTATCAGCACAAAACAGCACATTACCTTTTTTAAAAAAAATGACAGCAGTAAGTCCTCCTCCATACTTTTTGCATTATGGTTTAAGTCTAGTAAATGTCAAGGTCATTAGAGATTAGGGAGATAATAGAGGGCAAGTAAGTGAAACGAATAGAGACATAAGCTTTTGATGGAACCATCAATCCATCTGGTAAATCTGGATATATATAAAACCGATATCTAGAGAAGAGGGGGGGGGGGGGAGGGGGACAGGTGTTATATCCCGTGACCCCAATCACTTTCTCTAACTTTAACCCATCACCCAACAAGTTGATGGTACCCAGAGTGACTTCAACAGCGAAAAGTAACAGCAGGAATATCCTTTCAGAATGATCTATCATGAAGGATGTGGTCTAAGACACACAGGGGAAAAGTGTTTTAAGACTTTCAGGAAGTGAATATTTACTTGGGTTAGAAAAGAGTGCAAGATTTCTGTCCGTAAATGTACCGAACTTTCATAACATTTTTTTCCTTCAGACACAATTAATCCGTTTACGGCGAAAATAAAATTCTCGAAAATTTTTCGTTTCTTCGTAATAGGCGTATTTACGAAAATTACCCTTTTATTCTCTCTCCGTCACAAATGCGTGTGTAGTAACAATGTAAAATGATAGGTTCTCTTTTTCGAAAAATATTCACACTTGTAATGTTTACACAAACTGTTTTCTATTAGTTAAGAAACACAGTACATTATTTTATGAATATTGTTGAGATACATTTTCTGTTCCTCTGCGTGTTGGCCGTATCATCATCATTCCTAGTTTCCAGCTACTGGTCGAGTCTGCTTTGCACACAAACCTATCCATTTTCATCTTTCTTCCCACCATTCCTCCGTCACCAACTTGGACCAATCCACTACACACTTCTCCAGTCCTCATGGCAATTTATTCCTTGGTCTTCCAATGGGACAGTTATCTTGTATATTCATTTCATCTTCTTTCCTTGGTAGACCCTGCTCCCCAGTTCTCTTAAGAAGGCCATGCCATCTTTTAACAGCCCTCAGAAAAAGCCATTTTGGGAAATTTTATCTTAAGAATTATGTATAGCAAAATGGGAATTGATTAATTGTGAATTTGTATTTCTTTTCTTGTGATTAGTTGTGAATTTATGTGTATGTCTCATGCAAATGTGCTTTGAATTATAAACAAAAACTGTTTAAATGAGATGTAATACAATAAAGGACAGTATTATGTATTAAAAATTAGTTAAAAGTCTGTAATTGTTAGTGTTGATGTGTTCTTCGATGTTTGAAGGGCAATTTACAACGGTTTGGACTGGTTATTTTGATAATTTTGTATGTAAATGCATGTAAATGGTATTACCTTTCATTTCGAGATATTTTCTAATGATTGTGAGTGATTTTGTATAATTTCTAATTATTTTTATATGGTTTTAATTTTTATTGTTAGAATTCGAGAAACGTCATTCGGAACTCTTTGAATTATTCGGGATGTTTCTAAAGCGTCTATATAAACAAGCGGAAGCTAGTTGATAGTTGAAATTGGAGTTGCCAGTCAATAGTTTTCTGAAAGTTTATGAGTTTAATCGCTGGAACATTTGTGTATGTTTGTACTTAGTATCTTTGGATCGTGACGATGCATTGTTTAATGTTACTATAGAGTGCACGGGAAAATAAACAAAAGTGGAAAGTGATTTGTTGGAGTTGTTATTTCAAGTAACCAAATATCGAGTTACCTATCAATCTTGGTCTTGCATTCTCTTTCCCCTGCATCAGAGATTCCTCCTTCACTGTGACCGTAATCTTTTCCTTCCTTACGATGTCAATTTCTGTGAGTCCCAATTAATTGCCGGAGAAAACCTTCCGTTTACTCCAGACTCAGGGAATAATTCTATATAAAAAAGATATATTTACTGCATGTCTGTGTTAATTGCTTTTTGAGTAAAAATTTTGAGAGAGCCAAATTAAAGTGTAATTCCAGGGAACTATTGCTTTTTGCCATGTCACTTTCATCCTAGCGGTGCTCCAAGTTGCATAAACCAAGGATGGTGTTTGCGCGATAAAGCTCTGGGCTTGCAAACCGGAGGACGCATGCTCGATTCCCAGTCAAACCATTCATGTTTCTGTTTCTCACAGTTTCCAGAAATAACTCCAGGTGAATTCCGGGATGGTTCATTTCAATAATCATGGAAGAATTCCTTCCCGTTACTTCTCCCTAGTCATTTCATGCCTCTATTGACCTTTATATTAATTAAAAATATCATGTTGCAAATTATTTGCCACAGTTGTATACTGCGGAACTGTGGAGTCGTACAACTTTACATATTACGATTTCTCACCTACCAATAGGAGAACACACATGCCACTACGTCTGTGTATAGTAAAAGCAGTTAAAAAAAATAAAAAAAATAAAATAAAAAAAGGCGTATGACATTGCTGGCCGGATACACCGAAGGGTAGTTCGGCCGCCGGTTGACAATTTCTATTTGCAGCGCATACGTCTCAGTCGTGACTACTCTAACCTAACCTGGTAATCCTACTAGGTATAGGGAGCCTACAGTTTTACGTGGAATCCGAACCACGGGGCGTCCTAGCGTGCTTCACATAAACAAAGCAAGGCTTTGTTTGAGGTGAAGGTCGATTTTTAAGTCCTTAAAAATTCCATCATCAGGTCACGAAAAGTAACCTAAATCCCTAATTAGGACGATCGATTTGACAAGCCATAGATTTGAACCTCGGCCCGTTGTAGCTTTCGGATCCAATGTAATGGCGTTTTAATGAGAGCGGCCGAACATTCATATGAATTTAGTGTTGTCACCTACAGTGATAGACGAAACAATCACAACTGAACCCTAACAAGTTAGCGTCAATATGCTCATCCTCGTAAACAGTGATTCGTTGTATTTAATACTTTACACTCATTGCAGGAATCATACTTATAAACGCTGGGAACGGTACCAAATTTCAGTTCATTACCAGTCAGATCACGCAGGCATTGCAACCCAGCTAATGACTAGTCAGCAAATTGGCAGAAACTCGCAGGTATTATTTCCAACGGTACAGCGAGAGGCGACCCTCCCGTATTGTATGCTAATACGCGCGCACCGGCCGTAAATTACAAATTGTAATCGTCTACAGTAATTACGAACGGGCGAGCGAGCAAAGTAGGTCCTGGGGCCGTATATCAGCGCAGCTCATGTTATTCACATCAGCTTTCTCCGCATTGTGTACCAGCTATTAGCACCAATAATTAGGCTGGCGTGATTGCGGCAATACTTCTTACTTCACCGTACCAGCACGGTCGCCATATGAAGCAGCCATAGGCAGGTGATAAATCTTACTGCATAAAGAAGTTGAACTAAACCCACGGGCGCCATTAATAAAACTTGTTTCCTTGCCCCGTCGCTCATTCTTTCATAAGACCCGGCCAGAAAACCTCTCCGTACAAGGCAACTTTCTCGAGGAGCCACGGACCGACTTAATTTCGTAAATTAAAACTCCTCGAGCTTAATAAAACTGGGATTAAATTAGTGTGCGGCTCAGATGTTTTATAAAGAGGCGGAGGCCGCTTTTAATCTCTGCCTCACTTTTACAACAGGGCGGAAAACACAACACAATAACACACGCCGGAGCGGAACCTCCGGCAATCTGAGGAAACAACTTCGCCTTTCGGGGCAATTTGCTCTCGCGGCGCAGATGTAAATAAAACTGCGCACGAAACAGCGGAATTAACATACTTGTGCTGCAAGCTCGACAACCTTACGGCGAAAAAAAAATAAAAATAAAGAATGCCCCCAACTTGTTCCCTGCACTGGCGATGAATTACAAATTGTCGGAAATTCGCCACTTATATCTTTCCTCCTCCAGTCATCAATCATTATTAAATCCAACACTTATCCTCTCAACAGATGTGTCTTATGTAAATTTTTAATTACACGATATGATTTACAGAACAAAAATGCATAAATAGAACTAGTAACTGTTACGTTTTAACGACTAAATGGCTGAACCGATCTTGATAAAATTTGACGCTGAAATATTTCGTTTCTTGGGAAGGACATAGGATAGTTTTCCTGGATATATAACATATTTTGTCATAAAATTTTGAAAACTAACCGAACGGTGACCGTCGGGTGGATAGCGTGTAGAAGTTTCGGTAACGTTAAATCGGTCGTTCAGGCATTTTCTCCCTCACAGTCAGTATATGAACCCTTTGCGATGACTATCAATGAAGCCCTAGCAACATATTCTGAAAGTAGTAGGGGTACACTTAAAAGTGTTTCTCCAATGGGCTGTTATATGGAAATACCTACGTGTCTCCAATCCGAAAAGGTTGTTTATCGCAGCAAACGATAATAAAAGCTAAAACGTTATTTAAAAAACGGTTTTGACATCGATGTCAAAAGAAAATCACACGATTTTTAGTTAAAAGCAAAAATCTGCCGAAGGAACTGTGTTAGGTGCTCTTCCACAGTTAACATTCCACCTCCTCCTCCATCTCAGTTCAATTTGCTGGAAATTGATTCTTCTAATGAGACAGGTTCAAAGGTAGAATTATATGGTGATGGCTTCCCTGTATTATTATATCGACTCCATGCTGTTTGGGGCATCTTTTACGTTACTTAAAGCTTTATATAACGAATTCAAGGGGAATTGCACCACTTTCGGAACCTTCCAGAAACTGGTACTAACCTGTTGAAATTTACATCAGTTGCTTCGTCAACATGTCCTCTTCACGTTTTGCAATCATACATTGCGCAAAAGTCACTAGAAATTTAATTAAAAATCCCAAAATATGAAAGGCTGAGCAACTGCTAAATGCTTTCAGCACTGCTAAAATAACATAAAAATTATCGGTTCAGGGATCATTTCAACCTAAACAGTTTAGTTTTGTCATTGAAATCGTGGTTAGATTGAAATACGGTCTGGACCAAGTGATAAAAAATTACGAAATTTTGGATATGCGGCATCTAACACGCAAAGGCGTATTTGTTTACAATGGAAGCAATAGATTATCTCTGGTTGCTCTTTGCTGTGTAAGATGGCGGTCATCACCGTATTACAACTCGGGTAAATATTGCGTGTTTGTCAATTTTGTGCGACTTTTTACAAAGGAGTAGAGCTGAAAAGGCATGAAAACATTACAACAAAGGATTAAATTAGCATTTTAAGAGACTGTCGCTGATTTTTTTTTCAACGTTGGCGGCATGTGACGGCTGTTCGTCATGTCATATTTCGGCATTTTTAATTAAATGTGAAGAGGACATGTTGACGAATGACTGATGTAAATTTCAACAGGTTAGTACCAGTTTCTGGAAGGTTCCAAAAGTGGTGCACTTCCCAATTCAAGCAATAAAATTTTAATTTCAGGTGTACAATGTCGCAAATAACAGTTAGTTAAATTCTATGTAGCAGAGTACCCGATACTTATCAAAATCTTTAGCAATTTAGGCCATTAAAGGTGTGAAAGGCCTCAGAACATGGATAGGGAACAAATTCGGCAATGGTCTTTTGAAGGAATCATCTCGATATTCGCATGCAGTAACGTCGAGAAACTTTGTGAAACGGAAATCTGCATGGCTGGACGGGGATTTCGAACCCACGTCCTCGCGAATTCGTGGATGAAGCGTTACCGCTCAACCACCTCATCTCGCTGTGTTAGGGGAGGCGTGTTAAAGAACAGACGACGGGAGAAAATACATAATTCCTTTGACCATAATCACAGATAATGCCTCATCTCTTCTCTCATAGAAATATATAAGTTACATAAACGAAGGCTTGAATACCCTTTGAATAGAGAAAACAGTATTAAAAGTAGATTTGTGTTTCCAGTCGAATTATTATTCAATTATAGCTAAAACTTCAGCTCGCATAAATCTAAATTCCTGCCCATATCTTGAATTTACGGTGTAAAACAGATTAAGCAGGGAATCAACTCCTACATTCAGAATAGAGATTCGTCAATTATGATTCCCCGTCCAGTCATGCCGTTTTAAGATTTCCATATTTTCCTGCAATCATTCCAAGTGAATGTAGGAATGGTTGTTTCAAAAGGCCAATGTAGATTTTTTTTTTTTTTTTTAATGGCATTTGGAACGGAGGCCACACAGCCAGCTCAATGTAATTGGTATACCTTTCAGTGTATAAGTCGTCATCCAGTATATATATTGCATTTCTCGAATGTATAGACGCCACAGGACGGACAGGACATTCACACAGACACACAACAACACTTAAACATCCATGCCCGCGGCCGGATTCGAACCGGCGGCCTTCGGCACGCGGAGCTAGCACTCTAGCCCCTACGCTACCGAGGCCGGCCCAATGTAGAATTCCCTCCCGTTTTTGTTTTTCAGAATCCTATGCTGCCTCTAATGACCTCGAAACTGCAAGACGAAGAACTATAAACCCTAAAAAATATGGTATTCAAGTAGGACATACCTTTAAATTTGAAGACAGGGAGATTATAACCCTAGCGAAAGACTTCTGGAGCAGCGTTGTCTTGGAAGTCATTGAGACCAGAACTAATGATGATTTAGTAACAGCGACACTGGAACCTGGTGAGCAATATGTTAAAAAAAAGCAGCTCGCCGGGAAAGGGCGGCATGGGGAAAGACGTCACTGTCTATGTCTGGCATCAGCCCTCTACTGTTTCCGTGACAACGCGGTTACAATCAACTATTATACTAGCTATACCCTGTTCGCCCTCAACTGCCGGTTCAAGGTCATATTTCTCTTGCTCCGCTCTTCACTTCACCCCCCTTTTCCCCTACCCCTCGGAATATACCGCTTTGTCCAGGCAGGCCAGAGGCAATGTTGTCAGGGACACTGTTTCCCTTCACATGTGCAGGAAAGGGCAGCGGAGTGGGGATATAGCAGACTGACCTTGACCCGCCTCTGTTAACTGAACAGACTATAACTGTCGACTTGTTGGTTGTAAACGTAGGCAAATGCAATGTCCCTCCAAACGTTCCAGTATAGTGATATTTTAATGCTGTGGAAACTATTTTATCATAATAAGTTATTTCCGAATAATGATCATCTCAACGTCTATATCATTTTTTTAGGGCATGGCTTTTTACTGTTGACAGACGATACGGCTACTTCGGCTCACTAGGTTGACGGAGTTTTATCCCCGCGTCTACCGTCGCCAATGGGGGGACGTATTCTGATGGGGGAAGAAATTTGTTCCCGTCTGTCTGCGAAGCGTTTGTTGGCGTTGTACATTGATATATTCTTCACGGGAAGCCAGACACGTTAAAATGTAGTTAACACAATATTTCGGCGACTGCATTCTCCGCGGTTTACAGAAGTGTTTTTACAGAAGAGGTTTAAATTCGCCGACCACCCGATCGTGGAAACCAGGATTGTGGATTTCAATTGGATCATTCTTGGATATCGGTTATTGAGACTGCTCGTCGTTATCGTTCCGTGTTTTGTCATCCGGAGGTGCTAATGACGTCTGAGACTTCTGCTGGGCAACGTAAAGCTGCGTTCCCACGACGCCTTGTAACGAAGGCGGGACGGGACGCGACGGATACTCAACAACACGCCATGGGAACATAGCCGCCTCTGCTAGCGGAGACGATACGCAGCTACCCACTCTGAGTCGGTAAACATCATAGGCGTGTGTAGTGGAGCGCTGTTGCCATCGGTTTGCAGCAGCGGTGCGCACCCCTTTTGTTGCTGTAAAGTGCTGTGTGCCAAACCACAGTAGGCAACGGGGTGAGGATTTGGTGGCGAGGTAGGGAGGCCTAATCTGCGGCGCGCGTTCGTCCTTACACTTCGGCTAATGAGGTGCCGCCTCCGTTACAAGAGCTCGTGGGATCGCAGATTAAGAAACGTCCGCTGTTGCCTTGTCAGTCTGTCAACGACGCGCACTTGGCAAACTTTAAACTTCAAGTTTTATGGCTTCTCACTCAACACGTTATGATGACGACGTAAGTAAAGTAGTCGATATATTCTGTGAAATCGACATTTCATTTTGCTTAGTTTCCAGTGAAGAATATATTAAATTCTATTCTATTTTTTAAGCGAATTTTCGTTTATGAAATGCGTAGTTTATGGAAAAGAAAGTAAGGGCCGTCCCAGCATTCACCTAGGTAACTGCACAAAACCACTTAAAACCTCAATCAGGCTTGTACGCGGTTTGCAGCTGGTCAGTTTCAAACTCCCTGAACCAGTGCAGTTTGCCGTAAGGAGTGCAGTCAGACTGCCTGGATCTGTGTCCAATTGAGCCACACTAAAATTTTATTGCACTCATAACTTTCCTGTCTTCACCGGGCCTCGACCGATAATTTTTGTAGAACAATTGTTTTACACACATATTTATATACGAAAGTCATTTGTTAAATAAGTTCCGTGTTTTAATAAGAAGAAAAATACTGTAAATATTACTAAAATATTTTTATTTCCGTATTTTACACACTATCAATTACTTTTGCACTTAATTGCCATTTTTGCTCAAATATTTGTCATGGCCGTTCAACAAGGTTCTGAATTCAGACGCCAAAGAAATCTTCCATATGTTGTTTTTTTTATTTTTAAATTGCTTTACGTCTCTCAACAGCGAGGTCTTTAGAGACGGGAAAGGATGGGGGCTAGAAATGGGAAGGAATTCGGCCATGGACTTTTTAAGGAAGCATCCCGGCATTTGCCTGGAGTGATTTGGGAAACCATGGAAAACCCAAATCTGGATGCCCGGACGGGGAATCGAACCGCCGTCCTCCCGAATGCGAGGCCTGAACGCTATCCGTTACACCACCACGCTCGGTTTCCATACGTTAAGGAGCCTAATCCACAACTGCAGCTGTCACTTCTCCAAAACAATAGGGTACAAAACAGTGAAACCAATTGATAACTGTGAACTCGTGAATTGTCGTTTCTCTAGAATTTTGCTTTCCCCATCACGAAAGAAATATTCAGAAATCGGTGAAGGTCGACCTGGGAGTGACTAATTTTGATTCATTAAACCACCTCTCTTTCAACATTCTGTCTAACTTTCGATCTTTACTGTCATATAGCATTATCTCCGTACACTGCGCGAATATGACGGTGAAATTCCGCTTCTACCAAGTTTCTTGCGCTAAAGAATCGAATTACAGATAGTATCTCACCGTCAGTGGGCGAATCAGTTATCTTTAAAATTATAAACTTCTACAGCTCAGCAGACAGACAAACAATATGGCTCCATACGGCGTCTAAACGCGCGCAAAGCACGCTGGGAGCTTACGCGCATGCTCACTAAGGTGATTGCGCATCATTCTCAGTCTCATTCACAAACGGATATTATTTAAAAGTAACTACAATACCTCTAGTCAACATTATACCACATCTTTAATGATGTATTTCCAACACACTGTATTATCGTTGTAATGTATCGTTTAATTTGTAAAAAGACAGGTTTGAGGAATTCGCTCGTCCTTGAATATTATTATCCACTTTCCAAATTTACTATCATTCATTTACAAAATACTACGTGGATTAGCCATACTCAAACTATTGTATTGGAAATTCTACAACTAAAACGGAACAGGGAACTTGGCATTGCGACTACTCTGATGTGGATTCCGTCTCACAGCGGCATAGAACATTACGAACGGGTGGACGCCCTGGCACAACAAGCTAACCATGAGGGAGAGGTAATCAACATGCAACTCCCGATCTCGAATATAACACACAACATCAAAGTAAGAGCCAAGGAAAAATGGCAAGAGGAATGGACGATCTCCTCAAAAATCAATGCCTCATATTATGCAACCATTCAACCGAGCATATCGCCAAAACCTTGGTTTTACAACTGGAACAGTAGCAGACGATTAATCACTACGATATCGAGAGCCCGATTTAACCACGGTTACTTCCCCAGCCACCTACACCGAATAGGGTTGAGAGATTCCCCATACTGCGACTGCTCAGACCAGGCAATAGGAGACATCAATCACATAATATTTGCATGTGATAAATACCAACAACTCCAGGACCAAATGATGAAAGATATTGCCAAGAACGGCTTCCCCCTACCGACAAACGTAACCCTCCTACTTTCCAGCAACAACAAAGTAATACTTAGCATCCTCGCCAGATACTTAAAAGATGGAGGTATAGAATTCTAACCAACCTTGGAGGTTAAAACAGGAAATGACTATACTTCAAACCTAAAGCTTAAACCACAGAACAATCCCATTTCCGCGTAAGCACAACAACTAGCGTGGCAAAATTAACAGTATCCTCAACAATCTACAGATTGAGGCTGACACCAGATAGATCAACCCACTACAATTGACTTGTCAAAGAAAAACGGCGATTTAGGCTAATCCATAGATAATAATGGATCTACTCGTTAAAACAGAACCTATGATTACTAAGTCTAGTTGATGTACTGTCTAGCAACGCTTTTTCGGATTACGGTCCTAAAGATGGCACTTGAAATTTGAAAATTTGTAAATAGCATCACTTACCTTATATCGTCACTATGTTCTAATTTAATGACCATTATTTATTATTCATTCAACAAGATTATAATTAATTAACCTAATATAGATAAGGAATTGTGCAAGTAGATATGTTTGATGGATGTAAGAAGCTTTGTAATAATGTTGAATGGCTGTATGGTCTCAAACCGAATACCAATCAAATAAATAAAAGAACTCCACACGCTTCACAAATCTGACAATGAAAAACCGTTGCTAGGGAATTTCGTACACTTAAAAGTCAAATTACACGTATATTTCACACTCGGCGGGTGAATCAATTTTTTTAAACATTATAATCTTCCACAACCCAAAACGTAGGCAGACGATATGGCTGCAAATGACGTCTAAAAGCGCGCGAAGCATGCTGGGAGTAAGCGGGGAGCATCATTTTTAATCTCATCTACAAACGGGCCATATTTGAAAAATGACCTTCGTGTATATGTGTTTACAGCCAGGAGACGAATATACACTCTCCTGCCAGGTTGATTGTTACGGGGTATGGATTCAGCTCAAGGTAGCTGGTATAGCTACTAAAGCGAAGGTCTGGTACTAAAATGGAACTTGCTTCATTAGCATCAGCTCTCGCAATGCCCTCTGCGTTTTTCCTGTCTGCGACCCGGACTCGAGTTACAGTACTAAGTTTGTGCGATAAAGTCACTCGGGGAACCCTGTATAGCCACCACCCTGTATATGGAAGTTGGCTGTAAGCAGCGCCGCCTCCGGCTGAATACTAATGACCGCTACGTTTAACTCCCCGGAGTATAATCTCTGCTCGCGGTGCAAAGAGTTGGCCAACTCAGCCACTCCTGGCCGGAGGGTATGTCTGGAAGTGTTGGCTAGCGCTCCAACTCAGCAACGAAACAATACTACCTCTGTTTGGTAGCGAAATTACTATCTACCTGATGAAACAGGTAAATATTTGGATGACCTTACTGACCTGCAAACCCTTTAACAACTGAATTTCAATTGACAGCTTCATCCGCTTCTCCCATGGACACCTCTAATAAACACGATTCGCGCAAGTGTGAGACATTTCCATTCAAAAATCTGATCACTACTGTACATTAACTTGTTTGCGTTTTGTTTGTTTCTTGTATATCTTTTCCTTTCAAATCTAAGCCTTTGTGTTTTGGACGTCCTGATAAATGTTTTTAAGGGTTTTAAGCAATAGTAAAGCTAATTTCTGGAATGGTGGTCATCTTTATCCTGGGAAACTACACACATACAGAAACGGAAAAAAACCATTGCAACAAAAATTACACTGTTCGACCACCTTTCTTTGCAAATGATGATCCTTAATGATCCCTGAGTTGTGAAGTGGACGTAAAGTACCATCAGTGAATCGAAAAAGTCACAAATGGGAAAACAAAAATAACACAAAAAACACAAATACAAAAAAAAACTAAAAAAAATTATAAACACTCAGAAAAAAATGAAATTCACAAAAAAAATAAGAAAATATTATGTGTCCATTAGTTTTAAATCACATTTTTGATTCATGACAGGTGAATGGTACACAGAATCGTTTATTTTGAAAACTCGTATTCTTTAGTGATAGAGTTTTTGACAACCGGTGACCATAGCAGGCACTCCCAAGCAGAGTTAAGCCTTCTTTGGTACGTGACCTGATTCATTGTTTACATCAGCTTCTCTCGTGCTGTTTCTGTTCTTCTCTGTGGGCACCTGTTGATTGAGTATTTGTAATGTTTCGTAAATCGTTATTATTGAAAACACGGTTCTTGAGCGGTGAACGCGCTACTACTTGAACAGTAACCCAACTTAGCCCAACCAAATTTCTCCCAGAGAGCAAAACTAAAATACGTTCATGACCTTCACTCCACGGAGGCAGATAACAAAGTTGTCTAGGAGAGATGGGTTGCGTTACAAAAAAGTGTTTTCATTTCATTGCAGAAACAATGTATGCATTAAATGGACTACTTGGGAAGATTTTTTTTTTGTGTGTGTGTGGTTGAAAATAGGATTCGTGGTGTGTTGACGTCGTAGCCATTAGACTCGGGAGTGCAATTCGATCATGCCCATGTGAAAGAAACATTTAGGTATTTGCCTGAAGTGATTTCGAGACACCACAGAAAGGCCTTGGTTTGTCTTTGTCGACCTCTTTTACTGCTTCTCCACATCCTCTTCTGTTAACTTTCTGTATGGGTTGAGGACACCCACAAGTGTTCATTTATACGTACTCACACATTCGAATTCACCCATGCTGGATAGCCAAATCAGAACAACTGGACACATCACGTAAATATGAAACACAATATAGTTTTCTATGCTAGGTCAAATAGCAAGAATAGGTTCTAAAAGACTCTGTGTTATGCCCTTCCTCCACCAAACACGTATTTCAGGTGACTTTCCTAGTGTCTTCATAACCCTTATATCCCGCTTCCTAGTCAACGATTTCGTCTACCTACCTTAAGAATATTAATCATACTGACAGCTGACTTTGTCTCTTCTGAATTCACATTTCTTCTATTGGTCCATCATTTCCGAAGGTTACCCATAAAATGAACTGTGGAATATACTGAAATAGTACACAAATTCCCATTATTCGCTGTCGACAATTTCGCGAAATATGACGCTGAAAATTTAGACTCTTAGCGCCATTGTCAGCAGAAGTTAACGCAGGCAAGGTACCTGACCTTCACCCTTGACCAAAAGTCATCCGTGGACCAACCTTGAATGACCTCCCAGCTATGCATCATTTATCATAGTAGCTGAACCTAGCTGATTGGCAAAGCCAGGTACAGCAGAATTATTAGAAGACACAGGCACATCGAAAGAATCTCACTCGTGAAAACACTTCTCTGGCTACAGTTTGCAGCGATCCTCGTACGTCATGACACACGCACATAGATTACTAACTATAAATATAATATAACATATTTATTTATTTGTACTCTGAATTATAACTCTTTTTTTTTCAATTTCATTCCTCCCAGTTGAAGCCTGGTATGGAAGTCGGCCGTGGCCTTGCAGGGAACCATCCCAGCATTCGCCTTGAGTGACTGAGCGCAACCACGGAAAACCCCAGTCACGATGGCTGAACGGGGTTTGACCCCCTTCCTCCCGAAGGTCATGTAGGGGGGCAAGGCGTCCGTCCTCCCGAACTACATGGAAGGGAAAAGATGACCATGACCACAAGCTGGCACTGGATTTCAGGCACAGGGTGTGGGATGATTCTCTTTTTTAGGTAAGGGTGTCAGGGATTGGAATGAGTTACCAAGAGAAATGATGAATAATTTACTGAAAACGTTGAAAGAATTTAAAGAAAAAATTTGTAGAGGGCAAATGTAGGTGGGTGCAGGATAGGAGGAAGATGGGGGTGTAGGGAAATTGCCACCGGAGCGTATGATCCATTGTAATTAAATTAAATACCGCTATTTTATAGGTATCTCTGAAGGCAAGCAGTGAACGGTCGTTTCAGAGTGGAAGGAAAGGAATAATTGTGAAGTCAAGAATAGAAACAGATAAGAAGAAGCTTAAAATAGCGTAAGAATAAGGCAGCATCAAACTGCAGAAATTATAAAGCAATTAATTGGACTGTGAATGGAGAAACCAATGGAATTGTATAAAGTTTATTATGGTGCCGCACAAATAAGTCACGCATTAGTGCAAGTTGTAAATAATTATTGATTACATGTGAAAACTTGTGGATTAAAATTTGCGTTTGATTTAATTTGCGAAGTTATTGACGAAAACGTAATCGATGAGTTTTTGGAAGTAAAAGAGTAGAAAATAAGACGAGGTAGTACAATTTTTTTTGCAGACATTAGAAATAGTAATAGACGAGGAGTTGGACATTGTAATCCAAAAGCTAGTATCATTGGTATACAAATTGCTGAACATTTTGAAGTGCATAAAAATCACTTGTCTGATCAATATCATGCTAGAGCTAACCGAACTTTCCATGTTGTCTCAGATAATAAGATAAGCTAAGTAACAATGAATAATGGTCTGCCTCAAGGCTCAGTTCTTGATCCACTTCTTTTTAATGTATATATTTCCGACATTCATCAAACCTTCCGTCACGTAACCTTTGATTGCCCACTTCGAGCCTTCAGGGGATCACCGATAGACTTTATTAATATTTCAAATGAAGCTCTACATTGGCTACACCGCGTTAATTTTGAATTTTAATTATAATTTAATGTTAAATTGTATTATATTTCGTGCAATGGCCATAAGATAAATAAATTAATAAATTGTCAACTAAGTCTAAAAAAAGATTTAAAATGTTCTCATCCTAGCTTGAAATGACTGAAAAAATGTACCAAGGTAAAAGTTGACTAATAATTAGTTTAAGATCGGCCATAGAAAGAAAACGCTCGATTGTGGCAAACAAAAGTAAAGATAGATGAGTCTTTTCTTTCGGAAAAGCTTCACTGAGTTGTATCCCCTGTTGAGGTAAGGATAGTAGGTTTAAGGTACTTAACCTATACTGATCTGTCTGACTTAAGCCTTGGGGTTGTTGATGAGTTTAATCCCTCGCCTGTCAGTATCGGTATAAGTTGCAGTCACTATGCTTGTGTGGCAACCGATTGGACTAGAATGCAGATGCTTGTTTGGTATGTGGGCGTTTAAATAACCACCTACGTATTGCGTCAGTAACAGAAACCAAGTACAGCAGACGGGTAAATTACTGTCGGGCGTGCGTGGCTGAGAGCTAGAGCCAGCTAGATTTGCAATCCTCTGGAAGCCCGCCAGCATTCTTCGTATAATCAACACTTCCAACTGCAGAGGCCAGGGAAAAAAAACCACTGTGGTGTGTATACAAGACATAGTGCGCTAACCCCCTACTGGGACCTTAAATTCAAGTCTTACGGTCCTCGATTACTTGACAGAAACATTACGTGAAGGTTATATGGAAAAAGGGTCACTTGACGTACTCTTTAAGTAATCTTTTCTTTACACACTACCATTGTCCTTAACTTCGATACCTACACTTTAACATGGCTACCGACCCAAGGACACGTCCCAGACTTAGTCGCTAACATTATGTGGTAACTAGTTCAGTGGAGTAGTAGACTAGTATTTGCTCCCGGGTATCACGCGCTGCTAGAAACTTCAATATTTTATAAATCAAAATTCCGTCTGGAAACAACTGTTGATGTTACTGTTTTCTTTATTTCCATACGCGTTTCGCCCTTATGGTGTGGGGCATTGTCAGTGGCTGTGAATTTGTTTTTACATGTGCATGTAAAAACAAATTCACAGCTACTGACGATGCCCACACCAGAAGGACGAAACGCGTATGGAAATAAAGAAAAAGTAACATCAACAGTTGTTCCAGACGGAATTTTGATTTATAATCTATTAAGCAACAATTTCGGAAGATGGCCTACAACCAGATTGGTAACTTCAATATTTGTTTGTTTTATAATTTAAATAAGTTACATATATAACAAGTTAAACAATATAACAAATTAAAATAAAATATGGTTTTTCTGCTCGCTGACATCTATTTCAGTATGATTAGGAGACTGTTGAACCAAAGGAATCAAATTGTTTTGCAGGGGATGCTTAGAACCGTAAAAAGACACAAATTACACGACCATATTTACCTACCAATTTTACAAGTAATTTT
>CM061918.1:93079687-93150831 GCA_031002005.1 Vandiemenella viatica
TACCTTTATTCAAAAAAAATAATTTAATTAAGATTTTATTAGTGACTTGTGAAAATGTATCGTCCAAGATACGAGAAAGATACCAACTCGATATCCATGGAATACGTTTATTTTTGGTACTTCTCTCCTGTGGACAATATACGTTTCGATAAAAAATTTGCTACTGAACTAGTAAGACTACTGCACCCATCTATGAAATCGTATTAAGTTATTCAAAAGTTAGTCGTATGAAGTACAAAGTTGCAAGTAATCACAGTGAGCCTACCCTCTAATCCGCACAGTCAAACTATCACATCTCATTTCGATGATGCCTGTCTAATGTTTCAGTTACGAAATGTTTCAATAGTCCTTACGTCAAATAGTCATTATCGATACTTCGACGAGTTTAGGTAACATTTTATTTATTTACTTATTTTTTATTTACTTATTTATTTTTTCTTTCCTGAATATTGAGCTACGAATATGTCTACAAAATCACTACTAGTTAAATGATAAATTATCATATGAAGAGGTTCACCTTCGGAAATAATTTGGTTTAGTAGAATAGTTGCCTGGAGATATTGTATTCTGGTGCTAATGACCATGAAGTCGACGTACCCTAAAGCCTAAATTACAACTGCTGTTTCTTGGCAGCACACAGTGCCACAGAATTAAATTCTTATAATGTCACCTTCTCAGCAGACACGAGTAGCACGAACAATGTACTGCATCGGTGGCTCTGAGGAGAAAACATTACCAAACGCGGTGGGTAAGCAAACTCTCTGGCCTTGCATTCTGGAGGACACAAAGTCGAATTCCCGTCCGGTCATCCAGATTTCTGCTTTCCGTGGTTTCCCTAAATTAATCCAGGAAAATGCCGGGATCGGTCCTTTAATAGGCCATGGCCGAATTTCTTCCCAATCCTTGTCCCAGTCCTTTCCCAATGACTGCGACGTCAACGAGGTGTAAAGCCGTAAGAACAAAAACTGGAAAACAGGGCATTACCATCAGCTCCGCGTACCAAGCCATACGTCCAACTGATATTCGCCACGATCAGCTTCATTGGCAACAGTCGTAGAACCGAGTTGCCATTTCTATTGCCTGCCCGCTATTACAGAATGCACACACACCTCTCTTTCTCTCTTCGCATTTCGTTTGATGCCACGAAAATCAACGTTGCAAAAAGCATGAGTAAAAAAAAAAAGTACTATAAGATCTAGATAAGTACACAAAAATTTTAATTTACTGAATTGCTGAGTGACCATTACCGCTGTGAAGTTGAAAATAGGCTAAATCAGTTCCCTACGAGACTCTTTCCATACCGAGATTAACGTGAGCTGCATTAAGCTCCCGCTCCAGTGAGCGCCAGAAGCCATATAAGCATCAACACATGTCATCAGTATGTTACATAATGCGAACATGTTGATGGTTAACACACTCCAGCTGTTCTTTTGCAACCACAAGTCTGGCGCCTCTCTAGGTGCACTGATTAACCAATTTTATAACTTTGCATCGAAAAACTTACTAGAAACAGTGGTAATCCGAAGAATATTCGTGCAATGTGGTAACTCCGTTTTGAACATCACTATTCAGAATAAACATTAATAACTTCTCATCAGAAGCAGCTTAGAAATTCGGAAAACAAAAATCTATATATATAAATGAATGTATGTATGTTTATTTGTTTGTTCTTCACACAAATCCACAGTTTTCATCCGATCTCGATGAAACTTCGCACACTCATCCTTTGAAACAATGAGAAAAATACTGTCTACATTTGGTTGAAAAATTATCTGTATAAGTAATACATGTTATCTTATAATTTCGAAAAATTACTGGACGGCGATAGACGCGTTGGATATCTAGGTCTCTGTACTGCCTTTCGATACAGTGGTCAGGTAGCTCGGTGGTTAAAGCGCTTGCTTACTGGTGTTTGGATCGTGGTCTCCGGTTCAAATCTCCGTGGATTTTTAAAAATTGTTTTGATCGTTAGAGTCACGCCTGGACCGACGGTTATTCGGATTGAATGTTAAACTGTAGATATCACAAATTTGGGGATGCAATGCGAGGCAAATCGTAGGTAGTCTTGCAATGCTGTAGGTGTACACTTTTTTACGTTATATTGATCCCTCAGGGGTGATTCGCAGTCAGTGTGTGTGTGTGTGGTGTGTGTGTGTGTGTGTGTGTGTTGTGTGGTGTGTGTGTGTGGTGTGTGTGTGTGAGTGAGTGAGTGAGTGAGTGAGTGAGTGAGTGAGTGAGTGAGTGAGTGATCTGCGGTAATAATACTATAAATGCGGAAATATGTCTGTCTTTTGTTACGTTTTGACGACTAAATGCCTATACCGATATTGACGGAATTTGACAAGAAAATCTGTAGGGAGGGCACAGGACATTTTTGTTTTCTCTCTCCTATTACTTTGTGTCTGCTTAAATGTTTTTGGCACCAGTTTATTTTGCCTTCTTTTTTGACGTGCCTTGCGGGCCTAAAGTTGTAGCTCTAGCGGAGCACGAGCAGCAAAAGTTATTAGAACCCAAGAATCGGATGCTCATGCTGAAGAAAGAAGAAAAGACCAATCTGAAATAAACCTGTCCTTAGTTAACAACCCCCTCCCCCACAACCCCTCACCTTCGTTTGTTTTTCTGTTTTTAAATATTTGGAAATTGATCCTCTTCAAGAGACAGGTTCGTCGGTAGAATGATATACTGATGGCTTTCCTGTCATATTATGCCGACTCGGTGTTGTTTGGGACAAATCCTTCAGTAGTAGGACAAGGCGAGAGCTGTATAGAAACCGGGAAAACCCATGAGTCACGAGGTGGTGGGGGGGGCACCTCCCTCCCCTCCCTCTCCGGCGGGCTTTTGAATAAGCCAATCAGCGTTCACGTCACAAGATGGCGGTCGTTAGTTCATTTGGTGGCCGCTAGGGGGGCAGCACCGGCCGCGTTTGCGCAAACGATAGTTCCTTGACCGCCCGCCCAGATGGAAGCACAAACCTCAATCTGCGCAGACATTCCATGGCTCGCGTAACCTGAATCTGAGTATTCTGTGGAGCTTAGTCGGACACACAACCCCGCAGGCGACAACGGTTGTTGCTATTCCCAGCGCGCGCCACAGATGACGCGTCGGGTCCCGTTAGCCGCTATTCCTGGAGTGCGTAGTTTCCTAGCGCAGCGATATTTCCGGGTGACGCGTCGGGTCCCGTTAGCCGCATCGCTGACCTCAATTTGCACGACTATTTCTGGGATGTACCGCTAACCTATGACGTGACAGCAAGGACACTCAATCTGAGTATTTCTGACACAACGCTCCCGCAGGCGAACAGTGGAAGTATCACACGCCATTTTATTTTCAGCGCACAATTAGCAACGTCACAGGACACCGCTATCAAGAATAACATTAGGAAATCCGCTTGCTTGCTATTAACGTTCGTTATGAAATTTCTTCCTAGTATTTTGTCATGTGTTATTGATATATTGAAGTATTTTAATTCTCTGATTGTTAAATTACCATAAATTAACTTCAAAAATTATTTATTTTCATAGTTTTTGGGCAAAACTAATTGTTTCCTTCTGCAAATACTATTATACTATTATTTGGAACCAATAAGTCCTTACTTGAAAATCCCCCCCCCCCCACTCATCTCTTTCTATACCTCTAACATTTTGTAAGGTCTTTCATTCTTATGGATCTAACAGCATTTTTTTTACCACTCCAATTGTCTTATTGCTCTTAACATCACATTTAATGGAATTTTCGGTGATATTTATTGGCTATTTATTTCATCCCAACATCCTCATTACCAATGTGTTATTTATACACTCACAGAGCTCTATTTCATCTGCTTCATGTCTTTCAATGATACCCAACGCGACTATTGTTGCCTTCTGCAAACAGTATTGTTGGTTCAAATAACAAGTCCTGTTCGTTGTACATTATGTAAGGTCATTTATTTGTAGCTGCCATTTTTTTTATACACACTCCAAGTTGTCTTATTACCTCAACACGCCTTTTGTGATATTTCAGTTTTAAACGCTGTTCTCTTTTTATTTCTAGTATTTCATACTCGTAATAAAAATACTATATTAATCCATCATACTCAAGGAATATAAAAAAAAATTTGGGTAGGGGATTCGTTAAATAAAAAACATAATTTCTTGATAAATGTTACAGATTTATTGAAATTTTAAAATACATTTTATTGCAATATAATACATCATTCAATACTTACCCCCCCCCCCTTCTTTACCTGAGTCTTCACTTAATATCCATTTATTGCCTTACACGTTATGAAATTCCATGCCAAAGCATGTATACCTTTAAACGTTGCTAATGTTTATGAGATGAGAAATATATTTATGTGGATGACACATACTCTCTGTCACACATTGCTGTGAATAACATAGACAAACAACTTACGGGTGTATCTCAAACTCGAATGTCACGAGGGAAGAAAGAATTCGTATAAACATTAAATCTCGACAGTGGCTAAGTGGTTAAGGCGTCTGACCGGAGATAGAAAGGTCCTCGGTTCGAATCCCTGTCTGGGCGGTGATTTTCATAAGCCCCTTAACCCACCTTCACCTCTGGTACAGAACGCTTCTGTGACTCGGATTCCACGTTAAACTGATAACATCTCTATGGTTGTGTACACTTTCAAAAGCAAAGATTCAAAACAGACGAAGGCCTAACGAGACCTAAACGAGCATTCATACTGCATTGAGGGGGAGGAGCAAACAGTCAGCCAGTCGGTTGAACAATTTTAATATCACAATCGTCTCTTGTCTCTGAGCTCAACATATTGCTCTATACATAAAAAACACACTAGCACTCATTAAGGGATAAGTTTTAGGAAGGATTTGGGTAGGTATAAGGCAAATGGATGTAGCTATGGGCACTGTAGGTGAAACACGAGTGGTAATTGTAAATAATATACAGCAAACAGTGAGAATACTTGATGAGGATATATACACACTTTTTCTATAGTATCATTATTCCTGGAACCAGAAAAAATCCATCAGTAACAGCTACCAGGTACCACACTGTTCACATTAGTATCGCCTCACCTCTCACACACATGTGCCATCTTTGCCATCTAGTAGCATGTGCACAAGCATGAAACTGATCACATCAGCATCATCTCATATCACCCACATAACAACAAGCCATCTAGTAACATGTGCCCCTAGTACCACAAAGGCATGAGTAGATTCAAGAGCATTTCTTAACACAGACTGCAATGTCGTACTGTGTATCCTCACTCACAGCTACATACGTCACAAACACACACACACACACACACGCGTTAGTGGAGGAGATGAACCGCACATCCTACATCCAGACAAACGAGTTAAAGGAAGGTCTGACCATATTTACGCATACATACGCAGAGAGAGACATACACAGAAAGACGCACACACACACACACACACACACACACACACACACACACACACATTAGTGGTGGAAATTGACTATACACACTACACGCAGACAGACGAGTGAAAGAAAGATATCACCATGTTTACACTCTAGCTGCCGTCCCTCGCAAACAGCATTTCAATTCCAAAAACTGTGGACTTCACATTAACGATGGAACCAGAAAAAGCCATCGGTAACAGCTACCCCGCAGGTACCAAACTGATACATTAGCATCGCCTCGCCTCTCACTCAACTCAGCCAACTTAACCATCTAGTAGCAAGTGCACAAGTACGAAACTGTTCACATCAGCATCATCTCATATCACCCACATAGCCACAAGCCATCCAGTAACATGCGACCCTAGTACCATAAAGGCATGAGTAGATTCAAGAGCCTTTCTTAACACAGGCGGCAATGTCGTACTTTGATGCTCACTCACAGCTGTATACGTCACAAAACACATATTAGTGGTGGAAATGAACTACACACACTACACTCAGACTGGCGAGTGAAAGAAAGGAATCACCATATTTACACTCTAGCTGCCTTCCCGTGCACACCGCATTTCAAGTCCAAAACTGTGGATCCCACATTACACCACTACATACAAGCAAGGTCTGTCTGTGGTTTTGTAACACAAGTTCTTCCTTCTCTGGCACATCCAATCATCACGATTTTTGCCCCGAAGGACATATAGTGAACAACCTGATAAAAACAGTTTGTACCCCAAAAATAACGGCAGCAAACTGTAAACAGAACAGTGAATGGAAGAGTGCTTGGATTCCTGAAATCACTCCAGACGAATGCAGGGAAAGAGACCTTCAAAAGTCCATGGCCGAATTCCTCACCGTTCCTTGCCATACATCCTTTCTCACCTCTAATGACAATGACATCGACGAGCCCGAAAAAAAAAAGCCTGATACGCTGGAAATACTAGAATTTTGGATGGTCGTTGAAATTTGTCTGTGTAACGACAGCACTGTGCCAGTAATAATACACGGTAGACTGGGATGTTAAGATAGCCGCGACAAACACCTAATTTTAAAAATTCATTCACATACAAAGGTATGGGAAAAAAACACATCACACACACGATAAAGTTACCATAATGCACTAACTGAGTAGTTCCTGGTCATCAAACAGACATCATAACCCCCATTTTTCATAGTAAATCCCTACACATTGACAAGTTTCCAAAACGTCACCATAGATGCAGACAATAGTTCTATTACGCTGAAGATAGCGCCCATACTTAAACTGTCGTAAATTGTTAGGTCATTCGTATGCGAAAGTGCGTATTTGGATATTTTATCCACTCAGGCCTCATCACCTAACGTCTAATGCCAGATTGTGGTCATGGCCAACTTAGGCACCATACACCACTCAGAATTATTCTACCAATATCCATTCTAACATCATTATACACCATATACAGCAATCCCAACACTCTTCATACCTTCCAGTCACATCTACTTGTTGAATGTTTTCCAACTAATAAATCTAGCTAGCCTCCTTTGCAACCTACATTTGTGGGTTTGACCCAAGTACTTTGGTTCTCTGACACCCCCTCAGCACCATCTCCATTAAATGATTTTTACCACGAAGTGCATATAGTGAAAAACGTAAGAAACACAGTTCGTATGCCAACACAAACAGCAGTAACCTGTAAACAGCACAGTGGAATGGGATCGTGCCTAAGCCCTGAAACAATGGTTAGAAACACACATTGATGGTTGGGTATAATTCTATAACCAAATATTTTAGACTCAATCCACAGAGGAACCACGCACACACCGCAGCATTTCCATGCCTACACCAACAGCACCAAGATAGAACTCACACAGAGGAAGAAGACATATACACACATTAGTGGAGGAACATGAACTGCGCATCTACTACATCCGACGAACGAGTTAAAGGAAGGTCTGACCATATTTAACGCATACATACCCAGAGAAGAGATGTATACACAAAACACATACACACGTACATCATACAGCGAGTTCGACATAAACAACAGCAAGCATCATGGAAGCGATGAAGTTGACAGAATTGTCGTTACCACTGATTAACTGGACAGAACTCTCGTTACAAAAATCATCAGACAAACGAGTTAAAGCCAGGTATCACCATACATACATTTAACATGCACAAAGAGTGACGCAGATACACATGTCCATGTCTACAGCGAGTTCAGCACAACTACTTGCACCAATCATGGAAACGAAATAGTGGTGAAGAACTCTCTTGCCTCATGACTGACTGAAAAAAAGAACTCTTCTCACATATCATCGGTCCTGACGAGAAGAGAGAGGGTGTGCAAAAGATGTTTTCGCCAACACACCTCAGTGTTTATCCCATTAATAGTGTTAATCGACACAATTGATTACATGTACCATCAACAATCAGGTCACCAACACGTCTCATCCACACCACAACCCTTTCAGCCATTCATTAACAGTGGCCCTCCAGGTACCATGAGTTGCAATAGACACTTGACTATCAGCAGATACCAGAACCCCTCATATTCATACTAGACCCCACCAACAAATCCATACGTCTCCACACACAAGCACAAAGAAACTTAAGTGGAGTTACAGCAAATCATACATCCAGACAGATGAGTTTAAGTAATGTATCACATATTCACACATACAGACACAGAGATAGACGCACACAAACTTACATTTCCATGCCTACAGTGATATCGACACAACAACCATCCCAATTACGGCAACGAAAAAGTGGTGTAAAACCCCAATGGCTCATGACTAACCAAAAAATCATCAGTACATGTGTGCAAGGTACCAAATTCTTCACATCAACATCGTCTCATTTATCTCACACTACAGACATCTCTACCATCCAGTATCATGTGTCCTAGGTACAAAACTGTTCACATCAGCACCACCACGTTTATCCCACTAAGCCTTTTCGGACATAAAGTAACATATGCCCCAGGTACCATGAGTAGCAGTAGACACTTGGTCATCAGACAGATGTCATAATTCACATATTCATACTAGGTCTCACCAAGATATCCATACGTCACCACATATAAGCACACACAAATAAGTGCAGGATCATCACATCATATATCCAGACAAACGAGTTGAAGGAAGGTATCACTATATTTACACATGCATACACAGAAAGAAGCACACACGTGTATTTCTATGCCTACAGCGATCTCGACACAGCAACTAGACCAAGCATGACAACGAAAAAGTTGAACAGACATGACACATGACTGGCCAAAAATCATCAGACAGACGTGTTAGAGTGTGTGCAACGGATGACATGTTGTAGCCATCCATCCAATACTTATGCCATATGGATTATTCATCACACCAATTGATTGCATGTATCATCAACACATAAGTAGCCAGTCATTGTGAAATCTCAAAGTAGAGTATAATAGTATCATGATAGACACACAACCACATAGAAAGACACACACACACACAACACATGCCCATGCATACACACAATTCCATACATCACTACACACATACAGGAACTCGAGGAAAGGGACTGAACACCCTACATTCAGACTGAATAGGTGCGGCATGTATAAGTATGATATGTCTTTGTCACACACATCAGTGCTCATCACACCCAACTGATTACGTCCACCATCAACACTGATGGTCACTGATGGTGAAATCTCGATATGGAGTAGACTCCTATCCCATAATTAGATACACAACCACATAGGAACATGCACACACACATATGTCCATGCATACACCACAATTCTATATGTTACCAAAAATACAAGTAACTGGAGGAAAGGAACTCCACACTTCACGTCCAGACTGAGATGTTACAGGATGGTCAGAGGACAGCATGTCTTTCAATACACCTCAATGCTCACCACACTCACCTGATTTCATGTGCCATCATTATAGATGGCTACTGGAACTAAACTCTTGTACACTGTTTGGTCAAAGTCATTTGTTAAAAGCAGCTTCTGAAAGACTTATTTGGGTCAACCTGCCCAGGCGGGCGTGGCGAGACAGGGCCCCCTCCTCACGGACAGAAATACCGCAATATGCCGGATCTAAAATCGCGGTCTTCGACGAATAACCGCATTTTTCCCGACTGGGGCCTAATACCGGTAACCGCCATTTGTAGGACCGCACCGAGGACCGGAATTCGAAGCGGGCGAAAGCGGTTATGAGCGCCGGTATACCGACCTACAAACACGATATACGCGCCCGCTGTGAGGTGGGGGCCCTGTTTCGCCACACCGCTGGGCAGCTTGACCCAAATAAGTCTTTCAGAAGCTGCTTTTAACAAAATGACTTTGACCAAACAGTGTACAAGAGTTTAGTTCCAGTAGCCATCTATAATGATGGCACATGAAATCAGGTGAGTGTGGTGAGAGCATTGAGGTGTATTGTAAAGACATGCTGTCCTCTGACCATCCTGTAACATCTCAGTCTGGACGTGAGTGTGGATTGTTTGTTTCTTTTTTTTTTTTTCTTTTTTTTTTTTTTCTTTCCTCCAGTTACTTGTATGTTGTTTTTGGTAACATATAGAATTGTGGTGTATGCATGGACATATGTGTGTGTGCATGTTCCTATGTGGTTGTGTATCTATTTATGGCGATAGGAGTCTACTCCATATCGAGATTTCACCATCAGTGACCATCAGTGTTGATGGTGGACGTAATCAGTTGGGTGTGATGAGCACTGATGTGTGTGACAAAGACATATCATACTTCATACATGCCGCACCTATTCGTCTGAATGTAGGGTGTTCAGTCCCTTTCCTCGAGTTTCCTGTATGTGTGTAGTGATGTATGGAATTGTGTGTATGCATGTGGTGTGTGTGTGTGTGTGTGTGTGTGTGTGACTTTCTATGTGGTTGTGTGTCTATCATGATACTATTATACTCTACTTTGAGATTTCACAATGACTGGCACTTATGTGTTGATGATACATGCAATCAATTGGGTGTGATGAATAATCCATATGGCATAAGTATTGGGATGGATGGCTACAACATATCATCCGTTGCACACACTCTAACACGTCTGTCTGATGATTTTTGGCCAGTCATGTGTCATGTCTGTTCAACTTTTTCGTTGTCATGCTTGGTCTAGTTGCTGTGTCGAGATCGCTGTAGGCATAGAAATACACGTGTGTGTGCTTCTTTCTGTGTATGCATGTGTAAATATAGTGATACCTTCCTTCAACTCGTTTGTCTGGATATATGATGTGATGATCGTGCACTTATATTTGTGTGTGCTTATATGTGGTGACGTATGGATATCTTGGTGAGACCTAGTATGAATATGTGAATTATGACATCTGTCTGATGACCAAGTGTCTACTGCTACTCATGGTACCTGGGGCATATGTTACTTTATGTCCGAAAAGGCTTAGATGTGGGATAAACGTGGTGTGCTGATGTGAACAGTTTTGTACCTAGGACACATGATACTGGATGGTAGAGATGTCTGTAGTGTGAGATAAATGAGACGATGTTGATGTGAAGAATTTGGTACCTTGCACACATGTACTGATGATTTTTTGGTTAGTCATGAGCCATTGGGGTTTTACACCACTTTTTCGTTGCCGTAATTGGGATGGTTGTTGTGTCGATATCACTGTAGGCATGGAAATGTAAGTTTGTGTGCGTCTATCTCTGTGTCTGTATGTGTGAATATTGTGATACATTACTTAAACTCATCTGTCTGGATGTATGATTTGCTGTAACTCCACTTAAGTTTCTTTGTGCTTGTGTGTGGACGTATGGATTTGTTGGTGGGGTCTAGTATGAATATGAGGGGTTCTGGTATCTGCTGATAGTCAAGTGTCTATTGCAACTCATGGTACCTGGAGGGCCACTGTTAATGAATGGCTGAAAGGGTTGTGGTGTGGATGAGACGTGTTGGTGACCTGATTGTTGATGGTACATGTAATCAATTGTGTCCGATTAACACTATTAATGGGATAAACACTGAGTGTGTGTTGGCGAAAACATCTTTTGCACACCCTCTCTCTCTCGTCAGGCCGATGATATGTGAGAAGAGTTCTGTTTTTCAGTCAGTCATGAGGCAAGAGAGTTCTTCACCACTATTTCGTTTCCGTGATTGGTGCAAGTAGTTGTGCTGAACTCGCTGTAGACATGGACATGTGTATCTGCGTCACTCTTTGTGCATGTAAATGTATGTATGGTGATACCTGGCTTTAACTCGTTTGTCTGATGATTTTTGTAACGAGAGTTCTGTCCAGTTAATCAGTGGTAACGACAATTCTGTCCAACTTCATCGCTTCCATGATGCTTGCTGTTGTTTATGTCGAACTCGCTGTATGGATGTACGTGTGTATGTGTTTTGTGTATACATCTCTCTCTGGGTATGTATGCGTAAATATGGTCAGACCTTCCTTTAACTCGTTTGTCTGGATGTAGGATGCGCAGTTCATTTCCTCCACTAATGTGTGTGTATGTCTTCTTCCTCTGTGTGAGTTCTATCTTGGTGCTGTTGTGTGTAGGCATGGAAATGTGCGTGTTGTGCGTGGTTCCTCTGTGGATTTGAGTCTAAAATATTTGGTTATAGAATTATACCCACCATCAATGTGTGTTTCTAACCATTGTTTCAGGGCTTAGGCACTATCCCATTCCACTGTGCTGTTTACAGTTTACTGCTGTTTGTGTTGGCATACGAACTGTGTTTCTTACGTTTTTCACTATATGCACTTCGTGGTAAAAATCATTTAATGGAGATGGCGCTGAGGGGGTGTGTCAGAGAACCAAAGTACTTGGGTACAAACCCACAAATGTAGGTTGCAAAGGAGGCTAGCTAGATTTATTAGTGGAAAACATTCAACAAGTAGATGTGACTGGAAGGTATGAAGAGTGTTGGGATTGCTGTATATGGTGTATAATGATGTTAGAATGGATATTGGTAGAATAATTCTGAGTGGTGTATGGTGCCTAAGTTGGCCATGACCACAATCTGGCATTAGACGTTAGGTGATGAGGCCTGAGTGGATAAAATATCCAAACACGCACTTTCGCATACGAATGACCTAACAATTTACGACAGTTTAAGTATGGGCGCTATCTTCAGCGTAATAGAACTACATCTATGGTGACGTTTTGGAAACTTGTCAATGTGTAGGGATTTACTATGAAAAATGGGGGTTATGATGTCTGTTTGATGACCATGAAACTATCAGTTAGTGCATTATGGTAACTTTATCGTGTGTGATGTGTTTTTTTCCCCATACCTTTGTATGTGAATGAATTTTTAAAATTAGGTGTTTGTCGCGGCTATCTTAACAACCCAGTCTACCGTGTATTATTACTGGCACAGTGCTGTCGTTACACAGACAAATTTCAACGACCATCCAAAATTCTAGTATTTCCAGCGTATCAGGCTCTTTTTTTTCGGGCTCGTCGATGTCATTGTCATTAGAGGTGAGAAAGGATGTATGGCAAGGAACGGTGAGGAATTCGGCCATGGGACTTTTGAAGGTCTCTTTCCCTGCATTCGTCTGGAGTGATTTCAGGAATCCAAGCACTCTTCCATTTCACTGTTCTGTTTACAGTTTGCTGCCGTTATTTTTGGGGTACAAAACTGTTTTTATCAGGTGTTTCACTATATGTCCTTCGGGGGCAAAAATCGTGATTGATTGGATGTGCCAGAGAAGGAAGAACTTGTGTTACAAAACCACAGACAGACCTTGCTTGTATGTAGTGTGTAATGTGGGATCCACAGTTTTTGGACTTGAAATGCGGTGTGCACGGGAAGGCAGCTAGAGTGTAAATATGGTGATTCCTTTCTTTCACTCGCCAGTCTGAGTGTAGTGTGTGTAGTTCATTTCCACCACTAATGTGTGTTTTGTGACGTATACAGCTGTGAGGAGCATCAAAAGTACGACATTGCCGCCTGTGTTAAGAAAGGCTCTTGAATCTACTCATGCCTTTATGGTGCTAGGGTCGCATGTTACTGGATGGCTTGTGGCTATGTGGGTGATAGGAGATGATGCTGATGTGAACAGTTTCGTACTTGTGCACTTGCTACTAGATAGTTAAGTTGGCTGAGTTGAGTGAGAGGCGAGGCGATGCTAATGTAATCAGTTTGGTACCTGCGGGGTAGCTGTTACCGATGGCTTTTTCTGGGTCCATCGTTAATGTGAAGTCCACAGTTTTTGGAATTGAAAATGCTGTTTGCGAGGGACGGCAGCTAGAGTGTAAACATGGTGATATCTTTCTTTCACTCGTCTGTCTGCGTGTAGTGTGTGTAGTCAATTTCCACCACTAATGTGTGTGTGTGTGTGTGTTGTGTGTGGTGTGTGTGCGTCTTTCTGTGTATGTCTCTCTCTGCGTATGTATGCGTAAATATGGTCAGACCTTCCTTTAACTCGTTTGTCTGGATGTAGGATGTGCGGTTCATCTCCTCCACTAACGCGTGTGTGTGTGTGTGTGTGTGTGTGTGTGTTTTGTGACGTATGTAGCTGTGAGTGAGGATACACAGTACGACATTGCAGTCTGTGTTAAGAAATGCTCTTGAATCTACTCATGCCTTTGTGGTACTAGGGGCACATGTTACTAGATGGCTTGTTGTTATGTGGGTGATATGAGATGATGCTGATGTGAACAGTTTCATGCTTGTGCACATGCTACTAGATGGCAAAGATGGCACATGTGTGTGAGAGGTGAGGCGATACTAATGTGAACAGTGTGGTACCTGGTAGCTGTTACTGATGGATTTTTTCTGGTTCCAGGAATAATGATACTATAGAAAAAGTGTGTATATATCCTCATCAAGTATTCTCACTGTTTGCTGTATATTATTTACAATTACCACTCGTGTTTCACCCACAGTGCCCATAGCTACATCCATTTGCTTTATACCTACCCAAATCCTTCCTAAAACTTATCCCTTAATGAGTTCTAGTGTGTTTTTTATGTATAGAGCAATATGTTGAGCTCAGAGACAAGAGACGATTGTGATATTAAAATTGTTCAACCGACTGGCTGACTGTTTGCTCCTCCCCCTCAATGCAGTATGAATGCTCGTTTAGGTCTCGTTAGGCCTTCGTCTGTTTTGAATCTTTGCTTTTGAAAGTGTACACAACCATAGAGATGTTATCAGTTTAACGTCGAATCCGAGTCACAGAAGCGTTCTGTACCAGAGGTGAAGGTGGGTTAAGGGGCTTATGAAAATCACCGCCCAGACAGGGATTCAAACCGAGGACCTTTCTATCTCCGGTCAGACGCCTTAACCACTTAGCCACTGTCGAGATTTAATGTTTATACGAATTCTTTCTTCCCTCGTGACATTCGAGTTTGAGATACACCCGTAAGTTGTTTGTCTATGTTATTCACAGCAATGTGTGACAGAGAGTATGTGTCATCCACATAAATATATTTCTCATCTCATAAACATTAGCAACGTTTAAAGGTATACATGCTTTGGCATGGAATTTCATAACGTGTAAGGCAATAAATGGATATTAAGACTCAGGTAAAGAAGGGGGGGGGGGTAGGATGTGAATGCAAGAGAGGCCTATGACACACATGGAATCATAAGTATTGAATGATGTATTATATTGCAATAAAATGTATTTTAAAATTTCAATAAATAAGGGGGGGGGGGGTAGGATGTGAATGCAAGAGAGGCCTATGACACACATGGAATCATAAGTATTGAATGATGTATTATATTGCAATAAAATGTATTTTAAAATTTCAATAAATCTGTAACATTTATCAAGAAATTATGTTTTTTATTTAACGAATCCCCTACCCAAATTTTTTTTTATATTCCTTGAGTATGATGGATTAATATAGTATTTTTATTACGAGTATGAAATACTAGAAATAAAAAGAGAACAGCGTTTAAAACTGAAATATCACAAAAGGCGTGTTGAGGTAATAAGACAACTTGGAGTGTGTATAAAAAAAATGGCAGCTACAAATAAATGACCTTACATAATGTACAACGAACAGGACTTGTTATTTGAACCAACAATACTGTTTGCAGAAGGCAACAATAGTCGCGTTGGGTATCATTGAAAGACATGAAGCAAATGAAATAGAGCTCTGTGAGTGTATAAGTAACACATTGGTACTGAGGATGTTGGGATGAAATAAATAGCCAATAAATATCACCGAAAATTCCATTAAATGTGATGTTAAGAGCAATAAGACAATTGGAGTGGTAAAAAAAAATGGCTGTTAGATCCATAGAAGGAAATGACCTTACAAAATGTGTATGAGGTATAAGAAAGAGATGAGTGGGGGGGGGGGGGGAATTTTCAAGTAAGGACTTATTGGTGCCAAATAATAGTATTTGCAGAAGGAAACAATTAGTTTTGCCCAAAAATTATGAAAATAAATAATTTTTGAAGTTAATTTATGGTAATTTAACAATCAAAGAATTAAAATACTTCAATATATCAATAACACATGACAAAATACTAGGAAGAAATTTCATAACGAACGTTAACAGCAAGCAAGCGGATTTCCTAATGTTATTCTTGATAGCGGTGTCCTGTGACGTCGCTAATTGTGCGCTGAAAATAAAATGGCGTGTGATACTTCCACTGTTCGCCTGCGGGAGCGTTGTGTCAGAAATACCCAGATTGAGTGTCCTTGCTGTCGCGTCATAGGTTAACGGTACATCCCAGAAATAGTCGTGCAAATTGAGGTCAGCGGTGATGACAAGCCGTGCGGTTGACAGGTGGCGGCGCGTCATGCACAGATTGAGGTTTGTGCTGCCATCTGGTGGCGGCGCGGCGGGCCTGGAGGGGAGGGAGGTCCCCCCCCCACCTCTATGACGTCATCGAGTAACGGTTAAAATTTTAGCTCTCTCTTCTCCTACCTACTGTCGTTGTTACAATTGTACTTCGTAATCCGAATAATTACTTATGCTATAAACATATTTTTATTTTTGTATCTTGTTTTACGTAGGTAAGAAATGTGTTACAGGGACAATGCAGAAAACGTTGATATTAAAAAATAAAATTTAGTGTACTAATTTCCACGAACAAAGAATCTTCGTACAGTACATGTGTATCAGTTGGCAGATAAAGTTGATAATGAACACGATTTGGATTGAGCTGTCAAGAATGAAGATTACTGAAGAAAACGTAACGCTTTAAGACAGGCTGGATTCATTAATTTGTTACTAGCGACAAATATTTGAAGGAGAAAACTGTAGTCGAGGACGATGATTTGAGTCCACGAAAGTGATTGCTGATAATTCCGGACGTAATGTGTACTATTTAATTTAATTTAATTGCAATGAAGCACACGCTCCGGTGGCAATTTCCCTAAACACCCATCTTCCCCTTTTCCTGCACCCACCTTCAGTTGCCCTCTACAAATTTTAACTTTAAATTCTGTCAATGTTTTTGGTAACATATTCACCATTTCGCTTGGTAATTTATTCCAATATGTTGACGCGAAAAAGATTGGCTCAGGAATTGGTGTACGATTGCATAGCAGAGACGGATAATCAAACGAAAAACACTAATTTAGTGATAGAATGGAGTACTAAACATCCGACACCTTTATTTATAGCTTTACGGGCTGTGCCGCGTCGTTTATTGGATTATCTAAGCTTTCGGCTGTTATACTCCAGCCTTCTTCAGAGATACTGTTTATATTTATGTTCACATAGCAACAGTCGCAAAGCATCGCAGAAGAAAAGGCCGCTATCTTCGATGCGTGGCCACTGTTGCTATGTGAACATAAATATAAACAGTATCTCTGAAGAAGGCTGGAGTATAGCAGCCGAAAGCTTAGATAATCCAATAAACGACGTGGCATAGCCCGTAAAGTCATAAATCATGTACAAAGACGGCCGCGGAAGTCTTAAGAATCATCTGACACCTTGTTTCGACCAATGCGACAAATAATCACAGTTTACTCCGACGGTAATTTGAGTAGTTCTGGAAATAGAATACTCAACTCGCCATTGCTGCTCAGTGCGATGTGGCGCCAAACATTGGATCCCGAGGGAAGGGTTACAACGGACCGGGCAAGAGCCCAGGGCCTCGCGTACTGTTCGTCCTGACGGCGGTTCTTAAGAGGTTTCACACTTCCATCAATGATGGGACGGCACCCAATCTCCGCCTCATAAGCTATCACTATCACACGTTTCACATCCCTCATTAATACTAAGTACGACATGGCAGTAGGCAGTAATAATAACAATTCTGTGTATAGTCTGTTCACCCTCAGCTGGCGGTTCAAGGTCATGTACCCTAGACTCAATCCTCACATCACCAGCCACTCCGGTGACGTATCCATCCTAGCAGACCACTGTGCCCATGTACGTGAGTGGTATTTGTCAGCAGGCACTCTTTTCCCGTCGCGTGCAGGGGTAAGGGACGCCGAGTGAGGATAGAGCGGCGTGATCTTGAGCTGCCTCTGTTAAATGAACGCACTATAGTCGTAATGACCTAGTGACTGGGTTTCTATTTACTTCGCATACCACTACAGTCGTAGCCGACTTAAGGGGGCATCCACAAATTACGTGAGGTGTTTTTCCGGATTTCTGGACCCCCCCCTCCCCCTCTGGTGAGATTTCGTGAGATCTGGCCGGACCACCCACTCCCTCTGGTGAGATCTGGTCCGTGAGAACCCCCCCTAGAAATCGCCCTGGAAACTTTTGTAGACTTTTTTTTTTTATGTCACACCCTAACCGAAATACCCTCCTAAAATCGACTTTGCCGCAAATTGTAGACCTTTTTTTTTTTTTGCTCTATTGTCCCCAAATTTTTCGCAAAATCTCACGTGAGATTTCCGTAGACACCCCCCCTCCCCCTTGGTGAGATCTGGTGAGATTTCGCCGGACCCCCCCCTCCCCTATTCCATCTCACGTAATTTATGGATGCCCCCTAACCTAATCCATCAATCCTACCGGGTTCTGGGGCCATACAGCTTATCGTAGCATCCGTACCACGGAAGGGTTCCGGCGTACTTCCCATTACACAGCAACCTGTGCCAGAGGTGGAGGTCGGGTTAAGGGTCTATGAAAATCCCCACCGAGACAGGGATTTGAACCGGGGACCTCTAAATCCCCAGTCAGACGCCTTAACCACAGAACCACCAACCTGCTCAGGGCAGATGTTATAAAATACATGATGTCAGCAATGCCGTGCGGCCTTAAAACCATAGCTCCAAATTTCGTTATGCCAACGAGGAGAAAACCTCATTGATTGCAGCCCACAAAATGTTGGGAGAAGGTTGTGAAGAAGAAAGAATCTTTGTACGGTTCATGTATATCAGCTGCCAGATAAAGAAGTTAATGAATGAAATCTGGAAATGCAAACGTGAAGAACGAAGATTACTGAAGAAAACGTAATGTTTTAGGGCATCCGGGATTCATTAAAATGTTAGTTAAGGAACTATTTGAAAAGGGAAACAGTAGACGAAGGCGATGATTTAAATTAATGAAGCAAATAACTGATAATTTAAGTCATAAGTAAAGGTATGTTGAGATGAAGGAGAGAGAGGTGGATGAATAAATAAAATGCACCAATCTTCTGAAGAATCGAGTTCTAAGCAACTGACAGTTTGCGTTATACACTGGATGAATAATCGCTTGTAACAGTTGTAAAAATAAAATACTCATTTCGTAATTGAAACTCTTTTAACAACGTATTATACCTTAAATGCACGACATTTGCTCCAGGAATATCCTTCCTGAAGTGATTCTCCCAAACGGCTCTAGTAACACATTTTCTGCCTAAGAATTAGGCAGAGAAGTTTTCAGACCACCCTCATACAGCACACACAGTCTCCCTTGTTTGCTGACATGTGTAAGTCCGTCCAGGCGACCTCAATCTGCTGGACGTCTCCTGTTCACCTCAGCACTAAGACACGCTCCAGCGATCCGTTTGCCATCCACACACACACATACATGTGTGTGTGTGATCGTCCAATCTGCGATGCCGGTCCCTCCATCCAATCAGCGTCGACCCTCTCTCAAGACGCCACAAAACGCCGATCTTTCTCGCAGTCGTGTTGACAAGCCTGCTCGGGCAATCCCACTTCTGACACCACTTCTCTGGAGTCAGCCTTGTAGACACTCCGCTGGCCTTGTACACCTCTCCACAACGTGTTGCCAACCTATACGCATAAAATTTTACGGTCGCTTTTGCGCCGCCGAGTTTGCCCAGCCTATAAGATTTCGTTCTCGTTTGGTGTGTCTTCTTACCTCTACGTGGTGTTTTCACACTAGACTTGACTTTCATTCGTAGTGCTTTGTTTCATTCTGCTCTCTTGAATAAAGATTTTTTGGGGCGTGATTTATTTATTAATAAATTAATTTATTTGTTCAGTTACAATGTTATTAACGACTGCAACGATCAAAAATATCAAAGATAAGATTTTTTTTGATTTATTTACCTTCGTGCGTTTATACGCACAAACGTATATAGTTATAATACTTATCACCATATTTCGTTGATGCTTTCACATACGTTTATCAAGATATATGGAAATCACGTTGTATGAGCAAATTGCTGTAGACTGGCAAACAGGTAGAAGACGCCTTTCTTTGTCTGACAATTTGTTATTGTAGGTATGACGATCATGGAATGACCATTTTTGGCAAAAACTTATAACGTTTAAATGCCTGTAATCCGGACATAACACTTATCTTGTTTTTTTTTTTTTCACTGATTAATAGACTCCTTAAATTATAATCCTTTAATCGCGTCTTCCTCAGGAAAATGGTTCTAAATCTTTGTGTTGTAGGGAACAGTGGAATACAAATTTTTCTGCTTGTGAGTGCAGTTTCATGGAATACGCGTTCTACCAATTGCTACAGATTTTCTAAGCTGGTAATTCTCTGAACAGGAACGAGCAAAGCTGAAACAGTAGGGATACTATAGACATATTAAAAAATGAGTTTTTTGGGGGGGGGGATATATCTTTAAATATAAACATTTGACTTCCAGATTCGTAATACGATGGAAGAAGTATAAAATTTTATTATACTCTGTTTCAAACAAAGAAATTTTTGTTGTCATCTATCTGTATAAAAGGATATTTTGGTCACGGTGTCTTCGTATCCGTAACGGTAACTTAACACGCCCTGCCTTCGTTACTGGACCAATTGCGGCCACTGACGTTACTGCGAAATTGAGGTTATGAGTTTTGTTTAATAATAGTTCCTTTTACCTAAGGCACGACGAAAGACTGAATTGCTAGAATACTGAAAAAGTATGTATTGCGCTTAGGTTGAAATATTAATTATTAGTTGCTTTTTTATTTATATTCACACCAAAAAGATGGTTTCTTACATCTCACCAGAGATATTGTTAATGTAGTAAACATAGAAATATGTACCATATTACGTCATTTGTGAGGTTGTGAGTGTTATCTAGCAGCCATCATATTTGGTTAACCAATACATGACTTGGCGATGACACTGAAAAAGTATGAATTTCGTTTAACTTAACATATATTGTTTATTTGTATTCGGTGGATGTAGGTGTTTTCATATACTCTCTGTCCATAGATACCACTAGTTAAGTATTTGGTTGTATGAAATAATTACTCGAAGAATCACTTTCCACCTTATTCATTTTTCTTTCAAGATATCATCTTCTTCCAAAGATATTAAGTACAAACGTAAACAAATGTTCCAGCGATTCTCACTTCCAATTAACTAGCAACAACCCAGAAGTAACTCTGTTTGCCATCACATCGCGATTAAACAGACAATTTAGAAACATTAAGAATTGTTCAAAAAGTTGCGACAGACGTTTATCGAACTCTACAATACTTTAACAATTAAGTCCATACAAAAACAATGAGAATTAATCCAAAATCATTTACAATCATTATGGAACACAAGGAAATGAAAATTAAAGGTATTTAAAAGTATTTACACACAAAATTAGATACATAAACCAGTCGAGACCGTCGCAAATTTTCCTCCGAACATCGTAGTTCAAATTAACATTTAGAATTGCAAAATTTTAATCAATGTTTCATGAATATTTACTTTCCTTGAACATATTAAATAGTATTTACATAGTTTCTCTCCGTAAAACAATGTTCACTAGTACAAATTCACAATTAATGACAATAAAAATATACAAAACCATAGTTAATCAATTCCAAGCTTGCTATAAACAATACTCAAAATAACATTTCATAAAATCGGTTGTGTCTGACGGTTGTTATATGCCGTTACAGTAAACTAACAAACATATACCACATTATATCATTTTCAAGGTTGTAAAAGTTATTGAATTACCATTGTATTTGGTTAAGCGAAGAAAATGAATTAACGGAAGACTAAATTCAACCCGTTGTTTTTGACGGGCTTGCAAGGTACTTGTATCCGGTGTAGATGTTGCCGCTAAATTCTGTGTCACTATTATAGGAAACTAGGAAAATTAATTTCCACCTGTCGCGTGCTTGGAAGCTAGTTATAGAATAACGAACGAAACTTACAACGAAATCTTCAAAGACATACCCCGGCATTCGCAATATTCCGAAAATATATTCCGCTCTCGAATTTTCCGTATGCAGCAAATGCGATACTCATCCGTCGATGTATCGATATGCGCCGCACGCTCCGTCGGACTTATGAATATCGGAGCAGCCATCGCCGGCGGGACGGGCGGGAAATCGAACCGCGTACCCCCGCAGTCGATAGATACGGCCGAGCGCCGGTTCATTGCGTATTCCGCGGGCGGCGTGCGGCTGGCTGCCTATCTGCAGGGGCCACGTGCCTGCTTTATTCATGGGGGAGGTATGAAGGTACGCCTCGCTGATAAACGGAGAGGTAGTCGTGCTACGAATACGCTGGGGCCGACTGAAGACGCTGGCATGAAGTGGAACGGGGGAAACTTCCGTCCAGAAACTGCTCGAATTTCGAAAAAGGAACTACAAATTTACTGAGTAATTTTTATTATAGCGGGCGGCCATTAATAACGTAACACCGAGTTGGGAGGAAGGTTAATTCGCACTCCTACCTAACATTCGGGAGGACGGGGGGCAAATCTCATCCTGCCATCCTGACAGGTTTTCCGTGGTTTTCCCCAGTCACTCAAGGGGACATCCATTAATTACGTGAGGTGAAATAGGGGGGGGGGGGTCTACGGAAATCTCACGTGAGATTTGTGAAAAATTTGGGGACAGTAGAGCCAAAAAAAAGGTCTACAATTTGCGCCAAAGTCGATTTTAGGAGGGTATTTCGTCAAAAAAGTTAGGGTGTGACCTAAAAAAAAGGTCTACAAAGGTTTCCAGGGTGATTTGTAGGGGGTGTTCTCACGGACCAGATCTCACCAGAGGGGTGGGGGGGGGGGGGTCCGGCCAGATCTCACGAAATCTCACCAGGGGGCAGGGGGGGGGGGGTCCAGAAATCCGGAAAAAACACCTCACGTAATTTGTGGATGCCCCCCCAAGGCGAATGCTGGCATCGTTCCTTACAAGGCCACTGCCAACTTCCATCCCCCTTCCCTCCCCGAGACCTTCCAGTAACCCGCCTTCCAGGCTTTACCTGGGCGGAATGAAACCTGTAAAAATAATAATTATAATAAAAATAACGTAAGGGGAAATAGGAGGGAGAGAGTCCGACGAAATCTCATCAAAGGAGAGGGAGAGGGGGGGGAGGGTGAGGGCGTCAACGGTAGAGCCAAAAAAAATGAAAAATACAAACGATGTCGATACCTGATTTAGGGGGGGGGGGGTGTAACCGCCATAGGATTTATATATACCTTAGGGGAGGGGTTTCGTACGAGATCCCACCAAATCTCACCACAAGGGAGGGGGGGAGGAGGGGGAGAGTCCGGAATTCAGGAAAAATCGTGATTAATGAACACTCCATTAAAGTTGTAATCAGGAAAAGTATGATTTGAGGATGAAAGTCTCACTTTCGACGACATTGTTGCAATAATTTCAAAACGCAAAACAGCCCCTAAAACGACGTCAGAATTCCTTCATGAAATCGTAGCTAAAACTGATAATTTGATTAAAAGTCTCATACAGTTAAACAAATACATTTCACACTAAACGGAAAAGTTGGATCGGTTAATAAATTTAAATATTTGGGATATAAATGATGTAAGCGATAATACAATTGGCAAAGAAACACTGACGAATATGGAATTGACTTATAAACTCAAGATATACCGATCCAACAAGGCATCAGTATCACTCCAGGCCAAAATAGGGTGTTACTAGCGACTTCGTATGTGTCGACTTAGAATATTATAGCTAGAATTGGATAAAAAAAATAGTATGTTATGTAAACTCCCAAAAAGCGCGGAGTCTGCATAGTATGATAGTTAATGGCAATTGTTCACTCTGATCTTTCATGTACATGTCGGCATAAAACTGCCCAATTCTCTGTACCGTGGTATCCCATTTAAATCGTCTTCGCTTGCCTGGACACCTTTTTCTTATACAAGGGTAGATCTGTCACGAGGTTGATTTGCGATGCCGTAAGTAATATCCTTCTTGCCCCTAACTAAATATTATTGGATATTATAGCATGTCATGAAATTTATGTGTTTCATGTACCCTCGTTAATCTATCATCATGTTTCCAATACACAAACTGGTTGCTATAGAAACAAAGCCTGTGTGACCAATATAACATTACAGAGATTTAAACACACTTAACGCTTTATGTCACTGTTCGGTTAATTTCCAAAATTTCATGACAAAATATGTTATTTATCCCGAAAAAAGTATTCTGTGTCCTTCCCAGCAACAGACAGTATTTCCCTGTAAAATTTCTCCAAAAACGGTTTAGTCGTTTAGTCGTGAAATGTAACAGAGTTACTTTTGCATTTACAATATTAGTGTAGATGCAGCAATAATTTTCCAGAAGCATTTTATGGATGAGAGTACCTGAGAGTGAATTAAAGACAGGAACAGAAAGAACTGACGAAGAAAGAAAGAAAATACGTAAAAAACTTTTAGTTATCCAAAAAGACAAAGATAACTTTTGAACAAAGCGGGGAAAAAAAAATTAAACCGCGCTTGGTGGGTGAACGGTTAACGTTCTGACCTCGCATTCGGGAGGACGCGGGTTCGAATCCCCGTACGGGCATCCAGACTTGGGTTGTACAGGGTTTCCCAAAATCACTCCTTCAAAAAAGGCCATTGCCGAATTCCTACCCGTTATTTTTCCCCAGTCTCATCCCGCCTCTAATGACCTCGACGACGATGAGTTGTAATGCCATAAGTAAGGGAAAAAAATATATTAAAAAAAAACTACTAAAAAAAATATTTTAAAAAAAATTGGAAAAATTAAGATTTATACGAGAACACAGATAAACTTACACAACAAGAGCACTTGTTCAGAATGGACAGCTGTAGATTAATTACGAAATATCTGACATCATTTCTAAATTAAAAGAATCCATTGGATGGCTATAAGAAAAAGAAGGTGTTTTTAAACACCCAAGATCATGGCAGACGTCATCAACGGAACGTAAGATTAAAAAGACTATTGTTTGCTTATGGCTTTACACGTCATCGACATCGAGGTCATTAGAGGCGGGAAAGGACTGGTGGGAAGAAACGGTAAATAATTCGACCACGACCTTTTGAAGGAACCATCCCAACATTCGCCTGGAGTGATTGAGGGAAACCATGGAAAACCGAACTCTGGATGTCCGAACAGGGATTCGACCCACGTCCTTGCGAGAAACCAGTCAAAGGCAGACGTGTTTCTTTGTTTCTCAGCTTTCCGATGTTGCATGGAGATAAAATATATCTCATTTTAGTCCTGTGAAACTGAGATGAGTAATCTTTAAAATCATTTGAAAATCCGTCTACAGGGTGAGTCAAAAGTCGCAGTACACCCTTTTATTTCAAAAACTCTGCAGGAATTGGGAAACCTGAATATTCCAGTAAGGTATTGGTGAGGTGGTCTATCTTTACGGTATGTACCGAACATGGGCGCCATCTTGAAATCGGCCATCTTGAATCTAAGTCAATTTTTTTAAATGGAAAGGGGGTCGTGTGACACATCAAATAACATCAGAATTTTCTCACAAGTTCATTCCTGTAAACAGATTTGAAATAGCAGTTGCGGTTCAAAAGTTACATAGCTTTTTTGTTGCAGATAACTGAAGATGGCTTTGACCAAGGAGGAGAGAATTGAAATCATTTTGATGTCTGGAAAACGAAGTTTCCGTGTCATAGCTGCAGATTTTAACAACCGGCACGCAGAAAGACCTCCAATTTCACACAACACTGTCAGGTGCTTAATTTCCAAATTCCGAGAAACTGGGACTGTGGCTGACAAGGCACGGAGTGGCCGTCCAAAAGTGCTACTGACGAGACAACCTCAACAATGGTTTTGGCGTCCTTCGTGAAGCGCCCACGACGTTTGTCAGCAGAATGTGGAATCAGCCAGTCATCGATCATACGAATCCTTCATGCCCATCGATGGCATCCATTCAAGATTCAGTTACTCCAGCACCTAGCAGAGGATGACCCAGACAGTTTTGCACGTGGGCCTTAGAGGATCCCTCTTTTGCACAAAGCATCTTGTTCAGTGATGAGGCAAACTTTTATGTCAGTGGTGAAGTTAACCGTCACAACCACGGTTGTTAAAATCTGCAGCTATGCACGGAAACTTCGTTCTCCAGACATCAAAATGATTTCAATTCTCTCCTCCTTGGTCAAAGCCATCTTCAGTTATCTGCAACAAAAAAGTTACGTAACTTTTGAACCGCAACTGCTATTTCAAATCTGTTTACAGGAATGAACTTGTGAGAAAATTCTGATGTTATTTGATGTGTCACACGACCCCCTTTCCATTTAAAAAAATTGACTTAGATTCAAGATGGCCGATTTCAAGATGGCGCCCATGTTCGGTACATACCGTAAAAGATAGACCACCTCACCAATACCTTACTGGAATATTCAGGTTTCCCAATTCCTGCAGAGTTTTTGAAATAAAAGGGTGTACTGCGACTTTTGACTCACCCTGTAGTTCTTACTTCATGGATCACACTCAACAGAAAAGAATTGTCTTCTCGCAGTCATAGTGTTTATCTTAATATATATATAGAGCGCGAAAATTCTAAATGTTAATTTCCTTAAAAATTTCTTTAAATATCCATATTATAGTACGTGTCTCCGAAAAGTTAGTATAATTTGACGTGGCTTCATTTATCTGCCATTGGTTCCCGAAACAAAAATACTCTGAGAGAAGCCAATGTTTTGAGTCTATTTACGGTGTTACAAAGAATCCAATGGCTGATACAATCAGTTTCATAAAACAAATTGTCTAGGATTTGTATCCTTTTACTAGCGCTTTACGAATCGTTGGATTACTGAGAGGGCCAGAGTGGGGCTGTTGATATTTTAAAAAATGTCGGACTTCGATATATCGTCGTTTTTAAAAGTAGCTATCAATATTGGATTCGATATATCGAAGAAAAAGTATCGATATATGGATATATTTTATAGAAAAATATTACAAAAACGAATTTTGTAAAAATACATCCAAATCTTGTGGCTATTTAATCACAAAACGTTGTTAGATAATCTTCTAAATCAAGTCTTCAATTTCTGAAACAGAGTGGTTTTTTTCACGGCTTTTAAAAAAGAAAATGTTAGCTTAAGCATTATACAATTTTTACTAAAATGAAAGGCATAATGTGTATGGTATACTCTAAGACTTATAAAGCCGAAAGAGATACCAGGGAATTCTTGGCTTTTGTAAATATGTAAGACTGATAAAACAAAAGTAGAGGCATTAATTTAGGTAGAAGTAATTAGTCAGAAGCACTAACTGAGTGTTTAAATAAGGTCCTATAAATTTTATTTTACTATCTAGATTTGATTAATTTTCATTCTTTCTTAAAATTCTATCTGTGAATTAATTTATTTCATGTGCAACACAGGTAATCGTTCTTTTTTCCGCTAATAATAACTTTATACCTTCTACGAGGAAAACAGAAAACGAAAACATATTTAAAAAAGATCGGCTCCGATATTCGTATTTCAGTATCGAAATATTGATATATCGTCTTGAAAATATCAGTCACAAGTATCGATATTTTCAAAAAAATAATTTCGAGATTGCGATATATCGATATTTTGTTAACTGCCCTAGGCCATAGTACGGTTGTCTAAGTGTGGTGGGTGAGTGGTAACACTCTGGCCCGCATTCGGGAGGGTGCAGGTTCGAATCCCCGTGCGGACATCCAGCTTTGTTTCTGAAATTACGACAGAATGCAATGAGTAACTGAAACCATAAAAGAGCTAGGTCGGTAGTCATTGGATGGTAGATATCGGCTGAGCAGAGTGTTTGGATTGTTCAAGGTTATGATGCATAGATGAATATTAATAGAAGGATTAGTAGTTTTACATGGAAAGGGGACAGGAAGATAAGATTTTTTTTTTTTTTTTTGTGTAGGTAAGAGAGTCAGGAACTAAAATAAATTAGGAAGCGAAAAACTGAACAGTTGACCAATATACTGAAAGCGTTTAAAGTAGGAATTCATAAAGAGCGGGATATATATCTGGTGAAAAATCATGACATAGGAATAGTGGGGATTGTTTTAAATTTCGTTGTGCGCCGTTTCTTGGGAAACATTGAATATATTCTGTCAGTAATGTACCGGGAATTTATCATTTAAGAAGTCCACTTGAAAGGATTGTTAAAATTCTGGTTAACACAACTATCTTCTATACTGACGCTGAGTTTGAGCACTATCCACCCTTTAGTTTCTTTACAGTGCTCATTGTTGTCAATTGATCTCAAGTGTTCTTAGCGATTTTTAGTACGGATAAATATGTAGAACGAAGAATTTGTCTCAAATTTTGTACTTCAAATTGAGTTTCGTGTGTCGAATCCCTGAAAACGTTACCGAAGGGTTATGGTGAATCAACTTTATCAGAACATGTGCATATGAGAGGTACATTGAATTGAAATGCGGTCGAGAAGTGATGGAAGATTTGACTCGGCCTGGTGGGCAATCAACGTCTTCAACTGAAGTTAAAATCATTAACTGAAGGAAATAGCGACTGAAAATTGTCATTTAAGTTTGAGAGATATAGCCGCTGCACTTTATCTTCTCTCGAAGCAGTTTGTACCATTTTAAACGATTGTTTGGGCATGAAACGCTAGAGTAGTTCCGACAGACCCGAATTTTCTTCAAAAACTCATTGGCGTAAAGGCCACTGAAGAAATGGTAGAACGAATCAATTCCTACCCCACATTCATAAAACGCATTGTCACTGGTTATAAGACATGCGTTTAGGAGTTTGATGTGCATATCAGTCAACTAGCTTCGGAATGGCGTCTTCCAACTGAGCCCAAACCGAAAAAACTACGCCAAAGTCGATCAAAAATCAAGCTGATGTTGACTGTTTTCTTTCATTATTATGGTGTTGTGCACTCGGAATTGTTGCTAGCAGGTCAGACGGTAAATAAAAAACATTATCTGAATATTATACGGTGTTTGAGACGGTAAATCGTCTACAAAGTCCAGATTTGTGGAAAGCAAACACATGGATTTTGCACCACGATAACGCAACATCTCACAAGGCTATTATAGCAAACGAATTTCAGACCAAAAACTCAATAAATACGATGAAAAACCACGGTATTCACTTTATATGGCACCGACCAATTTTTTTCCTCTCTTTTTCCAAAACTCAAAGTACCATTTCGAACCTCACATTCGGAAGGATGCGGGTTCGAATCCCCTTCCGGGCATCCAGATATGGGTTTTCCATGGTTTCCCCAAATCGCTCCAGTCGAATGCGGGGATGCTTCCTTCAAAAAGGCCATGGCCGAATTCCTTCCCGTTCCTTGTCTCCAGTCCCATCCCGCTTCTAATGACATTAGCCGTTGACAAAGCGTAAAGCAGTAAAAAAAAAAATAAAAAAAAATAATTTCGAGGCACCCATTTTCAGTCGATACAAGACATAAAAGAGAAGTCGAGGCGAGAACTGAAGTTGATTCAGAAAAAGTGATTAAAAATGTTTTGTTGATTGGACTTTGAAGGCGATACAATAAGTTTCGAAGAATAATAAATATTTTGTGTTTTATTGTCCGTTTCTCGGTACTTTTTTGACAGAGCAGTAATTTATAAATCCGTGATCACCACAAGATGTAGGAACATTCCAAGCCGAGCGTGTGTTCTCCATCGCAATTGAATTTAAATTAAATAAAATCAAGGTTTCTACGCTTTTTGAGTCACTTTGCTGAGGTAATCTAGTTCACTGTAGCAATGTCCCAAGCGGACTGGTATAGGGAAAAACGACTCGGGGCAAAGGAACCAAATACAAATACAAAAAAAACCTCCCACCCCGACCGGCGACAAGAAAAGAAACTCTGGCCACTTTGCGTGTCTGTTGTCATGCGTGGGCGTCTGGAGAGCTGCCACCGCGTGAGGCCTGGAGACAAAAAGCCAGAGGTCCGTCCGCTCTGAAAGGGAAAGGAATTCCGGCGGGGACAATGGCCGAGTGGCCGGTTCCTGGAGACCGATTTATGGCAGTCAGTCCAGCAAAGGAGGAGTGGGCAATGACCTCCAGGGAGGCCAGGACAATGCCGACCACAGACAATGGACAGTACGTTGAGACTCCGAGGAGGAGAATCAGGTGTTGAGCCCCAACAAACATGACTGTGGTTGGCATTGAAACTGTGCACTTACATCATGCATGTACCTTTTTTTTGTATATATTCTAAATACAAGTCAGCCCGTATCCCAGATGTTCTAGAGAAGTAATTTTCATCCACCAGATATCACAATATTTTTATGTTAGCGATTAACATCCGTCGCAAGGGTACAAGGGGGCAATTCACAAATTACGTCACACGAATTTCATGATTTTTGGACCCCTCCCTCCCCCATGTCACAGGACGTCACATATTTTGCAACTTTAAATTTATAAATTAAATCAGCACTTCCAAAATGATTTATGTATCTCTAGTTAAAAAATCATATCAATAATAATTCAAACATTTAAGAAAATATTAAAAAAAACATAAAAATCGAATTAATGATACAAAATTGAGTCGTCATATGTCATGGATTTTGAACCCATTCCTTGATACTGTTTACGAGGCGCGTCCAGAAAGTAAGTTCCGTTTGGTAATAAAATGAAATTGTACACAGATACAGAAGAAATTTATATTGCACAAAATTCTACAACTCTTAAACTATTTTCCACATAACTGCTGAAATTTTGCAGGCATTTGTCATAGCGTGGCACCAGGTTTTGTATACCTTCTTCATTGAAATCTGCCGCCTGTGTCTTCAACCAGTTGGAAACAGTTACTTTCAGCTCGTCGTCATTGGTGAAGTGATGACCGCCAAGGAAAGACTTGAGATTCAAGAACAGATGAAAGTCTTGCCAGTTCTTCTGTAACCAAAGGTGGACGCCCACTTCGTTATTCATCGTGCACATCACTACGCCCGCCACTGAACTGTCGGACCCATCTTCTCACCATCGAATCACTCATCGCATTTGGTCCGTGCACATCGCAAATTTGCCGATTAATTTCACTTGGTTTCACTTTCCTCGCATGCAGAAACCGAATCACAGACCTGATTTCACAGGCGGCGGGATTTTCAATCAACGCCGACATTTCAAACAAGCACAACAAAGCGTACGTAACTGACAGCGATCTCCAAATGGTGCACGTTCTTCCCCTTGATACACATCGTCTACAGCGCATGTGCGGAACTGCAATCGCAGCGCTGCAGCGGAGATAAATTGAAACGGAACTTACTTTCTGGACGCGCCTCGTATATTCTAAATACATGTCAGCCCGTATCCCAGATGTTCTGGAAAAGTATTTTTCATCCACCAGATGTCACAATATTTTTATGTTAGATGTTAACATCCGACAGCGATCTCCAAATGGTGCACGTTCTTCCCCTTGATACACATCGTCTACAGCGCATGTGCGGAACTGCAATCGCAGCGCTGCAGCGGAGATAAATTGAAACGGAACTTACTTTCTGGACGCGCCTCGTATATTCTAAATACATGTCAGCCCGTATCCCAGATGTTCTGGAAAAGTATTTTTCATCCACCAGATGTCACAATATTTTTATGTTAGATGTTAACATCCGACGCAAGGGTACAAGGAGGAAAATGAGGTGATGCTCCACAGCGAAGAGGGCTGTGGTACATTCCATGAGCTGCGGCACTGAAATTAGAAAATGAAATTAATGGAAATAAATCTGTACATTTAAATGATGGCTGTGTCGCTTTTTATATTTTTTATATTCTACATACAAATTAGCCCGCATACCAGATGTCGTAAATAGGTCATTTTCATTCAGATATCAAAACATGTTATGGGTGAAAATGTACCTTCAAATGATGGATGTAACTAATCATTTTTCTATATTCTACACACAAGTCAACTGGTATTTCATTTGTTGTTAGCAAGTAATGTTCATTCACCAGATATCACAATAATTTTTTGTTAGGGGTTAACCCTTGCTCAGAGCTTCCAAGGAGGAAAATCGGGTGGTGATCCATAGCAAAAAGGGCTGTGGTACATTTTTATGAACTTTAGCACTAAAATTAGGTTGGTTAACCTGAACACATAAATATTGGTTGTAATTGATTATTTTTTTTTTTTCATATTCTGCATACAACATACAAGTCAGCCCGTATACCAGATGTTGTAAACTAGTAATTTTCATTCACCAGACATCAAAACATTTTTATGTTAGGGATGAATCTCCCCCATCCCATACTGTTGGTAGCCTTCCAGCTGATATTTTGGTGCAGCCTAACCTAATATCTGTGTCGATAACTTTGTTCTGAGTGGTCTGGTAGCTTAGTGGCTAAGGCATCTCACTGGAAATCAAAAGGTCCTCGGGTTAGAATCCCTATCCCGTTTGGGATTTCGAAAGGCCCTTAATCCAACCTGGCACAGATTTCGGAATGAATTCTTCACTACCCTGGTAATTACTCTCTCACCGACCGTGATGGGTGAACGGTAACACTAGGACTGGCACTCGGGAGGACGCGCGTTTGACTCCTTGTACCACCATTCAGATTTTGTTTACCATGGTTTCCCGAAATCACTCCAGATGAATATCGGGGTGGCAATATCAGAATTCTTTCCCTTTACTTGACACGATTCCATTATCGCCTCATATGTCCTCGAAGTCGACGAGTCGTAAAGCCAAAGCACAAAAAAGAAAAGAAAAAAATATTATCTCCTATTAATGAATGATTAATAAACTTACCAGTATTTCTATCACATGTCGAATTTGTCCTGCCCACTTGCATTTGCCATAAAAGGTTATATCGAGATATTTTCACTTAAGTTTCTCAACAAGCAATTGTCGCACATCAAGCAAAATATTTACAATTCATTTACTCATTGTGATTCTGTTCAGTCGAATAAAAAGCGAACGTGAAAGGTTCGAATCACCGTCTGACCATTCCATTTTGAATTTTCCGTGGTTTCCCCAAATCACTTGAGGCAAATGAAGGGATGGTTGCTTCAAAATGTCATTGCTTAATTCGTTACCGTTCCTTGCTCCCCAGTATCATCCCACCTCTAATGACCCCGACGTCGACGAGGCATAAAGCCAAAACCAGCATTAATTACGTTTAAACCTGTGACCAACTGTTAGGTTTTGTTAATGGTCTGTAATACATGCTAAGGGATGTAAGCACCTACTATTTCCAGGTTTTGCCATTGGGATTTATTAATCTGAGATGTAAACCAAGTCTAAAAATAACAAAAATATGAGATTTTAGCGACAAAAAATAACTAATTAAGGTCAATGGTCTTGAAATGCTATCTTGGTATATTTTTAATTGTAAGGTTTTTCGACCGGTACACGTCGAAGTCATTAGGGTCAGAGACCATGCCTTCTACATTTAAGGCATTTTTTTTTTAAGTATAAAGGGACTTTCTTAAAATCTCGCTGTATAATAAACTTTCCTGGTAATTTCTGTAGTTCCTGCTTGCGTTCTACATTTTCACGTATCCACTGGTCACCACATCTGCAAGAGAAATGGCATCTAAATAAATAAAGAACTTGTTGCTGAAATAAAATAGTTTTGCTCTACTGAATGAATCGAGGGAAAGCGTTATCAATACGTGTCATCTTCAGATGGAATCACATTTAAGAATCATTTAAAAGCTGCTCTAAAAATTCTGATAAATCTGAAACTATATTTTAAAAACAACGGTGTCCAATACCACCAATTTGATTTTGTTAAACAAACATTTCTCTGTAGTTTTTTTGTGTACTATCTTTTGCATCCATTTTATTTCTTGTCATTTATCCCATTGATTTTGTCTTTTTCCCTTGCCTTTTTTTCATGTATTTTTTTCTTAGCAGCTTCTCTCTTTTCTGTCATTTATCCTCTGCTACGTCTTCTCCTTATTTTTTTATCCGATGGTTTTATTTCTTTCAGTTTTTTTCCAGTAAATGTTTTCTGTAATTTTTTACTATCATATTTTTCTTTTGATTTTTTTTTTACTTATGGCTTTACGCCTCGTCGACGCTGAAATCATTAGAGGCGGGATGAGACTGGGTGCTAGGAACGGGAAGGAATTCTGCCGTGGCCTTTTGAAGGAAGCATCCTGAATTCACCTGGAGTGATTTGGGGAAACCATGGAAAATCCAAATCTTGATGCCCGGACGGGGATTCGAACCGGCTTCCTTCCGAATGCGAGGCCAGAACGTTAATCGCTAACCCACCGTGCTTGGTCTATTTTCATTTTCCTCTGTCATATTTTCTTACAATTTTCCATGCTTCTTTCTTGTCATTTGTTCCCTGTCCTTTTTTCCCCTATTTTTCGTTGTGAATAAACATTTTAACCGAACACGCCAGACCTTTAAAATAAGCAATGGACGCAATAACTATATAAATTATTGTGTATTTACGGTGTGTAATAGAAATTTTTATGGTATTTGACTTGTTGATGTAGGAATTTCAAGACGCTCCGTGGCTAGGATTTCACGTTATACTGTAGGACCAGCAAGAACAGAGGCGGAATTCACAACACATTTAAACTCTGTTACCAAGCGATAAGACCATACGAATTTACTGTATACGTGTTGGAAATTGGTAGCAACATCGGGAAAAACACAATGAGACTCGTACACAAGTCAAAATTCCTAAATGCCGATAGCATTTTTGAGCGAAACCAGGTATTTAGAGGAGAACGACCTTTGAAACTGAGCTTAAAAGCCATTGTCCTGCGAACACCCTTTCCGTTTCTGAGCCCGAACAATGGTGCCTGTTTGTTTCCCGGTACCCCGCAAGGTTCTTGTCCAAGACGTATCCTTCCCAGCACTTTTTTGCCTCGGATGCCCTCCAGCACTCGCATACAACCACGCAGAGCCTCCGTGGCCAAAAAATTCCTCCCCTTTCCCTTCCTCCCACTACAGTTCATCCAGTAGGTCACACATTTCTTCCAGTTGTCGCCCACCACCCCTTCCGGAGTGGCGGAGAAAATGTTTTTGCTTTTAATTACCGGCGTTTAGAGTCTGTGAACAGTGAAACAGGTTCCTTCGTTTTGCGTGCAGCACGTAAATTCCTATTTAGACATGTGTTCGGTGATTTGCTGTAGCTACCGCGGCTGGTGAAATACCCGAATGACAGTGAAAGAGAGGGAGGAAAATATATGCCGAGTGGCACCGTTTGTGTGTTCTCAGCTTTCGGAACGGTTCGTTGATGGTTTTACCGCCAAAGTGACTTTCCGACGGCCGTGTTTACGGGACGAGTGTTTTGGGAAACGTTGGACGCACGGACAGGTTTGTATTCCGTCCATGTTTGTTTTCCGCTCGGTCCAAATCGAGTTTGTTATGGCCCCAATGTGTTTACAGAAGCTTCAGTATTCTTTATTAGTTTCCCAACACTCAGGTGTTTACGCTGGATGCCATGTCTGCCCCATAAAGTCGACGCTTTTAACACTGTCTGTGACGTCACGAAATCTTAATTTAGCACAAAAGAGGTAGTGATGATTGGCTTAAGGCCTTGCTACCATTTTCCTATCAGTATCTTGAATTTGCGTTAATTTTAGCTCCCGTTTTGAAGATTAACATCTACCATTTCCTTTGTTTTTTTTAATTTACTACTTCTTTCTGAAGTACATATTACATTTTCTGCTTGTTTTTATTCGGTCGTTACGGTTCTCCAGTTCATTAGAGGAGGGAGAGGATGGAGGAAGGAGGATCTGGATGGAATTCGACCATAGCCTTTAAGGAACCATCTCTGCATTCGCTAGGAGTGATTAAAACTGAAATATGAATGTCCGGACGGGGATTCGAACCCGCATCTTCCTTAAAGCGAGGCTAGAGACATTTTTTAAGCTAACATGAAGACTCTTAAAAATGTGAAGTCTTAGTTACCACGCCTGCCTCAATGACGGATTGGTGGTCGTATTATAATGAGGGAAGCCAAGTGTCGCATTTTTGCACCACAGGTAATGTTTCTTCTAAAAGCTGCCGATGCCTGGAGTATATAGAGAGTATAGAAACTAACAAATGTAAAACAATGTAACATTTAAATAATTAAATATTAATACCTTATTGGCGATGCATAAAATATAACCTGAATCGAAGTAATTACTACATGCATTCTCGCTCAACAGTTGAAGTTTCTTTCTGATGATGAAATTAAGTGTTTCGTGAAAAATATAAAATAAACAAATTCAATTCTGGTGGCGTGAATTAATTACTCATACTAATTAACTGTCTTCCAATTGAGGAAGTGACCCACAACATCAATTAATAGTATTTTTGTTGTTCTTATTTGTGAATAGTGTAGTTTATAAGGTTTAAAATTTGGGGGCGTGCCAACTTTTGCTAAGATGATTGCGGAAACCACCTAAAAATCACAATTACAACGGTCGGTACCGGCAAATCATTATAATAGTTGATGAAATAATTTTAGTTCGTCTACATTCATGATCACAGAAACATTTCTGCAAGCTGAAATTGATGAAAAATTATTATATTTACGTTTAGTAGCATTGTGTTTACTTAAAACGATTTCATAATACAGGTAAATTATTTAGTTCTTTTTTTAATTTTCTTTTATATACCTCTGTAAATATTTGTATTGTTTTTAATTAATCACGGGTCCACTTCAAAATTAATATATAATTATAAATAATGTGTGCTTAATGTCTGCTTGTATCGCAGAAAAGATGGAGAAGATAAAACTTTCTGTGAGGCAGGATAATAGTTCAGTAATTTGATTTCTCCATTCATGACATCTCCAAAAATTATCTATTAATGTTATAGCTTTACAGAATCATTACATGGGATAACGATTTAATATTGAGCTTTGACTGATAGAGTTTATATTATTGTGTTTTCATTTTTTTATTTTTTTTTTTTTTTAAGGATTTTTAAATTTCATTCATTACAAACATTTATCATTGTTTTAATTTATGTGACTAAACTATTTGAAATGTTTATATTTAACTGAATATAAACATTAATGAATCTATCTGCCAGCTTCGAACCTTCAGTTGTCTGTTAAATTGTCCAGTTGTAGTCACATGACGATTTTTTTTAACAACCAAAAAATTTCCGAATGCAACATATTTTCACTGGTATTATAGTATTATTTCGTAATAATACAGTTCAGCCGTTTTTTAATTGTTTTCAGAATGTGTAAAATCTTTGTGAAATGTAGCAACAAGTCCTGTTAAGTACTGTTGAAACAACTTTCAATAAGTACTTTCTGTTTGCTGTTGCTTAATGTAAAGGATTGGGAATTTTTACTAACATGTTTTAACAACCAACAATCCAATTTTTTAAAAAAAGAAAAATGATAACTATCATCATTATTTAGGTATTTTTCGTCCTTTATAAGTAAATCTGAAGTAGCACTATTGGGCTGGTTTTAGGATTCGTATCCTCAAAATACTATTCAGTATTCACGTACATATGGCGAATATACATAGTACTGAAGTCAAATGAGATGCAAGGATGAGGTCTGCACTAACCCCAATCGTATTTTAAATGGATTAGAAATTAATCGCTTATAGTGCACTGGATCCAGAAACCGACGGTCGACGGTTCGCGTCCGACCTCGGCCACTGGTTGTTTAATTACTTATTTGGTTCATATTTTGCTGAACGTATTACTAACATTACTTACATGGGAGAAATATTAATAATTTTAAATAAATTTGAATAGATGTTACTAGCTATATGGTTTCATGCCATATTTGGTTTGTTCGAATTTTTTTTTTTTTTTTTTTTCGTTTTCTGATTTTTCTTTTGTTTTGTTTTTATTTCAAACGTACTTCATACATCTTTCCAAAAAAAAATTTTTTTAAATAAATTAAGAAAATAAAAAAAAAACTGCAGCAATAAAATGTTTTTTCAGCTCCTTGCTCGGCAATTTTACTACATTATCATTGTAAATGAGAACTGAACTATTAGTCTGATCATTCTTTCGTTAATTTCGATGATGTTTCAAAACTTTAGTTATTAATTTACTGTATTTTGATAATTCATTATTTTCCATAAATATGTCGAAAGTTTAGTCATATCATTGCACTACTGTATTTGAATTTTTCACTCATTATTTGGCGTTATTAACCCAAACGTTAAGACATCGTTTTCTGATGTATATCACTGTACAAAGTTTTCATTTCACAAAACGATTAGTGGTCTCAGATACACGTTGGGACATAGCTATGACGCAGAACAAATTAAAAACAAACAAGAACCAGCTGATTTACAGCTATAAGAATTCACATGACATCACATTACCAAAACCAGACTGCAAGTTGAACGACGCAGTAAGAAATACGGGACTGATACCGATTTGTCCCGCATCTCGTGTTGTGCTGATCGTTGTTTCGCAACATAACCGGTTCTTGCAGTTTCGATAACGTCGCTATTACTGCTGGCTATTTTTTTTTTTTTATGTTCTCTTGGACAGGTTGTAACTCAAGTCCCATCAGCGATTATTAAATCTTAGTCATTATAATTAATGGCGTCTATCTGCAGTGACCCCAGACGAACCTCCGTCTGGGAGATAAGCCCGCAGACTGAATTGAATCCTGCAAGGCGTAACCGTTCCTTGAGTGTCCCTGCAGAACTCGACGCAAACATTGTAAGCGGTCTGATTTAAATGTTTAGTATCACAGAGTGTCTTCTATGAGAAATCCAATGGAGATTATGCTCAGATTTCAATGTTCCTATACAACCTTTTTCACTTTATATAGCGAGCGAGGTGGGTGAGTGGTAACGCTCTTGCCTCACATTCTGGAAGACGCGTGTTGGAATCCCCGTCCGGGCATCCAGATTTGGGTTTTCCATGGTTTCCCAAAATCACTCCTTCAAAAGGCTATGGCCGAATTCATTCCTGTTCCTAATTCGCGGTCCTTTCCCGCCTTTAATGACCTCGACGTAGAAGATACGTAAAGTCACAGGCAAAAAAAAATAAAAAAAAATCGCTTTATATTTATTTTTACACCCTACTTCTTACTAATCTAGAAAACCTTTCAACGAGAAGGGTGGGAGTTTTTTGAACGATGTACTTCGTTTTATTGCTTCTCCTTCTATAACCTCTACTCTCTATCCTCTCCTCTCCGAATCCCCATTTATTTGGTGTATCTTTCTATGTCCTTGACGTTCAACTGATCTTCTTCCTTCCAATCCATATACCATCTTTCAGTTTGAGACTTAACATTTCCAATTTACCTCAACCTTTGGTTCCTCAACCCTTTTTCTTTCCTCAGGTCCACCTGCAAGTCTCGACTCATATATTCATTTTTGAACTGAGCGTGGTGGGTGAACGGTTAACGTTCTGGCCTCGCATTCAGGAGGACGCGGGCTAGAATCCCCGTCCGGGCATCCATATTTGGGTTTTCCATGGTTTCCCCAAATCACTCTAGGGTAATCCCAGGATACTTCCTTCAAAAAGGCCATGACCGAATTCCTTCCCGTTCCTTGTCCCCAGTCCCATCTCGCCTCTAATGACCTCAGCTGTCGACGAGGCGTAAAAACACAAGTTAATATATATATATATATGTTTTATGTAAAGCTGACTTCAAAAATTTCATTTCGCACCGAGCGTGGAGGGGATGAGCTGTAACAATCTGGCCTGGCATTTGGGAGGACGTTGCTTCAAATCTCCTTCCGGATCTCCAAATTTCAGTTTTACATTGGTTTCCAGAAATAACTATAGACGAATGATAGGATGATTCTTTTAAAAAGGTCATGACCGAATTTCTTTCCGATCCTCTTCCGCCTCTAGTGACGTCGTCGTTGACTAACCCTGAAGGCCAAAAGAAGGAAAAAAATTTATGACTTCAAAGCTGGAAATGAACTTACTTCCGTTATTTTCAGAGCACAACTGTAATTGATGCAAGGTATGACTTGCTCACTGTCTGATTAGCTTTTATAATAATTTTATTCTTGATGAATTAGCTTACGTGTTTGCTGCACAAAACTAGATCCTTTAATTATTCTGTCCGGCACCTCCATACATGTGGACACAATTTCAAGCTACGCGAAGTTTTCCACAGTTTTAATCCATATAATGCATTAATTTTTTTTTGAGGTCATCATTTCTGCATCTCCCTTCATATTTATTCAAGTCTCTTACTTCGTTACGTACAATGAAAATTTTCCCACACTCTTATGGTTTTAAATCGAATGGTAATTCATGGTTATGTCATGTTGTGACTCAATTTGGAAGAAATTCAGTAACTGCATAAATTGAATCAATTACCTAGATTTTACTAAACAAAATGAGGGCATTTCACTTTTAAATAATAATTTATTCAGCAACTAACATAAAACAAACTATTTTCATTTTGTCATTTTTTTAGATAGTTCTTTTATTTTCGAAATGAAATAAAAACAATTTTCCACTTCTTTAGTTACTCACTGATTAAATAACTGATTATGTTAATCAAGTTTCCTAAATTCAAAACGGTTATCGATAAAACTGTCTCGTTATTAAATTTTTGACGGTTTCACTTTTTTTTAAGAATTTTCATAATAATAATGCACTGTTTCGATAGTACATGAATTTTTAACCCGGCCTTACAGTAAAAGAAATTGCATTCTTGTTAGTGAATACATGAAATAGGTCAACATCTTTTCACGTACATCTGGTGATGCTATGAACTTACTTATTTACTTTCTTTAAAGGCATGACTGAAATATAATTTGTAATGACTCTCACCGTTGATTTGTACACAGCTGTTACCAATTATAGTGTAATTGTAATACCGCAGACATAACCGGATACTACTTCTATTTATAATTAAAATTTATATATTTCGACCGCGAGAACCAACTTACGTTTTACTGACAAAACACTATGAAACATTGTATAGATGTTTCATAGCGTTTTGAACACTGTTGGCCTATATCTGAAGATACCTAGAGTGAAATGAGGAACATTTAATTTTGGTATGATCTCGGGGAGTTGAGAAATAATGAAAACAATTCTGACCCGATTCGTTCAAAAACTATCTCTCAGATTTTGATACGATTCCAGACAATGTACTTTTCTTGGTACAAACAGTAAAATACGGTAGGTTTTATTTTGCTGAAAATAGATAAATTAAGGAAAGAACACTGTCAGGAAATTTATTTCCATTTTTTCGCTGAACGCGATTCAGATGCTAAAACTACTTATTCGACGTTTAAAGGGATTTAAAAAAAAATGCATGGCTTACGGTCCCAGGCAAAAAATAGGGTATAATCCATTTTATGGGAAAAACAGACACGAAGAAAACCTTGTCCAAATATTAGTTTCAATCTTTTCGTTGAATGCTATTCTTTGACGTAGTTTCAATTATTGTAAAGCACATTGTCAGAGGGGTAAAATGAAGTATGTGTCATTTTGGTGTTACGTGATCAGTCAGAAAAATCACGATAAAATTGTCCGCAATAGACATGTAATGATTCCATAGTATTATAAAATTATTATCTCTGTATCTGACAGTCAGACAACCATTGAAGATTTTTCCACACCTGATGAAGACGACGGAGCTAGTCGTCGAAATATCGTGTTTTCAAAACACTATCCGGCGGTACACCCGTGATGACTTCTTTGCAAGTATCTATGAATTTTAATTTTTTCCAGTAAATTATTCATCACTTCCCCTGACAATTTTAGTACCTCATTACAAAAGAAAATTTTCCCTCGCCCATAAACCCGAAATCGGTTGCTAGCTTGTGGCCATGGTCATCTTTACCCTTCAATGCACCACTCTCACTTCTTCCATTAATATCGTTCCACGCCTCATCACAAGTATACGTCTCTTTCGGATAGGAAATTTAATTAAAAAATATATCATTATCGTTGCTGAGTGGTTCTCTAAATGCTGTATCTAATAGACAGTGGAATGGAATTTTTAACTTAAGTAAATAGTTAATAACTTACACTGGTGAAAAATATTTCATTCTCCTTCGGGAAAAGATGAAAAACAGCTGTTGGTTTTCTGTTAATGTTAGACTTTTCTATGCCCAAAACTATGGTTGCAACCGCATTGAAAGAATAAAATTTTGGCAGTATCATTGAACTCAACTGAATTATTTAAGATGGTTGCGGTTGAAATACTGTATTCAATTTCACTCGTCCGGTTTCAGTACATGTAATGAAATGTTGCAAACAGTATTATGGCAAAATTTTGGTTCCACAAATCATCTTCAATGGAAATGAATTTTTTTCTATGATTCTAAATTATGTAAGAAACAGAATAAGCGCAAAATAAAAAAAATTATTTTATTTCGGGTTATGGGAAGGTAGTCAGAAATTATGAATATCAAACCCCTTAATTAAATAAAACAAAAAACACTGTATCGTCCGATTTGTTGACTATCGATATTTTTTAAAGATATTGAAACCTAAATACGTTGAAAAATTATTGATTCCTCTATTGGATGTACTTTTTACTGCTTTTTTGTTTGATAACTTAATCCTGTTTACCAAAATACAGTGATTCGCCAAATTATAATCAGAATACAGAATAGTTAATGTGGTTCTACCAGCCCATATTTATATTTCCCCCCTTTTCCATAATGAAATGAACAATAACTTATTTTAAATGCTTTACTTATGATAAAATTCCTGACATTCCTAAGATTTTTTAGGATCGAAAATCTTACAACGAATAACGTATTAATAATGTGTTGCAGTTGACATTTATTTATTCACTCCAAGAATCTTATTTTAACCTTTTTCCAGAAAGTTTTGTAATATTCGCTGAGCGATGTTTGTAGTTATTTGCTATCAAACCAAAAATCTTTTTGAATGATCCTTTTATTTTTTTTATTTTATCGTTATAGAGGTTGTAATGACGGGGAAGTGGATGACATCTAACCATCACTTTTCCTGCTGTTTAGAACTTGGTCTCCGGGTCCTACCACTCGGTAGGACGCGGGTTCTAATCCCCGTCCGATCATCCAGATTTAGGTTTTCACTTGTTCCCCGAAATCCCTCCAGAGCTTCCTTCAAAAGACCATTACCGAATTTCTTGCAGTCAATTCCTCCTCTAAGGACCTCGAGAATTAAAGCCATAAAACGTAAACGTAGTTCTTACAAAGATTAGGGGTGTCTATTTTCACAGTTGGTATTTCGTTGCATACTATACTCAGTTTCAGTGAAATGCACAGAAAACAAATTGTGTTCTCTCTCGTCTGGCACAAGTTGGTGCGCCTGTTTTCTCAGCGGGTACTGCGACCTCCCGTTCGTATTGCGATTCATACAATATTTAGGTCCAATTACAGTGTTGCCACCCGTATCTGACCGACGCAGTCTGCTGCATCTGTCTCTGAGTTATTGCGACACAACGCGACTTTCTGAAATACGAAGCCTGACTCTCGCTCAAATTAGCTCAGCAAATCAGAACGGACGGCGGGCTCTGTGACTTATATTGCCTTCTCTCTCTCCGTCTACCTGTCATCCTCTCCTGTGCCTACCTTTCGGCTTCATTGCATTTCCTTCTACATCTTCTCCGTTCGTAGGTGGCAGGTGTGTTCGATTCCGCGTTACGCAAGCACTTGATTAAATTTTCCCGTCCCACTGGCGGTGTGTTGCCCAGTGCAGCCAACACCTGCAACATAAACATGACGCTTTATTTGCTTCTCAGTGAGTAATTTAACCCATCCTAGACTCTGCACAACTTTCCCTTCAATGCTACACTGTATCTGTAAATTTAGTTTAGTTGCGGTGAAACGCATACTCTGGTGACAATTTTCCTGCACACCCATTTTTCCCATTTCTTGTACCCGGCTAACCTTCTACAAATTTCATTTTTAAATTCAGTTAGTGTTTCCGGTAAATTATCATCACTTCCCTTAAGGGGGCGCCCATTATTTTCCTCTGGTGAGACTTCGTGAGATCTGATTTGACACCTCCCCCCCCCTCTATAATACCGTGAGATTTTGACGGAGAACCCCCCCCCCTCTACTAATCGACGTCGTAACTTTTTTTTAGACCAAATACCCCCCTAAAGTCAAATTTTGCGTCATTTGTGGGATTTTTTAAAATTGTTTTTAGCTCTATAGTCCTACTAGAATTTGAAAACCTCACGTGAGATTTCCGTTCACCTCCCCCCTCTCCCTTGGTGAGATTCCGCCGGACCACCCCCCCCCACCCCCCTGTTTCACCTCACGTAATTGATGGACAACCCCTAACTACGAAAGAAAAGTTTTAACCCTGTTCCGTAATCAGAAGAAATTCAATCACTTACCAATAGTAAGTAACAAGTGGCAAGTATGATGTCTTCAATGTTGATCCGTGTGATCTTGACTGACAGTTTTTACAGGCTGCGCAATCCGCCTCTGTCATATCCACTGACCGTAGCGAGTGAGCGGTGAAGTTAGGGCTTAGTGTTCGGGAGAACGTGAGTTTGATGACTGGTCTTACCAACCAAATTTCTATTTTCGATGGCTCAATGATTCTACATTAGCTGAAGACAGCAATGGTACTTTCATGAGGTCAATGGCGATTTTCTTGTATGCCTAATCGTTTTGCAGTAATCATCTCTAATGGTATCCACTAGTAGTCAAGGCCAAATTATGATGATAACCAAAAGCAAAGGGGGGGAGGTGAGAGGAAAGTACTCGGAACTAGTTAGATGTTGACGTGAATACGTCTCCCTTTAGCCAAATACCCAGTGAAACAACAAGTATTGTTCATGACTTATTATTATTTAAAAAAAGGTATATAAGAGAAGAGCGGCCGCGTAGGTCAGGTAGTAGTGCGTCTGACTACGGCTCGGAGAACCGGGGTTCGATCCCCGACGATTACTAGGCTTTTTCCTCCAAGCTGAACGTCTGGAACGGTTCCCCAGGCCTACTCAGCCAACTATCAAATGAGTACCTTGGAGGAAACTCTGCAGGAAGGTAAAGAAAAAGGGCTTGACCGTGTCGCCGACCAGGGCACGTCCACTCTAGTGTCTACTGTCAGGAAATAGGGTTGCAGAGCTCTACCTTCGCTAACCCTACGGGAATACGACTTGAAAGTTGTGAAAACCGACTGCCTTTACCTCTATATAAGATAAATTACTTCTCAGTGCTTAAATGCTCAGCAGGTGTTTCAGAGAATATTAATAATCGAATGTAGTGGCATTGTGTTCTCTGTTCAGTACACATCGATCGAAGGAAGTTCTGGTGTCATAACTCCTTCCCCTGCACCGCTGGGTTCCGCCGAGATTGTGGCCTCGTGTAGCTTTCTCTCGCTCATCTTTCTTGCTCGATCGGTTTAGCCGACACCTCTTCATCTTTTCAAATGCGTTTGCTTCAATAGTACCCGTGTAACGCTAGTTTTGCTTCCACTTTGTCAGTATGAACTTTGACAAATTCACTTTCAAAGTGCCACATTTTTTTCTGAATCTGAGTTTCTGATCTATAAATAGTATTAAATTATCCGTCGTAGCTTATTTTATACGAAATATTATTTTGACCCTAGTCTCACGATCGGGGTCAGCTCTCTAAGGTCACTCGACTTATTAGCCGTTTCGTTACATGGCTAATCCTGTCCCTCTGTTCCCGCATACTGCATGGGGGAGTGGGCGGAGAAATGTTGCTGATATAATTGTTCCTTTTAAGTTTGCTCTGTCTCACGTTTATCACCCTGGTGTTTCTCCGTTGCTTTGTGTTTCAGTATTGGCCATTTCAAACTGAATAGTTTTCACGTCACTATATATTCTGGGATGGCACGTAGTACCGGCCGGGAAAGAAGGATTTACGTCAAAATGTATCAGTAATAGATGGAAGTATGCACTATTTTGTGTTTTTGGACAGGTAGTGCTGGGTGTTCTGTACGAAGCTCTTTTATTACTTGCGAGGAAATCCACTCCTGCAATGGACACATGGTCGCAACTACAACTAGAATATGGGATGCAAACTTCTGTGTGGTACTGTGGATTATGCTTGTCTCTATTATGCGGTGTAGACTATATACGGTCATGTTTTATTGCGTGTTTTGAAGTTAAGAAGGAAGCGGTGGAGATGGTCATCTATCATATTGAGCCGTGCTTGGCTCGCATTGTTTATTTTCCCCGCCCTCGATTGTCTTCTGATGCTGGTTCCTCGCGTGCTAGTTTCGCCCGTGAGAGCGCGCTGTGGCTCTGGTGGTGCCCTCTACCAGCTGATGGAGTTGATTTTCTGCGACACGAAACCGGGAAGTCAGTCGGTCGGCAGCGGCGGATTGGTTCGTTGGGCCTAATATTTTCCCTAATTGACTGCGACGTTAGAGGTCTGCTGGTATAACCGAGGACTTGTAATTTGACCCGGCGGCCTGGAAGTACCGCATGATGTAGATTTGTGACCCCACCGAGACCGTTCCTCGCTCGCATTAATCGAGGGAATTCCTCCGCTGCGCTCTATGTTCGTGAGCGGTTTTTCGCCGATTGGGGAGCACGGCAGCGGGCGGGGCTGGCGGTGGCTTCGAGGTGGTAAATTGCAATTTTCTAGCACTGTCGGGTATTTGAGGTAGAATACCTGATGATCCCAACTACAAACTGCGTCGCTTGCTGTATTCTTGTTAATTGTGCTTAATAATTTTGTTACGGGAATGGACAAAATTCCCCGATATGCGGTGCTAATCGTTCCCGCTACCTTATCAGTGTGTGTGGGTGGTAACGACTTATTCGCCGGCGTGTACACACTATAGTGTGTCAGAACCTTTGGTAAGAACTTGATTCTTAAGGTTAAACTGAAGGACGCTAAGGTAAACTGATTCCTGTTTGTTTAAAATAATTGCTGTATTTTGCCTCCTGTGTACAAATTTGTGTTTTGTACTAGCTGTGAATTTGTTATATGATGGTAAATTGATAAGAGCCTGCCCTGTTATATTACGTTTCCAAGCACGTAAGGATTTCTGTTTGTATGTTTAATCCAAGTGGAGATATTGTGATTAGGGATATTCTCATGGCTTAACAAGCTTGTCATCGCATTAACATATATTTGTATTGGTACAAGATATATTAAGATCATAATCTGAAAGATCGAAGCTTTCTTATGTATTATATCGTATTATATTATTTGTGATATCCTGTATAAGTTTAATCGTTGACCATGATTCTTGTAATAAAATGTTTGAACAAGATTTGCTCTTTATAACCATGCTCCCACATGCTTCCCACTGAGTCCTTAGTGGCAACCACACATACCACATATAGTCTACGGACTTAATTTCCAATTTATACTGGATAGATGAGCTACCGGGATTATAAGCCATCATAACTAATTACTCATCAATTAAATATCGCTTCACCGCTCCTTAGCAATCTCTGGTCGAGATCCTATTGGTATGTCCAACTTGACAAAAGCGATGTGTGAGAGTGGAATTCAAAAAGAGGGGCAAATGCGATATGCAGTAACCAGTACTGTTCCTTCTATTCAAAATTGTATATTGTAGTTATGATAAAATTATGGTGATTGTAAAGTGATAATTAAATAATGTTGACGATGATGTAGTTGATATGAGTGAGGCTGATATTAATGTCGATGATATGTGAGTGGAGACTTCCCCGGCGCGTTGATGAAATGAAATCTTCACATGAGTTCAGCGGGATAGTTATCCGGCTTATCTCCCGGGAAGATTTCATTTCAATGTCGATGATGTTGATGTCATTGATGTCAAAGATGTTGATGTCGACGACGATGTTGATGATGTTGGTGATGTTGATGTTGGTGATGTTGATGTTGGTGATGTTGATGTTGGTGATGTTGATGTTGGTGATGTTGATGTGGTGATGTTGATGTTGGTGATGTTGATGTTGGAGATGTTGATGTTGGTGATGTCGATGTTGGTGATGTCGATGTTGGTGATGTCGATGTTGGTGATGTTGATGTTGGTGATGTTGATGTTGGTGATGACGATGTTGATGACGATGATGATAATGTAACTGTGGACGTTGTCGAAGTCCATGATGATGAAAATGACGATGATGCGGCAGAGGAGGAAGACAACAGCGATGATTATTGTCTTGCTACATGACTAGAATACTTGTTAGGCCTGCTTCTCCTGCGAATAATCTGGGACAACACTCGACCGCAATGTAGTTATTACTGGCGCTGATAGCTTATATGTCAGAACGTAGGCTATGCGTAAGGCGATAAAGGATATGTTGGAATTTTTCATGAGATGAGTGGAGGTTAGGCTTGCTGGGATTGGGCGCCATGTTGCAGTCTCGGCGGCTCAGCGTGGAGTAGAGCTCTCACTGCTCTCAGACACGCATTGCGTGACAGCTGTGTGGCGTCTCTCGCCACATAGAGGCTAATGGAGTGTCTCAGTGAGTGACTGAGACATGCAACGCCTTCTCGACCTGATAGCGAGCCGACGCTATAAACATCACCGTCCCGCCGGCTCGTTGTGATCCTTGAAGCAATTACGGTAAACAGGGTATTTTCCCACCACCTTTTGTTTATACGACCCACACAAAGTTGTTGTACTAGCCTGTTTATGGCCCATCACAACCCAAGAAATTCTACCTGTGAAAATTTAGTTAATACCCTTCCGTCACTCCTGTCAACACCAACTGAACAAAAATATATGCGGCCGGCACAAATATTCCTTCATGGAATTATTTTTTTTTTGCAAGCAGATTTCGTTTTGATTGTATGTTGCAGCTTAGTGCACTTTGTGTTAGCGCCCTATTAAATTGACGTCAGAGGGACTAACTGTTCTTGAAGTTTGATTTTTGTGGTTATGTGGTGGTATTTACGGTAGTTAGTGTTAGACTACAAATTATTGTTTCACACGTCGTGTGGATCAGGAAATATATAAAACGGTTCTGAGTAAACCACGCCCTACAATGTCTAAATATAAAGCGTAAAACTTTAGAACAATTACAATTCTAGCTAACTATTTTAATTTAAAATAGGTAAAAAAAAATACTTGTTGCTTGTTTTATTTAACAATTTTTAACCAACAAGTTTGAATTCGTTCCGTTTTCTAAAATACTCCGTCCAGATAAATTTTCAAAGAAAATTATTGTTTCATTTTTTTAGTTGACATTAATCAATAAAAAGTATTTTCCAGTAATTGTAAATTATGAATTCAACGCTGTCAATCATGTTTTCAATAAACATCAGCACTAAAGCATCTGTGAAAATTAAGTACACAATTTTATTTCATTATTTTCTTCATTCTTTGTTACAGAAATTTTTTTACGTTTTTGCGGTTACGATCTTTGATCATATGAAAACAACTTGAAAGCACTGATTTAAAAGACGAAAAATCTAGAACAAAAAGCCTATTGATTTTACAGCTTTAACAATTTCGGGCATCGTTGTTTGCCAGCATTTATTTGGATAAAAAAAAATAGTTTGATAAATACCCCAATGCGACTTCAGAAGAAATTGTATACAATACTAACGCATGTTGTTGAATTTTTAGAATCTTCGGTGTGTTCCAAAATGTGTTCAGTATTTAAATTCTAAGAATCATATGCTGGATGATATATTTTTTTAAAAAAAATCTTGGTCACAAATACAGAAAACATACACGTTTTTTAGTGTGTCAGAAAATCTATGTTATAACCGACTTTAAAATAGTGTGTCTAACAGTGTCAAGATAGAACTGAAGTTCTCTGAAACCTGTTCCAGTTCAAACTAGGATGTGCTGAACGGGGAAAAATATCTGTGTTTGAAACCTGTGTGGACTAAACCGTTAAACTTCAAAGACGGGATAGGTGAATAGAAAGTGTTATATCATACTGAAAGGACTACTTTAACCGTGAACCTTCATATAACGCTTTTTAACGAGTTTCTAAATTAATTTATGTACTAAAAACTAAGCTGTTAGAGAATTTAGAGATGTTTGAACACCAAATATGTTTTTATTTATAACAGTTTAAATTTTTACTTCCAATAAGTATTGTATTGTATGAGATTCTTCTTACATAATAAACGATTTTCAGTTCTTATAATGTTGTTGTCAACAGACTTAGTGAAATTTTATGTAATGTTATCAATAACTCAGGGAAAACAAGTTAATTTACTTTTCGGCCTACATAAGTTCTAAAACTTACGGCAAAGAATTATTTTAACATTTGTGCCTTTTTTATGGTCAATGTTCGATAATACGGGATAGCAACAGATGTTTTCAGTAATGGTAACAAATATTTTTAATTATCTCTTGATTTTTATTTGATAAATATTTCATACTTTTGAAACTGGTACACATATGAAGTATACTTCTGCATTGCACTATATGAATGATTCTAATTTCACATTTTTTTAGCTTACAGTAAAGAATTATAAGAGAAAAATACTCGTTTCGGATGGATCATAATTATTGTTTCAAGTTCAACTTACAGGATATCTAACTTTATTCTCTTTTTTTTTCTTGAAGTGTTTTTAACAATTTTAGGCCCTATTCTCATCTTAATAGATACGTTATTTTATTAAATTTCGATTAACGAAACTATTATTATTTTTCACTATATTTGTGTCTATTAATTTATTGTACTTACATTCAGCTATCGATATAGTTTCCGCAAGCATATAGACTATATAAGGCACATATTATTATTTAGTTTCACAGCTTCCTTTGAACAAAATACTCTCGATTACAATATTCAGCTTTTTGTAGCTTTTAATACTTTGTAGATTTTTCTGGAATTCTTGGTGTAATGGTTATAAGTATCTTATACGCTTTTGTGCAGCTTTCTGTTATAGTTCTGCTCCTTTCGTTTCTGTTACGTTTCTTTGTATCTTTTTCTTTCTTTCTGTAGCAATAGTTCAATCTTAAAACTTCTGTTCTGGACCATTTGTATCGGCAATTGCGAAGTACTAAATTTCAGACCTTTTTGGGAATTGTACAAAAAATAAATTTGTTTCTTCACGATTATCAATAAATTTGTTTGCGGTTGGTACAAAAAAAATTTGTAGTAGTCATGTGGTCAAAACTTTTTAAGTTTCAGATACCGTATTTTTCCTTCGTATCTAATAAAGTAAAAACGCTTTACTAATCATTAATCCTACACCGTTCTACAAAGGTTCTATTTAACAACTTTTTTTGAAAAAAAAATAAAAAATAGTCTATTCAAATGGAATACTAATTCCCCATGTTGGGCTAGTATAAGCTTTTCATCAAACTTCCATGCCTCCTAAATTCCACCCCAATTTTCTGTTTCAATTACTAACACTGCATCGCTGATATATATTTCTTTATTTGATTATAGTTTTACCATCCATCGACGTCGGGATATTAAATCCGTGAAAAGGTATTAAGCGACGGAATGATAATCCTTTCGGCCAAGAATTCCACCATGCGATTGGAATGATTTCTGAAAACCCTAAATCTTTAAAACTATACCAGGTATGAACTCGTGTTTACCCCGTTCCAGTAGGAAATTGTATCGCTTACCAAATTTTGGTGTATATACTAATATATAAAAATTGTATTCAACTTCTAAATTACAATTCTTTCTCTTTCTATTGCTGCCGGTACCATATGGAATTTTTAACTTAAAAAAATGTAGCATTCCCAATTTACTAATAATTTTAAGAGTACTGTAAATCAATGAATTTAATTTATAACTTAAACGTAAATGAAACTTTAATTATTATTCTGCAACGGGTAAAATTCTGTACCTTCTGAACTTTTCACAGGCGGAATGATAATGTATAGCTTATTGTCGTATGTTGTTCTAGCGATGAACAGATACCGCGTGTCAGAGAAGCCCAAAGAATTTCCGCTCGCCTGCAATCTGTACGGAATGTTAACGAACGCTCATTGCCGCGCGTCGTCGAGATTAGAATTTATTCGCCAGAACCCGCTGAGAGGCGTAAAACACATGCTTTAGATGGCGCCAGGTAATGCTGGGGAACAGGTCTGCATCGGACGTTTGCAACATGGGAAAAGTATTGACGAACAGTAAAGTGTTATGCTACTAATACTGCAAGTTTGTTTTTAGTTTCCGCGCTGTCCTAGTATGAAATGCTACGTTACGGCCGACGCACTACGGCCTTCATTAAGGGGAAAAATTTAGCTCTACCAAAAGTAGAAACGATAGCATTAGACTGCAAGGTTTCATTTCTTACGGCTATTCGGTCATAACTTTGAGTTAAATGTTTGGATTGTTTGCTTATCACGAAAGGAAAATAAAATCTAAGCAACAGAAGTTGGGATACATCAATCCTATTTAAGTGTTGCTACTTTTTTCAAATACGGCAGAGACTGAAGACAGTATGTAAAGGATTTTTGGTGAAAACTTCATAATAGTAAAACATTTTTAAAAAATCTTAATTTTCAACAAAATTTTTGTTTAGATTTTTTTGGCGTAATTCATTCATTATTTGATTTTTTCATATTACTATTACTTTATTTCTGATATATTCGTTAGGTTTTACCTTGTTAGAAATATACTTTCTTAATATATATATATATATATATATATATATATATTTGGAGATTGCTATCTTGGTAGACTATTTGGTACCGTCGAAACAAACGGAAAGAAAAAAAAAACGAAAAACTGTAATATTGTGATTGGAAATTCCGGAGTTACAACTAGTATTAACATAAAAATTATGACTGCGTTTATGGCACGTGTTTTATTGGATAAAAGATTTTGAAGATATTTAACGCCACGAAATATTTGAAGCTTTGAGATAATTAGGCTTAATATACGGAGTGACAAAAATATTATTTATGAAACTAACATGCTGGTAAATGTTAGAGACATGTAAAAAACGATGTTTAAAATGGAGTTAAGGTAAGTGGTGTTCCATTAATAGCGGATGTGAAAAGTTTTTTGTATTTAACTAAGAAACATCGAGAATTACTGTCATATATATTAAGGTAGTATACTGGTATTTTACTGGCTGGGCTGTAAAAAATATTTTGAGAGATTTTGAGAGATTTTTAGTAAATATACGTAGAACACTCATGATGAAAGAAGGCAGAAATTACAGCGATTATAATTGTGTAGTAATAAAAGTGCTACTGGTGTAATGAAACGAGTTTGAGAAGCTTATAAACCAGAAGTAAAGTTTTCCGTGCTAAGCAAGAAAGATTTTCTTTAAAACTCGAATTGCATATTGACTTTTCCAAATATTTTATAGTATTAACCGTGATACCAAGTTTTACTGAAAAACAATTAAGATGTAAATATCAACATACGTTTATTTTTTAAATATTTGTAATAAACAGGAAATGCTAATTTCCAACCATCTTTGATATGAATTTCTTTTTTTAAATTTACTGCTAAGTATCTTCAAAGAATGAGAAAAACATTTAAAAATAATTAACTCACCAATATATACGTTGTTAATTTAAAGTAGCAACACTGGATTTTGTATTTAATTGGCACAAAATTTCAAAATAGGCAGCCAAGACACGAAAAGAAAAAATTGACATGTTCTTTTTGGATGAACAAAAACATGAACTACTGTACATTGTTATTAGCAATTCGATTAAAGTTTCTTTGCAATCAGCAACTAATTGAAAAATGAGATTAATATATTTATCTTTTAATAAAATTGCTGTTAAATTACTATTAACGTCATAATGGAGTAGCTGAAAGAATTAACTTGCAAAAAGAGGGACAGAAATTACTGTAAAGTGTTAGAAATAGTTAAGTGATAAAATTCTGAAATATCTGAAATTGTGTATAACGGACACGTAACCAAATAAATACTTGTAATATTTTAATATAAAATTATATTATATTATATTATATTATCTATAACAATTTCTTTTCGAAATAATTTCAGTCATCTTTGGTAAGAAATCATTTTCCATCAAATTTCTCATAAGCAAACAAGGCCGGAATTTTGAAAAACGAATACATATGTTGATGTTCACATTAAGAATAATTTAAACTTCACTAATTTAATGTAATAGAGTGTGGAATATACTACCGGTTTATTCCATACGGTACAAAGTTCTGTGTTTGTTCTTTAGAATCCTCTTTTTTTTTGTTGCAAGGTCAGAGAACTATAACATGCATTTACATAATGTGCGAGGTTAATAACGGAATGAAATCTTATGCAATGTGCCTAATTGATGCAGAACACGAGAATTGAAAATCGTCTAATTGTAATATCATGGCAGGATAGTTTTTTCTCCGTATAATTTTGTTCTAAAAAAATAGTATTCAACTTCCAAAACTAATGAAGCATGGAATGTATGCGGGAGGTCATGGGTTCGGGAACCGGTTAGGCAGTACAGATTTCTATTTTACATGATTTCCTGAAATCTCTTAAGATGAATTTTTCCTTCAAAATTCAATGGCCAATTTTATTCTCGTTCCTTACCCACTATCCTCTCCCGTCACTAATGGCCTCGAACTCGACGAGTTTTAAAAGCCTCAATAAAAATGAAAAATTACTGTGATATTATTACCAGTGAAAATTAACCTGTATGTGGGCTGCTATGGATAATTTATTATGGGTTAAATTTAATGAAAGAGTTTAGTTATTTCAGTCACAAAAGTCTCTCTATATGTAAATGGCTACTTCAGTAACGCTGGCATATTGCGCCTGGCCTTCGTAGACTAATTACGGCCGTATTTCTTACTACAGAATTCAGCTTGTGGACATTATTTGATAGCAATTCTATTTAGTTTAACTACAGCTAAGAAATTAATTGCCAGGGGAAACGTGACAATAACAACAAACCGGCACTCAATTTCAGGCATAAGGCTATGAGGAAATTTTCTTTCGTAGGTAACGCGTCAGTGATTGGGATAAATTACCAAGGAAGTGAAAATAATTTATCAAAATCGCTGAAAGAGTTTAAAAATTAGATTCTTAGGGTTAAATAGTAGGCGAGCACGAGAAATGGGAAAACTGGGTGAATAGGAAAAATTGAAACCGGACACTGCGCTCTGTCGCAACCAAATCAAACTAAAAATTAATTGTGAGAATCCAAATCTGGTGAAAATAGACGGAAAATGGGTAATAATGTTTTCGTTAACCAACAGTACCCTTACAAGCTTAATAATAACAGCTCTAAGAAATGCTCGCAACTTGAAAAGAGAGATGTCTCTGATAAAATACAATTTTTAAATGCATAATAATTCTGTAATATTATTATATCACTGTATACATATTGCGGACAATTTTATCATTACTTCTCAGTTTGATGACGTAACAGAAAAATGAAATTTAGTTTTACTCCTCTGGAAATGAGCTTTAGTATTGATTGACAAACCATCGAAACCTTACTATTACATGAGAAACGAATCGGGTTCCAACGAGAAAATGGAAAATAATATGTGAAGAGATGGACACATTTTTCTTAATTTGTATTCCTTTCGGAAAAAGTAAGCGGGAACTAGAAAGGGAGAAAGTGGATGTGTAAGGAAATTGCGACTGGAGTGTGCGGTGCTGCTCAATTAAATTAAATTAAAGGTTAACTCTCAGAACGCACAGTGTTGGAGGACACGACGTGATCGATAAGTAGTATTACCGGTGGAGCATTCGGGACGTTCTGGGTCGCTCAAGGTGACCCCGCGGCGTCTGCAGACACTCTTGAGTACCGTCTGTCGGGCGCCTTCTAATGAGAACTGCCGAATTTGTCGGCGGAGCGGAGCTCAACTCATCCCAGTCTTCCTCGTTCTGCAGCGCACTGCTCTAATGAGACGGTCGGGAATTGAGTAGAGACCTCACAGACAGCTACACTTGTCGGCTGTCACCCAAACGAACTGAAAGAATAAAAACAAGTTTCAGAGCTAAAACTTGATTTTACTTACCTACTTTACAGTGAAGAAAACAGTGTCAGGTAAAATAAGATTTCAGTAAACAACACTTGTGAATAAGTTTATACATTCATCAAAAGATACAGATCGGTTCAATGGCTCAGTGGTTATTGTGTCTGACGGACGATTGAAAGGTACCCGGTTCGAATCTCTATATCGGCGGGGATTTTCAAAAACCCTTAACTCGTCTTTCACCCTAGGCTCGGCGAGCTGTGTATTGTGAAGTACGCCAGAACCCTCCCGTGAGTTGGATTCCACGTTAAACTGTAGGTCCTTTGTATCCGGTAGAATTGAAGAGTAAAGTTAAGACGTGTGCAACAGGAGCGTAAAGCGCAGTTAATAGAAACCCTGTCACCAGGTCATTACGACCACGCAGAATAATTATTATGAAAACATATAATCTTTGCCAGTTATATTGCGAGATTTATACAGCGTTCAATCAGTCCTCATATTTTCCAGATGTTTCGACCAAAGCATACGGTCCTCCTCAGGAGTGAACCAACATGCTAAGTCTACTAGACGCTGTTGTTGTGTCCAGTTGTTTTCGGCTTTTGTAGTGGAGATACTATCGATTCTCTGTCAATCATCGATTACTTAGATATGTAACCCTTGCGATTTAATGGTTTTTATCACAGTAGTGTTTAGAGAAGTGCAGTAGTAGTATCGGTCTATAAAGAAGGTGTGACAAATAGGATCGAAAATTATAGACCATTGACTGAATATGGTGCTTTAGCATGGAACCAACATTTTGTGCATCAAAAACAGTACTTGTAGCAAAGAAGAGCTGCTAGGTTTGTATCTGGAAATTGGTAAAGAATGCAACCTTTAACTGATATGATGGATGAGCTAGTATGCCATTCATTGGAAGGCAAGAGGAAGTGAAAACCGTGCAAGGAGTGTACGAGGCCTAAATTAGTGATGAAGATATTGTTGGAAGAATTAAAAGTGGGGGTCAGAAGAGAAATTATCTTCATGGCCATAAGTTGAACCTCGATTGATTTCAGGCATCAGGGTGTTGGAAAATTTTCTTTCGTAGATAAGGGATTCAGAGATTAGATTAAATTGTCATGGTAATTGGTAAATAATTTTTTTAAAACGCTGAAAGAATTTAAAATAAAAATTCTTAAAGGGTTAAATTAGGAAAATGGGTGTTTGGAGAAATTTCCACCAGAACGTTCACTGCATTGCAATTAAATTAAATTAAGTTTGATTAGCACACATTTACATGATTGGCTTAGATTATAGCCACCATTTTTATTGAAGTGATTTGCCTGCTTGAATATCACGGAAGCCTCCATTACTTTTATTTGATATAGCTCTGAGAGAAAGAAGAATTCGTTGGAGACGGCGTTAATCTTTCAAACTTATTCACAATATTGTGACAGCAACGAAAATGGCAAAATATTTTATACAAGTAAAATGCTACGTCGCTTGCAGAGTTGTTAAGTTCAGAAAATACGAAAAGTGAAAACGTGAAAGTGGTCATCTTTTAGGCCTGGTTGTTTTATTATGTGTGAGTACCGTATTCTACATAGCTTTCAGTGGTAGTTCAGCCGTTTATTCCTGCTATGAACGATATTTCAACTGCTTCTTTCTCTGTAGGCTAAAGATAGATCGAACTGAATTCCTGCCGTATACCATGGCACCAACCCTGAATGCCTCACGATGCCTACAAATGGTCGACTGTGGACGCATTAGTGATCCGGCGTGGACGATGTCAAGGACATTGGAGCTCGGAGACGATGGTGGGGAATGAACTGGACTGCCATTATTCATAGTTTTTTGAAGGAACCATCTCAACATTCACCCGGAGTGATTTGGGGAAGGGTTGGAAAACAGAAATTTCGTATAGCCTGACGCAGATTTGCACCCACATCCTCCAGAATACTAGACTCTGGTGGCTCCAGCCTCGGTGATTCTTGTTGAATAAGAACCATACTCCATCAGCAGTTGAGGAGACGAGCTGAGTGATAGGACGGCGTTTATTACTTTGCTTCTCCTGAAAGAAGGTGAACTATTTACATAGACCAATATATTGCGAGCACATCCCGTTGGTTCAGTTGGGTGCGGCACCACAATTGTTTACGAGGCAGTCGTGCTGATAGCTGGTTCGTGTCCTGGTGGTAGAAGCAATGTTTACTGTCAGGACTCGGCCAGCAGGGTAATAGAAGTGGTGGTACACGATTCCTAGTCACCAGATTGTGCTCCAGAATCCAGGGTTTAGTGCAAAAAATCTCGGCAGTGCGTTTGGAATGTGAGCACAAGACACTGTTAATGGCAATTCGTCCTTCGGATGAGGAAGATAAGCCTGGTGGGTTGGGTGTCTTTTCCCAGAGTGGATCTGAATGGGTCGGCACAGCGTTTCATTCTCTCCCTTTTTTTATTTCTCATAAAACACACTGTTACTTGCCATTCGGGAGGACCGGGGTCAAACCCGGTTCGGCCATCCTGTCTGAGGTTTTCCGTGGTTTTCCTCAGTCACTCTAGGCGAATGCTGGGATTGTTCCCTACAAGGCCACGGCCGACCTTCCATCCCCCTCCCTCCCCGTAGTGTAGGAGGCTGAAAAGGATCTCCGCGATCCTCCAGGAGCCTGCCTCCCAGACTTCAGCTGGGAGGAATGAAATAGTAAGAATCATCTACTCTTACAACACGATTGCTGTCACATTTGGGAAGGCTAAGGGAATCTATCCCAGTTCACCTTCCCAGACATTTCTTTCAAGGATAAATATCCCCCGTGGTAACCAATAACGCTCGGACATGGGAAAAATGTTCGTAAGAATTATAATATACTATGAACCACCGCAAAGAAGGAAGTTGCAAGATAATCAGTCATCATCAAGAAATAATGATGTACGTATTGGTTGGATACTGAATAATTCCCTGTATAAGGATTTACCCACTACTTGCCAACGGCTTCCTGAAAAGAGGGCGAAATAGCGGGGTAGTGATGAAGGGCACCCCATTTCCTATGAATACGGAAATGGCCCTACAGGTGGATGAGTTAGAAACTATCAACTGCTATGGGATGCAAATGCAAAGGGTATCTAAACCATTCAAATAGAAAGTGATGGATTATTGCGTCATACCAGTCGAGAGACCGATAACAGCATAGCAATTGGTTGGATATCAGCCCCGCTGAGTGGGGTCTCCGCTGACGATGTCTTCACCCTGGCCGGCGTTCCAACAAGTGTTTTCCGAAGCGCGGCCGTACGCCGTTTTACTGTCTCCCACGCTGTGGTCGTAAAGGCGTCCTTTAACGACCACGTTTACGATCGTGACGCCCGCGCCATTCACCAGCACCAGGTGACTGAGTGGGTCGACCTTGGAGCGCGGGGCGGCCTTCAAGGAGACAGCAAGTGTTTGGGTCAACAAGTAGTCCCCTGCCTTCCTCGAGAATTGTCTCACCTATCTCAGCCAAAATTTGGTGGCAGACACAAATTTCCGAGAAGGACTCTTTCTTTAATACAGCATGCATTCTCATCACACATCCATTCCTCGTTGAATGAAGGATTTGTGTTCTCTGTCACCGCTCTACAACACGCTGTTCTAACAGAAGCAAGTATTGTAGACATAGGCCACCCAAAAGTGGCTTATGTTGTGATTGGTGGTTTATGGTTCTTAATGAGTAGGCCTAAGGTTTTTTTTTTTAATTAACACAACGCCACACTAGTTTTAAGATTATCAAGAAATGTATTTACATTCCACCATCTTCACTCTTGCTGTTCAGTCCTGAGTTCATTTTTTTCCCCTTTTTTCCGTTCTTTTAGTTTATTATTATTATTATTACGTGCATTACACACGATCCAGCCTTTCTAGGAATTCCAACACTCTTTATTTCACTTTTATTATACTCATGCTACGTGTGTTTATGCAACTATATATTTGATTTTCACTCCGCTGTATTCCACTAGTCCTTCAACTTCTGGAACGTCAAGTTTGGTATTTCGATCTACAATCCTCATATTCTATTTGTTCAGTTAATCCCTTTCCCTTCTGAAATTTTTGCATTCTACAGTGCTAACTTTTGATCGACAACTCTGGTTTACTGCCTAATAATAACTCGTGGTGCGTGCGACCCATCGGCTCCAACCCTCATCTGAGTGTCAGTGGTTGAGGTGTCTGACTGTGGTTTGGAAAGTCCTTAGTTTAAATCCAGATCTTCTCTGGGATTTTCAAAGCCACATATCATCTGCCGTAGGTTGCTTTATAGGAGAAGTTCTGGTAGCCCCGGACACTTAAAACTAATCTTTATATATAAAGATGAATGTTTGTTTGTTTGTTTGTTCTTCATACAAATCCACAGTTTTCATCCGATCTCGATGAAACTTTGCACACTTATCCTTTGAAACAAGGAGAACAATACTGTCTACATTTGGTTGAAAAATTATCTGTATAAATAACACATGTTGTCTGATAACTTCGAAATACGGCGATAGACAGACGCGTTGGATATGGACGTCTCCGTACCGTGTTTGCGTATAGTGGACTGGCAGGTCAGTGGTTAAAACTCTTGCTTACTAACGTCGTGGTCTCAGGTTCAAATCTCCGTGGAAGCTAAGATTTTTAAAAAGTGTTTTTCATCGTAAGAGTCAGGCCTGGGCCTTAGGTTATTCGGATTGAATGTTAAACTGTAGATATTAGAAAGTTAGGGGTGCAATGCGAGGCAAATCGTAGGTAGTCTTGCAATGCTGTATGTGTACACTTATTTACGTTATAATGATTCCTCAGCAGCCAGTCTGTGTGTGTGATCTGCAGTAATAATACTATAAATGCGGAAGTAAGTCTCTGTCTTTTTGTTAGGTTTTGACGACTAAATGGCTATATCGATATTGATGGAATTTGATAAGAAAATCTGTATGAAGTGCACAGGACATTTTTTCCAGTATGATTAACAGTTGTAGTCACGAAATTTTGAGACCTTATCGAATGGTGACAGAAAAATGTTGGAAATTGATTCTCTTCAAGAGACAGGTTCGACGGTAGAATGATATAGTGATAGCTTTCCTGTCATATTATGCCGACTCGATATTGTTTGGGACCAATCTTTCGTTACCAACAACTTTCTATATTCAATCCTGGAAAAAAAATTCTTAATTGACGCGTACGAAGTCGCGGGTACGAGCTAGTTGCAAATAAAAGTAAAATAAACACATTTCCTGTCTTAATTTTAATATTAAAATTAAACTGCACATTAATTAGAAGTTATTAATCATAAAAAATTTCAGTAAGATAAATTGTAAACACTTTCACCTCAATTTTTTGGCCACACAGAAGTTGTCGTGGTAACCCCGGACACAGTAATAAATGGTGACCTAATAGTTTCTTGGCATTACAAAAACCGCCATGATATTGGATATCTGAAGAATCTATATAATACAATCATCACGAGCCTTGCCTCTGCTTCAATGCACTGAATCCAGTCTTCTTCAAGAATTTCTCCACTTACGGGACAATCGGCCTGTTTTACTTGATTTGTATCGGAAAGAATTTTGAATATTTTTCTTTGTATTCAACGTCTTTATAGCACCTTTACCTTTTTATTTTTTCGCTTCACCCTTTTTAATGTCCGTCCTCTACACATTTTTTTTTATGGCGAACATTTTAAAATCTCACCCTTTTGGATTTTTGGAACCCGCGTTACTAAGCGTTTATTTGATGCATCATGATCAAAAATTTTGACAGGAACGACGAAATACTTCTGACAAGAACAATACACACACTAGTGTGAACTCACTGAGGTGCCTAAGCCGCAGCTCAGTTACATTTGTTTTTACACTACAGGGTGTATATTTATATTTTTAATAAAGTTTTACCCTTAAAAACCCATGCCCGCGGCCGGACTCGAACCGATGACACCACAAGTTATTATTAGCTACTATCATTAGTTCTTCCTCCCCCCACCCTCCCCCGTTTCCTATTCTTACTACATGTTTGTCTCTTTTTTTCCCTTATTACATACCGAGCCTGGTGAATCATTGGTAACACTCCATGAGGACGCGGGTTTAAATCCCCTTCAGATAACCCAGATATCAGTTTTTCATGAGTTTTCCGAAATCACTTCAGGTTATCACCGGATTTGTTCCTTCAAAAATCCATCATAGAATTGCTTCCCGTTCATTATTCCCGGTATTTTCCCACCTTTTATTTCGGTTCGTTAGTTTTTGTTTAATACCTTATCACAGAAATACCAAGGAAAATTAATATATGCGGTGATAGCTTTATCATTCTTCTCTAAGTGCAGACATTTCTTCTTTTCCAACTGAACAACCGTTTGATAGGAAATCAGTTACTCGATTAAAACATTTTTTGATTACTAATCTGATATCATTTAATAATACAAGTGTTCTCGAGAGAGGTTATTTTTTTAAAATTAATTTAATTTTTGTTTGCAATGGGACACACACTCCCTACACACCCATCTTCCCCATTTCCTGCACCCACCTACATTTGCCCTCTACAAATTTCAACTTTAAAATTCTTTCGACGTTTCGGTTAAGTTATTCATCATTTCTCTTGGTAACTTATTCCAGTCCCTGACACCCTTTCCTAAAAAAGAGAATCTTCCTACACCGTTGTGCCTGAAATCGAGTGCCAGCTTGTGGTAATTTTCATCTTTTCCCTTCCATGAATTACTTTTAATTCTTACACCAATATTCTTCTATGCCTTATCACCAATGTACGCTTTGTAAACACCAACCGTATATTATTAATCATAAGACCCCATAGAAAGTGGGAAACAATTATGAAGAAATCTGTTTAACCTTTAATTTGGTCTTTAGTGCCTAGGTGCAATTAGGGATCAACTTAATCCACAAAAACCGAAATTTGGTTGGGTACTGCTTAAGGAAGAATAATAAATCAATCTCGGAGGTAAGACGGCCAGTTCCTTTCCTCTGGGATTTACAGTTTAACCTGGAATACGAACCACAGAACGTCCTGGTGAAGCTCATAAGATCAAAAATCCAAATACCACCAACATTTGTACATGTGACCACACCACGTGACTATTAAAAGCAACCATATAGCTCAGGTGCAGTTAAACAATTAAAAATGTCTATATTTAGTCTGGGAATTAATTTTGAACCAGTTGGAACAGTCCCATTCGTTGTGTATCGCGGCTCCGATTCCTCGGTTGGCACCCCTGCCGCACAGTGGCTGGCGACCGACCGGGAAGCGCTCTCCGGGAGGAACGACCCAATGAGCGCCGTTTAACGACCGCCTTTACGGCCGCGTGACGTCACGGTGCGTACGGCGGTCAGCTGTTGGCTGTTTACGACGCGTCGCCATTGAGATGCACCGTCGGCGTCGGTTTACGATCGTCTTGGCCGCCCGCGGCGCTTTTTACGACGGAACGCCCCCTCCCCCGGCTTTCGGATACGCTGTAATGGCCGACACAAGCTGCCTAGCCTTGTCCTAGGTCAGGGTTGGCGTCGTAATGCCACTCGTGACAAAGCGGCGCCAATCCCAAGTGATCACGTGATCCGTCACCACGGAAGATTGGTTACGTCAGTGTCAAACCGTCGTGCTCAGACACTGCCTGATCGCGAAGACACTATCAAGGGACACTTTCGACCTCGAATGCTCCCAACCGCACGAAAACATGCTTAGCATAATAAGCGATCGTAAACAAAATAGTGGTGTGAGTCATTTCCATGCAAAACGTTGCATTCTACCTCAAGTAACATTTTTTTTTAACTGCTTAACGTCTCTTAATAGCGAGGTCTTTAGAGACGGGAAAGGATGGGGGGCAAGGAATGGGAAGGGATTCGGCCATGGCCTTTTTGAAGGAAGCATCCCGACATTTGTCTGGAATGATTTGGGAAACAATGGAAAAATCCAAATCTGGATGCCTGGACGGGGATTCGAACCGGCGTCCTCCAGAATACGAGGTGAGAACGCTAACCGTTACACCACCACGCTCAGTAAAGTAACATTTTATTAGAGAGAAACGAAGTAACAAGATATCAATAGCATATGAAGCAAATTATACGTAATTCTATTACGTCAGTGTATCATTACATTTTCAATCAACAGTGCCAAAAAGTCTCTGCTTAAAGCACACAATATATCGCAAAACACCCATGTACAGCAGTTCTACAGACCTGATAGTGCTTGTATTAGTCCACAAAGTGCTGATGCGGGATATCGATGAAGTGGTTAAAACAAAGTGGAAGAGAACAATATGCACACCTCACCTAAATCACGTTATCAAATCACTTTCGCATTCAGAAATCCAGTATCAGAAGCCACACTATTTACATTTTCAAATGATGGTATTGGTATGTCAATGTTTCGTCAAGCATATTGCAAAATAGGCTTATATGTAGGTGCAACAATTTGATTCTAAATCACAGCGTGAAGTTTCTCGGTGATATAACGATCATGTATCTTACACATTGTTGTATTACAAAATCAGTAATCCTTCCGATATAGAGTTTATGTTGCCGAAAGAAGTAAACATCAAGAAGTTGGCCATATTTTGTTGTTTTTGGTGGCAATATCTTCAGCATAACAGCTTTGTTTGGAAAAGTTGCATCTGGATGGGTAAGATCTGTATAAACTGACCAGGAATCACACAAAAATAGGCTCTTTTGATGGCTCCTTAATGGCACTAGCAGAGACGTGTGGAGTTCTGCAAGGAAATGACACCACTATTCTGTTTATGATCGCTTGTTATTCTAATCATGTTTTCGTGCGGTTCCAAGTGTTCGCGGTCAATGGTGTCCCTTATCAGACAGGATGCAATAGAGAATACTAAATAACAATCTGTCATTCTAAAACAATCGACAATGCACATGAAATAAAAGTTTAAAGATTGTTCAACGACTCTGTTGCAGCTCTAGATGGATTATGAAAGACTTCCAGCAATTCTGTGTATGCCCTGTAACTACATTCGCTGAAAAAATGTGTGATAGTTTGATTTGGTGCACCACAACTACAGAAGGGCGAAGTTCTCATTTTGGGCACTACAATGTGGACAGCACAAAAACTTAATTAAAAAGCATTCATGCACTAGGCCGGACTCGAACCGGCGAACTCTTCAATGCGAGGCCAGCCTGCTATCTCCTACACTACCACGCTATCAAATCTCTCAGGTGCAGTTAAACACTTAATAAAGTCAAAGTTAGTTTTCAGCCAGTTTTATATGAGGTTCAGATGCCTCGGTTGGCACCCCCTGCCACACAGTGGTTGGCGACAGACAGCGGTGAGCCAAACCGTCCATGGCTGCTTCGTACGCAGTTAAGGGCATCCCATGTATTAAGTGGTATGTTAAAATCTGCACGGGAGTGGGGCACTAAAAAGTGACTGCAACTCCTTCTTCCATTCCTGTCGCCTTTCCGCTGTAGCATTATACCCCCTGTCAGTCAGCTCTTTCGCCTTTAGTACGGGTGGAGAACGTGATTTCAGACGCCAATATCTATGAAGTATGTCTTTATTGATGGGAAGGCAAATTTTCATTGATAATTTTGTGAACTCAGGGTTCAGATTATTAAATCTTGGATGTTCGATATGGCTTAACGCAGGTAATCAGGAGTTCCGGACTACCAATTTGGTATTACATAGTTCGTGCCTCCATGCTGTTAGAGTTGTTTATCATGGTCAAATACAGTCCAAGTTCCTATTTTAGCCATATCAAATCACGCGACAAGACCTGTGAACCTAAAAGTTCATAGATTTTTCTCTAAAACCTCGTTTTTTTAATCATTTTTTATACTCTGTGAAATCCAATTTTTTAATCTAACTCGGCCTTAAGAGGTCAAACAACGATAATACACAAGGAATGTATCAGAGCATGTCAACCCGACATCTCCCGTGATTCTAAAAACTCAGTTTTTTACCCTAAAACAATCCAGCTTGATTATTTCCAATATTTTGAATGTATATTCCAAGGGTGAGGTAGTGATCATACCTCGCATAATTCCTCCGGACACCCGAAAGGATTTTCAAATGGAAAATAAACAGTTGCTAATCATGCTGGCAGTTGTTACAGTTAAATGTCCGAAGTGTAGACAAAGAAGGTATTCCAGGTACCTGAACTACTCCAGATTTGCGACTATAACCGATACGCTGTGAAGAGCTTACTTCATCTAAGTAAATAAAAATCTTTATACAATCTACTCAATCAGCTGACTACACCGCATGAAGGAAAAATTGTATGTCCAATTAGTTTCATTCCTTTGAAACATATTTCTTACATTGGCTTGTCAGATTGCTTTGATGTAATATTGCTCGCTAAAATAATAATAATAATTTTCTCGGGTATCCAACTGTATGATGTTGGAGAAACACACTGTTACCATAGCTGACTCTGCCATCTTTATCAGGTATCAACCAGCTTCTGGATGACATAAGCTTGTTGTGGCTGACAGCAAAGGCAGTAACACAGAGCTTGTAACATTATGAGGTTTCCTCCTTAATTATAAATAAATACTAATATATTTTATTATTTCGAGTAACGGATCAAAACTACAGTATTCTTATTTATCCTCTGTATCCATTACTGCTTTTAATACCACGGCTGAAAGTGAATTACCTTTTAAATTAAATCAATTACTTTTCAAATATCAACTGAATTAGTTTATTACACTCTCAGTTACTATCCACTTATCTTTTGGACCCTGATTACAAACATTAATCTATTTAAAACACATTGGTTAAAGTTTATTGGCATAATTATACTTCTCTTCCGTCCTTGGGCTTATATTAAACTATAATTTTGCGTTCCTTCAGCCAGAATTTTGGAACGTATTTGTTATTCATGCTTCTGAAGCCATCTTTTTTCTACCACTTACTCGTATCTAGAACTTTTCTTTCCTCTAGTTTTACGTTCTCTGACATTGAAACTTAAATGTACAATGTTACTAGGGTATATATAATCATTATAACAAACACATTCTTATAATAATACATTTCAAAATTCGTATGGTTGTTTACCTCACAACATCCAGTAGCTACTTAACACCTGATGAAGATGGAAGATCCAGATGTCGAAACGTTGTGTTTACGACATTATCCGCCTAGACACTCCAGATAATTACATTGCATTACTACGCCGGGAAAGTCTCCAATCACACACACACAACAAATACTGTTGCAGATTTGAGTGTTGTCTCGTTACAGCCGTCGAGGAGAGGCTGAATGACTTGTTGAGATCGAAGGCTTACGCACGACCTTGGCTGCTTACGGTCGTTTTACGGTTGGTTTTATCACCTGCAGACCAGGCCATCCCAAGGCCGAGTCGCTCTGTGGTAATAACGGGGTTTTATGACTCCGCCAAGAGACACGCTATCTCAAGACACAGTGGCCATTCACAAGTGTTACAATGTTGTCGCGACGGCTGGACTAGAGGACTGAGGGTGGAAAAATTCTAACCAGCTCACACTCCTCTTCTAACTGGTGTTTGAAAACCACCCCTACATTGTAATAGCCATGCCTACGGTAATAACTTTTTTAATTTAATTTAATTGCGATTTCCCGACACACCAATTTTTCACGCTTTACTGTACCCACGAACTTTTGCCCTCTACAAACTTCAACTTTAAATTATTTCAAAGTTTTTGGTAAATTATTCATCATTTCCCATGGTAACTTATTCCAAACCCTGACACCCTTACCCAAAAAGAGAATCTTCCCACACTCTTGTGCCTAAATCCGAGAGCCATCTTGTGGTCTTGGTCATTTTTTCTCGTCCATCCATTACTTTTAATTCTCACACCAATATCTCTCCACGCCTAATCACCAATATACGCCTTGTACACTCCTATTACTCTCTTCACCTTCCTCCTGTCTTCCAATGAATGTAGGACTTGACGACATTGTCGAAACAGTTGAATCTCGCGCAGAGGCTATTGGAATTAAGAGTACTGAGATGCAGTGATTTCTGTTTAGAACAAATGATAGTTTTCAGTTTTATTGCTGTTACCATATTGCCTAATTTAACATGTTTGAAAATTAATTTAACTGTTTCTAAGCCTGTCAGAAATTGCTTGTTGGAAACAGTATCAATTAATTGCTTCCCACTTATGTGACTAAATAGTAATGTCACCAAATAAGACTCATGTTCTTATTTTTTTGATGATGTAATATGCAAAAATTTCTTAGCTTACTGTAGCAGTAGTATCTGTGGGCAAAGAATGTAGTGAAAATATCTACATCAAATATGAATAGCATCCAAAGTCATTATAAATAAATAATTGAATACAGTGTCCAGGAAGTTATTTTCTTTATTATTTGCTTAACTAAATAGAAATATTATTGTATAACTCTGATAACCATGACATTGCAATGATATAATTAATAAATTCACGCGTTTAGTTATTTTGTTAAAACTATGAACTTAAAAAATGGCTATAGTTTTCACTCAACCTTCGGCAGGTAGCATATTACAGTAAACTTTTATAAAATTTTCGGATCAGTATTTGTGAAGATAAATTCTAGAATTGTATTTTCTTATGGTTTTCTGACAAAAGCTTCCAAAAACAACGAAAAAATAGGTAATATCCAAACATTTTGTGACTGGTTAGGTTGACAACTTTCATCTGATATCCATAGAGATTATTTCAAGGCAATCCTTTCTTCAGATCTGCACTGAACCTCCCTACATACATTTTCACCCCTAATGGGTTTTAGAAATTTTGTGCTACAATCTTGTTTGGGTTTGTAAGAACAACCAACAGTAATGCGAAATTGAAAAAAAAGTCCTAGGTGAAAATTCTTAGAAGTCAACTTATTACACATGGAAGGGCACATGAGGAAATCCATAAGGCTTCCATGTGTCGCTCAGCAGATATTGAACCCTATAAATTTGGAAACTCTTTCAACAACGGCATAATCAGGGTCAATTTTCACTATTTTGGAATTTTTGCGCTTAGAGTTCTGTTCTGTTTGTATGGATATTTGAAATGAATGTTGTTGATGTGATGAGAAATCATAAGTACCACTCCGCAAACCGTTTCCTGGAACACCAAATACGATAACCATTTTTAAATTCAAGAACTGATTCTTTTGAAAATTATTATTATTTTATTATTTTTTTTTTTTTTTTTTTTACGAAGTTTCTCTTGAAATCTACACACCGTAATTAAACGATGCTCTAATTTTTTGTAATCACGTCTGTGTATCACTATTTATCCATTTCACCAAATTATAAAGTTTCTTCGGCAATCATCTCATTTCTTGATGAAATCACTTCCCTGGAAGTACATTTTTGCAAGTTTGGAACCGACATTGTACCATGGAGCCGGATATGAAAATAATTCAACGCAAAAATGAAATTCGTGATCTATATATCCACATTACAGTATTTTGAGTGGGTGCAATGTGATGGTGAATAATAATAGTTTTGTCACCGTTTTACTTTGGTATTATTATTAAGCGGTATTAGCACAGTATAGTTTGTTAATCTGTTTCTCCTTTTCAACTTGTCTATGCAATTCAGTACAAAGAAGTGTTAATTATTCTGGGACATATCTGCTTCATAAAATTTCTAAAAAGTAATTAAAAAAGCAGTTTGTGGATAGGATGTATTTAAAGACCCAGAGGGATTATCTTATTGGCAACTCGTTCCACTCAATTAAAGGATTTGTACAAAAGAATTAATATTCTCTAATATGCCTTTTGCAAAATTCAGTTGTAAAATATTTTTTTGTTATTTTTTATTTTTTTTTTTTATTTTTTTTATTTTTTTTTTTTGTAGCATATAATAATTTTTTTACAAAGAAGACCTATTTCACATCCAATATGTTGTTTCTCAGCAGGAATATATGGAACAAGAGTAATAAATAAATAAATATGTCATGAGCATCCTTTAGTATATTTTTTTTAACTATTTAACTTAATCTGTTTATTTTTCTATTTTCTGAAATATGGTACAGGACTAAAGAAAAATGGGAAATGTAAATTAAACCACTACAGCAAAGAGTAACCCTACAATTAGCGTATCCAAATTGTAATATTTAATTTACGGCAAAGGTTACAAATGTTTTATTAACATTTTCTTACCACGATCCCTTTCTGGAAAAAAAAGTTCCCATGGCCACCTTCCTTTAAAAACTCGCATGCCCCCCTTTCTCTCCCTTGCACCCCTTTCCTCCCCTTGCCCCCTTTCCCTCTTGCTCCCCCTTGCGCCCCCTTTACCCTCTTGATCCCCTTGTCACCCCCCTTGCATGCGCTTGTCCCCTCTAGCTCCCCCTTGCCCCCACATTTCCAAAATTTTAGTAAGAAGGTAGGTACCTACTTATCAAAGAAAAATTCACTAAATTCGTGTGTTATAATAAAGGTTTTCAACTCTAAGAGGCAGCAAAGAAGACAGTACTTCCGATTGAGTAGAAGCTGGGCATCGTCCATACGGGTGACTAAGCTATCTCGCATCCCGAGCCCCACCTCCTGACATGTCTTCGCACCACCCAGTTTCGGAAAGTTTTTACTTTGTGCTAAATGAAAAACAAAAGGCAAACACATTACCAAGCACATGAAGGACTACACGGATGAATCAGGGAAAAATTTTATAGTCTATAATATACTAATGCCTCTTTCCCTCTTCCTTTGTCTTTCTTGTGTTTAGGCACATTGTTAGTTTATTGTAATCCACTTGCACATATTTCTCTTCATCGATTCCTTGGTATCTCCATAATTCACCATAATTATCTGTTCAATTTTTCAAAAGTTTTCATTCAGTTTTTCTACTTTTATTATCTTGTTATTTGTGTACATCTTATAGAACTGTCATATTTTTTCCCCTCAGACATAATCTGTAGTATGTAAAACAACTCATTCGATAGTTACCTGTGTGTCTTTCCTGTCAGTAGGCACCGTCTAATATATTATGTTCTGTAAAAGATTTGACGAGCCGGCAAAGAAGTTGTCGTCCGTAGGACGCTGACCTGACGTCCCCACAGTAGAATTCCGTCCTTTTACGAACCGCGGATGGCGACGGCTCTCGCAGGAAAACGTCCTCCGCAAACGAGGCGGACATTTTCCGGCGATTTTCCCCCTTTCGCCTCTCGCCGCGTGCCTCAGCGGGCCGTGAAGGATGGCTGTGGAGACGACCTCGGAGTGACCCCAGGGGGCGTTGACCAGAGTGACCTGATCGCACGAGGGACGTAATACCGCACAGTGGATTTTCAGCTGCACTCCTCGAAGTATCTATATGATCATCATGTATATATTCATGAGTGTTTCAGTATTTATCTCAACATTCAAGTAGGGAGGATAACATGAGACACACAATGTAACCAACACTTGCACTCAACACCCATGCTTGCAGCCGTACTCAGACCGGAGACTTTTGGAACGTGGAGCCCCTACTCTACCGAGGCCGGCCTAATTTTATTTCTTAACTAGCGGAGTTCCCGGCGTTGCCCGGTATAGTTGGCGTAGATTTAACCGTACCCTATTTTTATTCCCGCAAAACATTTGTACAAAGTTTCATAAAATACGCGCCAACTTTTTCGGAATTAAAGCAAACTTACATTCACCCGCCCCCTACCAAGAAACTGGTGGGCTGAAGTTTATTTGCATGTATACTATTTTCATTCGTACGAAAAGATTCATGTATATCAAGCTTCGATAATTTGGTCAAGAAATTTCATTACTACATTACTAAACAACCCTAGATTATGTTAAAAACTCACGT
>CM061918.1:93151831-93281974 GCA_031002005.1 Vandiemenella viatica
TCTTCTGATATTTGAATCGGTTTTCTGGTGTTTATCGCAACTTGGAACCTCTTACTTTTGTCTTTGGTCACGGTCTTGGCTGTACCATTCTTTAACATCACTTCGGTAATCTGGAGTTCTCTCAGATCCTTTTCCACTTTCTTAAACCAGTTGGGCTTAGTCTTTTTTTATAAAAATAAAGTCAAAGATTTTTTTTTGTTAGTCTGTTAGGATTCATTCGGAATATGTGTCCATAGAAATCAATCCTATTTTATCTCATGGTTTCCAAGAGTCTCTCGGACTTTGCGTAGAGGGCTTCGTTTCTGTAGAAAACTTGTTTGTTATTCTGGAATTTGGGACCCATGATCTTCCTCAAAATTTTCCTCTCTTTGGTTTTCCAATTTCTCCATTTGTTGTTTCCTCCCCATGACTAGTGTCTCTGCTGCATAGAGTGCTTCCGGCTTAATTACTGTGTTGTAATGTCTTATCTTTGTGTTCCAAGAGAGGCTTTTCATATTGTAAGTGTTTTTGGTCTTCTGGAAGGCTAATTCCATTTTGGTCTTTCTCGCTTCCATTGTTTTACTTTCAAGGTTGTTCCATTCAATCCATTCCCCTAGGTACTTGAAACTCCTAACTACATCTATTTTATGAGCTCCTACTCGGACTGTCTGGTATATTTGTCATAATCTTTGTTTTTTCGAAAGAAATCTTAAGTCCTAACTTCCCTGCCTGCTCTTGTAATTCGGCGATTTGTTCTTTGGCTTCCTCCCATTAATATACAATATTTTACTTTTATGTTAAAATCTGTAGGAGTGACGTACGATTCTTACACCAAGCGTGGTGGGTGAGCGGTTAACGTTCTGGCCTCGCATTCGGGAGGACGCCAGTTCTAATCTCTGTCCGGGTATCCAAATTTGGGTTTTCCATGGTTTCCCCAAATCACTCCAGATCATGGCCGACTTCCTTACCGTTCCTTGTCCCCGGTCCCATCCCGCCTCTGATGACCTCGACGTCGACGAGGCGTAAAGCCATAAGTAAAAAAATATGTATATTCTTATATAGTTTTATACAGGTAAGTCAATATTTTTTTAAGTACCTACTGAGTTTTTTGATAGCTGGTTTCATTATTTCAGACTGGCAGCATTGCATTTTTCTCACTCTGTATTAAAGTCTGGTCCGTACCCGGGGGCAGCATACGGTACAAACAACATTCTCAGCGACACCTGTTGGGTATGACGTCACACAGTAGTTCGTGTCCAGGGCTGCGTACGGACTTCAGATATTGAGCGCCTCGCGTTACGACCAGAACAAGTGCGGAACAAGAGGCGCGGCAGGTGCCAGCGATGGGCCCGCCCCAGTTTCATATCTCGACTCGCGGGAAATGAGTTTGCACTCACGGCGACAACTACTCCGGCGTTTGAGTGTTGCCGACATCTGTGCTCGTCAACTAATTTTGAGCTATTTGTGTTCTGACAGCACTGCTCTCGTAAAGGCAGGTTGTGCTATCAGCTTTGAAGGTAGCACCTTGTAAACTTCCACCCCCTCCCCCATCTTCAATAATTCTTGACATATTTATTTATTATCGGCCTTCTCTTTACCGGAGATTGACTGCTTTCACTTTCAGCAATAGCAAAGTAGTAGGGTATGGAAACAATTTCAAAAATAAAATACGTGGATAGATAATGAATCGCACAAAATCAAATTATACTCTGTCCACCTTAAGGTCTACACTTGAAACAGTAACTCGTATTCAATCAGATAAGTTCGTAAAATTGTCAAATAACCAACAATCACACAAATGCCGTTATACACTTCATCTTAATGTTCTTAGTTTACTTCACTTCATAACCGTAGCGAGAGTCAGTTCTTGGCAGAGACAAAGAGAAAGAAATATAAATTGACTTACAGCACACAGGACAGGCTTGCAGTGCAGGCAGACACAGCAATAAGTCACATTGAGCAAGACTGAGCAACTGAAGGCCCTATTGTATTCCGATGGGACCTAAATACCCTTTGGGAAACTGTAATTTGGATTGTTTGATGTCTTTTTGGGAGGAGCACCGCCAACATCGATTTCAGTAATCCCAGTAATGACCGCCAGTTCTCAGGGTTCCAGTTTCGTGCCCGGTCAGTAGTACCTCCCCGATCCAATGTGCGGCTCCTCAGCGAACTGAACCAAGATTGAGGGTTACTATTCTATTGGAAATGATCTGATTACGAAGCGTATTATTTCCTAATCGAAGCAACCTTTTGAAGGAACCATCCACTCATTCACCTGGAGTGATTTGGGAAACCATAGAAAACCCAAATCTGTATTCCCAGTACAGGGATTCGAACCGGCGTCCTCCCGAATGCAAGGCCAGAGCGTTATCCACTCAGCCACCACGCTCGGTTGGAAATATTAGGGGTATTAAACAAATACAAAAAAGGATTAATTAATTCTTTGGAGTGCCTGTTTTGTCGTCAATATAACGGGCCTACCTCTGAAATTTCATCACAAATGATGCAAAAGGTAGCGGAATATTTAAATTATAATTTACGGAAACATATGAAGAAATTAGCAGTGTTTTGATTTAGCCGTTTGCCTGGAGAAGACTAAATGGTATTCCCACAAAGCGGGTGGAAAGAAACACACCATCATTGACGAAATATATCTCATTTAAAATAATTTTCGCTACAATTCTTTATCATGTACCAGCTTATTAAGTCTTGTAATTGTTCTAGACTTCTTCTTCTTCTATGAACACCTCACCCAGGTTGATGAATAGGAGATTGCCATGGGAGATGTTTTCCCCTCCGTGAGAACGTCTAGGTAGATGAACTGGGATGGCTTCCCGTTGTCTTCCCCAGTGAATAAGTATTGTGGATGACTGTGTATGTTCTGAGTGTAGGGTGGTGTTTGTGTTTTGGATGAGACTGAAGGAAGGGAGAGGGTGAAAACTGGTGTCCCATCACTATGGTGCATAATCTCTGGTGATTGGGAATTGTGCGCCACCACCTCTACAACCGTTCCGGCTAAGTGCTGAAGGTGAAAATTTCTTACACACCAGGACTGGAACCAGTTAATCCAATGTCAGCGCCGGACACCATCACGGTGCTGCAGTCAACGGGGTGGGCAGTATTGGTCTGGACCTCATTTTTAACGAAATTGGGCGCTGACATCTTGAGAAATATGCGACTAAATAAAACGACCTGACATACTGACACTAGTAATGGATGTGTCCTCGATGGTGACGCTGAACGAAACATTCTTGACGGATTTAACTAATGTCAACTGGCGGACTAGCACCAATTCGCCTGACAGAAACGCTAGTCACTCGCTGACGAAACAGCACAAGGTCCCATCTTCGTATCAGCGCCGATTTCAGAACGATTCCATCAAGATGCTATTTGTCTGTACTATTACAAATCTATTTATTCTGCGTATGTATACCGGGTGTTTTAGGTGAGTAATGCCATTGCTTTGCAGTCGTAAATACGTGGGTTAGAATCTGTGTTCCACTATTCCGATTTGGATTTCCACAAATCATTCCAGCTAAATGTCACGACAGTTCCTTCAAAAAGCAATGGACGAATTCCTTCCCGTTCTTTGCCACCAGCCTATTCGGGCTCCGACCTCAAAGTCTGCGAGGCGTACACACAGAAATAAAAAAAGAGTGAATGTATGTGTTTCATGAGTCTGTACCTAAACTGTATAAAAAAAGTTAAAGCTTAAATTGGTTTAATACTCACTGAAAATGAGGTGATGACGTCAGATTGTATATTTGCATGCGGAGGAGTCACCATTATTACACTCTGATACATGGACAAGTATTTTTATTTCATTTTTGTTTATTAGTGCATTTTTGTTTATTTATATTATTTTCATGTGTTTACGAGAATAACTTGGACTGTACAACTGCAATGAAGATAATATCGTTCATCCAGCAGAGTGTAAAACAGGCATCAATAGCATCAGAACAGTAGCACTTTTATCCAGGCCTCGCGTGAAAACTATCCAACAAATTGGATGGGGTTTACCCTGTTTGAAAGCTTATGGTGAAGCTTAAAATATGCGGTAAATCATATACATCTACATGAGGAATGGAGCAAGAAATGGTAACTCGTTCTTAAAGAGTACAGAGAGGCACCACATTGCATCTCAAATCAACACTCCCTTACGAGATTCCCACCAAAGTTCACACTTTAACAAAGATAACCACTCAACCGGTTAGATTCTATTAATATTGATTTTTACTACGTAAGTTCGGTTATTTATTTTTTCAAGGAAATTATTAATTAAACCATTAGATCAAAGATTAACACCTAGTAAGTGTAATGAAATTGAGGAGTTTATTTTTAGGTAATGGTTATATAAAGAAACAACTTAATAAACGTTTATGGTTTGATACTAGAATAAAAACGAAAGGCAAACGTGTTATTACACACAGCAAGATTCGCACAGGCAAAGCAATGGTAAAATGCCAATGTTTCTTGCATCAGTCCATTGTAATACCTGTATTTTACTCCAGCACGCAATCACCCTCTGGTTTAGTCATGAGCGTCGTGTTGCTTCAAGTATCTGAACAAACTGCATGGACATGGAAAAAAATAACTGTTCATACAACCTTATATCGCTCTATGAATAAACGAAAATTTATATTGGAATGCCGGTCGTTATAGGGTTAGAACCGCTTCTATTAAACGGAGCATGGGAGCATGGTGTGTGAGTGGTAATACTCGGGCATATCATTCTGGGCGACGTGGATTCGAATCCCTGTCCGACCATCCAGATATCGTTTTATTATTATTATGTTTTTTTTTGTTTTTTGTTTTTGTTTTTTTGTTCTTGTTTCCGGAAACGATTCCTACAAAAGGTCATAATGGAATACCTTCCTGTTCACTGACTGTAGTAGGCGCTCTACTTATGCTCCAACTTATTATACAAATGGGGCTGGGTAGATTCTGCAAATTGTGACTGTGGAGCCGCCTTACAGACAATCAATCACTTCGTTTCTGACTGTCCTCTTTTGGCCTTCAAGGGAACAATAACGGAAATACATGATGTGTCGATCAGTGCAGTTGACTGGATTAAAACATTAGATTTGGAGATATGAAATTGTACAAGCTTGTGATATGTACATTTCCTATTGTGTACCTTGTTAAATAATCATACGATAAATAAATAAATAACTGCCTATAGTACGCTCCCACCTCTAGTGTTCTCGCCTCGCATTCGGGAGGACGGCGGTTCGAATCCCCGTCCGGGCATCCAGATTTGGGTTTTCCATGGTTTCCCCAAATCACTCCAGGCAAATGCCGGGATGCTTCCTTCAAAAGGCCATGGCCGAATTCCTTCCCATTCCTTGCCCCCATCCTTGCCCCCCATCCTTGCCCCCCATCCTTTGCCGTCTCTAAAGACCTCGATGTTAAAAAGAGACGTAAAGTAATTACAAAAAACAAAAACAAAAAAAAAACTCCCACCTCTGACGCCAACGTCGACAAGCTATAAAGTAATAAGGAAAAATAAGGTCTCAATAAAAATTGTTCACCATAAAATGTTTCTGATTAATTAGTTCCTTAAATGAAGGAAAATGTATAGCGTCCGGTTTGAGTGCGGCCAGTCGACAGCAGACTCCGCGCCGCATGCAGATGTTGGCAGGCCTGTAAGGGTACCAGCAAGTGTTTGGAATGCGAAAAACATGAGAGAAGGAAACCGCTAATGGCCGTCTGGGTGGTGACGAGTCGGCGACTTTGTAGCATCGCCAAAGCAGGCCATGTGGCCAGCTGGCCACTTAGGGACTTTTTATTGGCTGTCATGGCAGCACTGCCAACGATCAAGTCGCGCAGAGACGACTTCAGAGATGTGGGGAGTGGGCTGTCAGCACGTGCTGGATGAATTAGTTCAACATTTTTGATTACTTCGAAAACAATTAACACTTTAGAAGACAAATCGAAAGATATGTTGCTTCAATAACGATTTGCAGAAAGAACCGGTATAATGAACTAGCATGTTCTCGCTGCTATGCTTGCGTGGATCTATATGTGTGTTTTAATGCGTTTACCTTTTGTTCTTCTTGTAGGGTCAATGAATAAACGTTTGTAAAGTAGTATTTTTTGCGTTAAATTAAATTCCAAAATTTCCTAACTCGCATTAGGGTGTTAATCGTTGATGTAGTATCTTGATTAGCGTTTTCCGTGTGTTCTAACATACTATATTTCAGAAAATAAGAAATATATACTCAAATAGAGGTCGAAATATAATATTCACAGAATCCAAAGGATAGGTTGTTTAAGCTTATTATAGTGTGATATCTGATGGGTATCTCGTGAATGACTGTTCATATGCGTTGCATTATTATATGTGGAGTCTATCTGTTATAGCTGTGAATGAATTATCATTACTTGCTCCGCTCTCCGGACACGTTGGGTGCCCTAAATTTTAAGCTAGCCCATAAACTTTCAAACAGTGATAAATCAATCCAGATTGGTCCTGTAGCTTTTCCGTGATCCCTGGACAAAGGGACTGATAGATGAAACCTATTTACAGATTTATCAGCACAAAACAGTACATTATTTAAAAAAAATATAAAAATATGACAGCAGTAAGTCCTCCTCCATACTTTTTGCGTTATGGTTTAATTCTAGTAAATGTCAAGGTCATTAGAGATTAGGGAGATAATAGACGGCAAGTAAGTGAAACGAATAGAGACATTAGCTTTTGATGGAACCATCAATCCATCTGGTAAATCTGGATACATCTAAAACCAAAATCTAGAGGAGAGAGGGGGGGGGGGGGGAGGGGACAGTTGATATATCCCGTGACCTCCCATTGTCTTTTTCGAACTTTAGCCCCTCACCCATCAAGTTGATGGTTCCCAGAGTGACTTCAACAGCGAAGAGTAAAGTAACAGCAGGAATATTCTTTCAGAATGATCTATCATGAAGGATGTGGTCTAAGACACACAGGGGAAAGGTGATTAAAGACTTCCAGGAAGTGAATATTTACTTAGGTTAGAAAAGAGTACAAGATCTCTGTCCGTAAATGTACTGACCTTTTATAACATTTTTTCCCTCAAACACTGTGAATCCGTTTACGGCGAAAATCAAATTATCGAAAACTGTTCGTTTTATTGTAATATGCGTATTTATGAAAATTACTCTTTTATTCTTTCTCCGTCACAAATGCGTGTGTAGTCACAATGTAAAATGTTAGGTTCTTTTTTGGAAAAATATTCACAGTTTTAATGTTTGCACAAACTGTTTTCTAATAGTCGAGAAACACAGTACAATTTTTTATGAAGATACATTTTCTGATCCTCTGCGTGTTGGCCGTATGATCATCATTCCAAGTTTCCAGCTACTGGTCGAGTCTGCTTTGCACACAAACCTACCCATTTTCATCTTTCTTCCCACCATCCCTCCGTCACCAACTTGGACCAATCCACTACACACTTCTCCAGTCCTCGGGGCCATTTATTCCTTGGTCTTCCAAAGGGACAGTTATCTTGTATATTCATTTCATCTTCTTTCCTTGGTAGACCCTGCTCCTCAGTTTTCTTAAGAAGGCCATGCCATCTTTTAACAGCCCTCAGACAAAGCCATTTTGGGAAATTTTATCTTAAGAATTATGTATAGCAAGATGGGAATTGATTAATTGTGAATTTGTATTCTTTTCTTGTGATTAGTTGTGAATTTATGTGTATGTCTCATACAAGTGTACTTTGATTTATAGACAAAACCTGTTTAAATGAGATGTAATACAATAAAGGACAGTATTATGTATTAAACATTAGTTAAAAGTTTGTAATTCTTAGTGTTGATGTTTTCTGCGATGTTTAAAGGACAATTTATAACGGTTTGGACTGGTTTATTTTGATAATTTTGTGTGTAAACGCATGTAAATTGTATTAACTTTCAATTCGAGATGTTTTCTAATGATTGTGAGTGATTTTGTATAATTTTTAATTAGTTTTATATGGATTTAATTGTTAAAGTATTGTTAGAATTTGAGAAACGTCGGTCGGAACTATTTGAATTATTCGGGATGTTTCTAAAGCGTCTATATAAACAAGCGGAAGCTAGTTGATAGTTGAAATTGGAGTTGCCAGTCAGTAGTTTTCTGAAAGTTTATGAGTTTAATCGCTGGAATATTTGTGTATGTTTGTACTTGGTACCTTTGGATCGTGACGATGCATTGTGTAATGTTATTATAGAGTGCAGGGGAAAATAAACAAAAGTGGAAAGTGATTTGTTGGAGTTGTTATTTCAAGTAACCAAATATCGAGTTACCTATCAATCTTGGTCTTGCATTCTCTATCCCCTGCATCAAGATTCCTCCTTCACTGTGACCGTAATCTTTTCCTTCCTTACGATGTCAATTTCTGTGAGTCCCAATTAATTGCCGGAGAAAACCTTCCATTAACTCCAGACTCAGGGAATAATTCTATATAAAAAAGATATATTTACTGCATGTCTGTGTTAATAAGTTTTTGAGTAAAAATTTTGAGTGAGCCAAATTAAAGTGTAATTCCAGGGAACTATTGCTTTTTGCCATGTCACTTTCATCCTAGCGGTGCTCCAAGTTGCATAAACCAAGGATGGTGTTTGCGCGATAAAGCTCTGGGCTTGCAAACCGGAGGACGCATGCTCGATTCCCAGTCAAACCATTCATGTTTCTGTCTCTCACAGTTTCCAGAAATAACTCCAGGTGAATTCCGGGATGGTTCATTTCAATAATCATGGAAGAATTCCTTCCCGTTACTTCTCCCTAGTCATTTCATGCCTCTATTGACCTTTATATTAATTAAAAATATCATGTTGCAAATTATTTGCCACAGTTGTATACTGCGGAACTGTGGAGTCGTACAACTTTACATATTACGATTTCTCACCTACCAATAGGAGAACACACATGCCACTACGTCTGTGTATAGTAAAAGCAGTTAAAAAAAATAAAAAAATAAAATAAAAAAAGGCGTATGACATTGCTGGCCGGATACACCGAAGGGTAGTTCGGCCGCCGGTTGACAATTTCTATTTGCAGCGCATACGTCTCAGTCGTGACTACTCTAACCTAACCTGGTAATCCTACTAGTTATAGGGAGTCTACAGTTTTACGTGGAATCCGAACCACGGGGCGTCCTAGCGTGCTTCACATAAACAAAGCAAGGCTTTGTTTGAGGTGAAGGTCGATTTTTAAGTCCTTAAAAATTCCATCATCAGGTCACGAAAAGTAACCTAAATCCCTAATTAGGACGATCGATTTGACAAGCCATAGATTTGAACCTCGGCCCGTTGTAGCTTACGGATCCAATGTAATGGCGTTTTAATTAGAGCGGCCAAACATTCATATGAATTTAGTGTTGTCACCTACAGTGATAGACGAAACAATCACAACTGAACCCTAACAAGTTAGCGTCAATATGCTCATCCTCGTAAACAGTGATTCGTTGTATTTAATACTTTACACTCATTGCAGGAATCATACTTAGAAACGCAGGGAACGGTACCAAATTTCAGTTCATTACCAGTCAGATCACGCAGGCATTGCAACCCAGCTAATGACTAGTCAGCAAATTGGCAGAAATGCGCAGGTATTATTTCCAACGGTACAGCGAGAGGCGACCCTCCCGTATTGTATGCTAATACTCTCGCACCGCCCGTAAATTACAAATTGTAATCTCGTCTACAGTAATTACGAACGGGCGAGCGAGCAAAGTAGGTCCTGGGGCCGTATATCAGCGCAGCTCATGTTATTCACATCAGCTTTCTCCGCATTGTGTACCAGCTATTAGCACCAATAATTAGGCTGGCGTGATTGCAGCAATACTTCTTACTTCACCGTACCAGCACGGTCGCCATATGAAGCAGCCATAGGCAGGTGATAAATCTTACTGCATAAAGAAGTTGAACTAAACCCACGGGCGCCATTAATAAAACTTGTTTCCTTGCCCCGTCGCTCATTCTTTCATAAGACCCGGCCAGAAAACCTCTCCGTACAAGGAGCCACGGACCGACTTAATTTCGTAAATTAAAACTCCTCGAGCTTAATAAAACCGGGATTAAATTAGTGTGCGGCTCAGATGTTTTATAAAGAGGCGGAGGCCGCTTTTAATCTCTGCCTCACTTTTACAACAGGACGGAAAACACAACACAATAACACACGCCGGAGCGGAACCTCCGGCAATCTGAGGAAACAACTTCGCCTTTCGGGGCAATTTGCTCTCGCGGCGCAGATGTAAATAAAACTGCGCACGAAACAGTGGAATTAACATACTTGTGCTGCAAGCTCGACAACCTTACGACGGAAAAAAAAGAATGCCCCCAACTTGTTCCCTGCACTGGCGATGAATTACAAATTGTCGGAAATTCGCCACTTATATCTTTCCTCCTCCAGTCATCAATCATTATTAAATCCAACATTTCTCCTCTTAACAGATGTGTCTTATGTAAATTTTTAATCACACGATATGATTTACGGAACAAAAATGCATACATAGAACTAGTAACTGTTACGTTTTAACGACTACATGACTGAACCGATCTTGATAATATTTGACACTGGAATACTACGTTTGATTGGGATGGACATAGCATAGTTTTCCTGGATATATAACATATTTTGTCATAAAATTTGAAAATTAACCGAACTGTGACAGCCGTGGATAACGTGTGGAAGTTTCAGTAACGTTAAATCGGTCGTTCAGGGCATTTTCTCCCTCACAGTCAGTATATGAACCCTTTGCGATGACTATCAATGAAGCCCTAGCAACATATTCTGAAAGTAGTAGTGGTACACTTAAAAGTGTTTCTGCAATGGGAAATACCTACGTGTCTCCAATCCGCAAAGGTTGTTTATCGCAGCAAAACGATAGTAAAGGCTAAAACGTTATTTAAAAAACGGTTTTGACATCGATGTCAACAGAAAATCACACGATTTTAAGCCAAAAGCAAAAATTTGCGAAGGAACTGTGTTAGGTACTCTTCCACAGCTAACAGTCCCCCTCCTCCTCCATCTCAGTTCAATTTGCTGCTGTTTTTGAACATGCTGGTAATTGATTTTTCTCATGAGACAGGTTCAAAGGTAGAATTATATGGTGATTGCTTCCCTGTAACATTATCTCGACGCCATGCTTTTTGAAACATCTTTTACTTTATTTAAAGCTTCATATAACGAATTCAAGTGGAATTGTACCACTTTCTGGAACCTTCCGAAACTGGTACTAACCTGTTGAAATTTACATCAGTTGCTTCGTCAACATGTCCTCTTCACGTTTTGCAATCATACATTGCGCAAAAGTCGCTAGAAATTTAATTAAAAATCCCAAAATATGAAAGGCTGAGCAACTGCTAAATGCTTTCAGCACTGCTAAAATAACATAAAAATTATCGGTTCAGGGATCATTTCAACCTAAACAGTTTAGTTTTGTCATAGAAATCGTGGTTAGGTTGAAATACGGCCTGGACCAAGTGATAAAAAATTACGAAATTTTGGCTATGCGGCATCCAACACGCAAAGGCGTATTTGTTTACAATGGAAGCAATCGATTATCTCTGGTTGCTCTTTGCTGTGTAAGATGGCGGTCATCACCGTATTACAACTCGGATAAATATTGCGTGTTTGTCAATTTTGTGCGACTTTTTAAAAGGTGTAGAGCTGAAAAGGAATGAAAATGTTACAACAAAGGATTAAATTAGCATTTTAAGAGACTGTCACTGATTTTTTTTTCAACGTTGGCGGCATGTCATCTTTCGGCATTTTTAATTAAATGTGAAGAGGACATGTTGACGAAGTGACTGATGTAAATTTCAACAGGTTAGTACCAGTTTCTGGAAGGTTCCGAAAGTGGTGCAGTTCCCAATTCAAGCAATAAAATTTTAATTTCAGGTGTACTATGTCGCAAATAACAGTAAGTTAAATTCTATGGAGCAGAGTACCCGATATTTATCAAAATCTTATGAATTTAGGCTATTAAAGGCGTGAAAGGTCTCAGGACATGGAAATGGAACAAATTCGGCCATGATCTTTTGAAGGAATCATCTCGATATTCGCATGCAATAACGTAGAGAAACATTGTGAAACGGAAATCTGCATGGTTGGACGGGGATTTCGAACCCACGTCCTCGCGAATTCGTGGATGAAGCGTTACCGCTCAACCACCTAATAGCACTGTGTTAGGGAAGAAATGTTAAAGAACAGACGACGAGAGAAAATACATAATTCCTTTGACCATAATCACAGATAATGCCTCATCTGTTCTCTCATAGAAATATGTAAGTTACATAAACGAAGGCTCGAAAAGTAGATTTGTGTTTCCAGTCAAATTATTATTCAATTATAGCTAAAACTTCAGCTCGCATAAATCTAAATTCCTGCCCATATCTTGAATTTACGGTGTAAAACAGATTAAGCAGGGAATCAACTACTACATTCAGAATAGAGATTCGTCAATTATGATTCCCCGTCCAGTCATGCCGTTTTAAGATTTCCATATTTTCCCGCAATCATTCCAAGTGAATGTAGAAATGGTTGTTTCCAAAGGCCAATGTCGATTTTTTTTTTTTTTTTTTTAATGGCATTTGGCAACGGAGGCCACACAGCCAGCTCAATGTAATTGGTATACCTTTCAGTGTATAAGTCCAGTGTATATATCCAGTATATATATTGCATTTCTCGAATGTATGGACGCCACAGGACGGACAGGACATTCCCACAGACACACAACAACACTTAAACATCCATGCCCGCGGCTGGATTCGAACCGGCGGCCTTCGGTACGCGGAGCTAGCACGCACTCTAGCCCCTACGCTACCGAGGCTGGCCCAATGTAGAATTCCCTCCCGTTTTTGTTTTTCATAATCCTATGCTGCCTCTAATGACCTCGAAACTGCAAGACGAACTATAAACCCTAAAAAATATGGTATTAGAGTAGGCCATACCTTTAAATTTGAAGACAGGGAGATTATAACCCTAGCGAAAGACTTCTGGAGCAGCGTTGTCTTGGAAGTCATTGAGACCAAAACTAATGATGTTTTAGTGAACAGTGACACTGGAACCCGGTGAGCAATATGTTAAAAAAAAGCAGCTCGCCGGAAAAGGGCGGCAAGTGGAAATACGTCACCGTCAAGGTCGGGCATTAGCCCTCTACTGTTTCCGTGACAACGTAGTAACAATCAACTATTATACTAGCTATACCCTGTTCGCCCTCAACAGGCGGTTCAAGGTCATATTTCTCTTGTTCCGCTCCTCACTTCAGCCCCCATTTCCCCTACCCCTCGGAATATACCGCTTTGTCCAGGCAGGCCAGAGGCAATGTTGTCAGGGACACTGTTTCCCCTTCTCATGTGTACGTAAGGGCAGAGGAGTGGGGATAGAGCAATGTGACCTTGAACCGCCTCCGTTAACTGAACAGACTATAACTGTCGACTTGTTGGTTGGAAACGTAGGCAAATGCAATGTCCCTCCAAACGTTCCAGTATAGTGATATTTTAATGCTGTGGAAACTATTTTATCATAATAAGTTATTTACGAATAATGATCATCTCAACGTCTATGTCAATTTTTTAGGGCATGGCTTTTTACTGTTGAGAGACGATACGGATACTTCGGCTAACTAGGTTGACAGAGTTTTATCCCCGCGTTTACCGTCGCCAATGGAGGGACGTATTCTGATGGGGGAAGAAATTTGTTCCCGTCTGTCACCGAAACGTTTCTTGTTGTTGAACATTGATATATTCTTCACGGGAAGCTGAACACGTTAAAACGTCGTTAATACAGTATTTCGGCGACTGCACTCTCCGCGGTTTACAGAAGTGTTTTTACAGAAGAGGTTTAAATTCGCCGACCACCCGATCGTGGAAACCAGGATTGTGGATTTCAATTGGATCATTCTTGAATATCGGTTATTGAGGCTGCTCATCGTTATCGTTCCGTGATTTGTCATACGGAGGTGCTAATGACGTATGAGACTTCTGCTGGGCAGCGAAAAGCCGCTTTCCCACGACCTCTTGTAACGATGGCGAGACGGGACGGGACGGATACTCAACAGTACGCCATGGGAACGGGACCGCCTCTGTTAGCGGAGATGAGACGCAGCTACCCACTCTGTGTCGGTAAACATCACAGGCGTGTGTAGTGGAGCGCTGTTGCCATCGGTTTGCAGCAGCGGTGTGCACCCCTTCTGTTGCTGTAAAGTGCTGTATGCCAAACGACAGTAGGCAACGGGGTGAGGATTTGGTGGCGAGGTAGGGAGGCCTAATCTGCGGCGCGCGTTCGTCCCTACACTTCGGCTAATGATGTCCCGCCTTCGTTACAAGGGATCGTGGGAACGCAGCTTAAGAAACGTCCGCTGTTGCCTTGTCACTCTGTCAACAATGCGCTCTTGGCAAACTTTAAACTTCAAGTTTTATGGCTTCTCACTCTTCACGTTATGATGACGACGTAAGTAAAGTAGTCGATATATCGTGTGAAATCGACATTTTATCTTGTTTAGTTTACAGTGAAGAATATATTAACTTATATTCTATTTGTTAAGCGAATTTTCGTTTATGAAATGCGTAGTTTATGGAAAAGAAAGTGGGGACCATTCCAGCATTCACCTAGGAAACTGCACAAAACCACCTGAAAACCTCAATCAGGCTTGTACGCGGTTTCCAGCTGGTAAGTTTCAAACTCCCTGAACCATTGCGGTTTACCTTAAGGGGGCAGCTATACTGTATATTACGTGAGGTGTTTTTCCTGATTTGCGAACCCCCCTCCCCCTCTTTTTTTTTTTTTTAAATGTCTCACCCTTCCATTTCGACGAAATACCCTCCTAAGATCGACTTTCACATGTTTTGTAGACCTTTTTTTTAGCTCTACAGTCAAACAATAATTTCCAAATCATCACGTGAGATTTCCGTTGACCCCCCCCCATTTGATCTCACGTAATTTATAAACGCCCCATAATGAGAGCAGTCAGCCTGCCTGAATCTGTGTCCAATTGAGCCACACTAAAATTGGATTGCACTGATAACTTTCCTGTCTTCACCGGGCCTCGACCGATAATTTTGGCAGAACAATTGTTTTACACACATATTTATAGAGGAAAGTCATTTCTTAAATAAGTTCCGTGTTTTAACAAGAAGAAAAATACTGTAAACATCACTAAAATATTTTTATTTCCGTATTTTACACACTATCAATTACTTTTGCACTTAATTACCATCTTTGCTCAAAAATTTGTCATGGCCGTTCAACAAGGTTCTGAATTCCGACACCAAAGAAATCTTCTATATGTGAAGGAGTATAATTCATAACTGCAGTTCTCACTTCTCCAAAACAATAGGGTACAAAACTGTGAAATCAATTGATAACTGTGAACTCGCGAATCGTCGTTTCTCTAGAATTTTGCTTTCCCCATCACCAACGAAATATTCAGAAACCGAAGAAGGTCGACCTGGGAGTGGCTCATTACATTAAACGACCGCTCTTTCAATATTATGTCTAACTTTCGATCTTTGCTGTCATATAGCATTGTCTCCGTACACTGCACGAATATGACGGTGAATTTCCGCTGCTACCAAGTTTCTTGTACTCAAGAATCGAATTACAGATCGTATCTCACTGCCTGTGGGGGAATCAGTTCTCTTTGACATTATGAACTTCTACAGCTCAGCAGACAGACAAACAATATGGCTGCAAATGGCATCTAAACGCACGCATAGCATGCTGGGAGCATACGCGCAAGCTCACTAAGGTGATCGCGCATCATTCTCACTCTTATTCACAAACGGATATTATTTAAAAGTAACTACCATACCTCTAGTCAACATTATACCACATCTTTAATGACGTATTTCCAACACACTGTATTATCGTTGTAATGTATCGTTTAATTTGTAAAAAAGACTGGTTTGAGGAATTCGCACGTCCTTGAATATTATTATCCACTTTCCAAATTTACTATCATTCATTTACAAAATACTACGTGTAATAGCCATACTCAAACCGAAGAAATTCTACAACTAATTCGAAATTCTACAACTAAAACGGAACAGGGAACTTGGCATTACCACTACTCTGATGTGGATTACATCTCACAGCGGCATATAACAAAACGAACGGGTGGACGCCCTGGCAAAACAAGCTAACCATGAGGGAGAGGTAATCAACATGCAACTACCGATCTCGAATATAACACACAACATCAAAGTAAGAGCCAAGGAAAAATGGCAAGAGGAATGGACGATCTCCTCAAAAATCAATGCCTCATATAATGCAACCATTCAACCGAGCATATCGCCAAAACCTTGGTTTTACAACTGGAACAGTAGCAGACGATTAATCACTACGATATCGAGAGCCCGATTTAACCACGGTAACTTCCCCAGCCACCTACACCGAATAGGGTTGAGAGATTCCCCATACTGCGACTGCTCAGACCAGGCAATAAGAGACATCAATCACATAATATTTTCATGCAATAAATACCAACAACTCCAGGACCAAATGATGAAAGATCTTGCCAACAACGGCTTCCCCTGCAGACAAACGTAACCCTCCTACTTTCCAGCAACAACAAAGTAGTACTTAGCATCCTTGCCAGATACTTAAAAGATGGAGGGATAGAATTCTAACCAACCTTGGAAGTTAAAACAGGAAATGACTATACTTCAAACCTAAAGCCCAAACCACAGCACAATCCCATTTCCGCGCAAGCACAACAACTAGCGTTGCAAAATTAACAGTATCCTCAACAATCTACAGATTGAGGCTGACAACAGATAGATCAACCCACTATAATTGACTTGTCAAAGAAAACCGGCGATTTAGGCTAATCCATCGATAATAATGGATCTACACGTTAAAACAGAACCGATGATTACTAAGTCTAGTTGATGTACTGTCTAGCAACGCTTTTTCGGATTACGGTCCTAAAGATGGCACTTGAAATTTGAAAATTTGTAAATAGCATCACTTACCTTATATCCTCACTATGTTCTAATTTAGTGACCATTATTTATTATTCATTCAACAAGATTGTAATTAACCTAATATAGATAAGGAAATGTGCAAATAGATATGTTTGATGGATGTAAGAAGCTTTGTAATAATGTTGAATGGCTGTATGGTCTCAAACCGAATGGCAATCAAATAAATAAAAGAACTCCACACGCTTCACAAATCTGACAATGAAAAACCGTTGCTAGGGAATTTCTTACGCTTAAAAGTCAAATTACACGTTTATTTCACACTCGGTGGGTGAATCAATTTTTTTAAACATTATAATCTTCCACAGCCCAAAACGTAGGCAGACGATATGGCTGCAAATGACGTCTAAACGCGCGCGAAGCATGCTGGGAGTAAAAGCGGGGGGCATCATTTTTATTGTCATCTACGAACGGGCCATATTTGAAAAATTACCTTCGTGTATATGTGTTTTCAGCCAGGAGACGAATATACACTCCTGCCAGGTTGATTGTTACGGGGTATGGATTCAGCTCAAGGTAGGTGCTGTAGCTACTAAAGCGAAGGTCTGGTACTAAAATGGAACTTTGCTTCATTAGCATCAGCTCTCGCAATGCCCTCTGCGTTTTTCCTGTCTGCGACCCGGACTCGAGTTACAGTACTAAGTTTGTGCGATAAAGTCACTCGGGGAACCCTGTATAGCCACCACCCTGTATATGGAAGTTGGCTGTAAGCAGCGCCGCCTCCGGCTGAATACTAATGACCGCTACGTTTAACTCCCCGGAGTATAATCTCTGCTCGCGGTGCAAAGAGTTGGCCAACTCAGCCACTCCTGGCCGTAGGGTATGTCTGGAACTGTTGGCTAGAGTTCCAACTCAGGAACGAAACAATACTACCTCTGTTTGGTAGCGAAATTACTATCTAACTGATGAAACAGGTAAATATTTGGATGACCTCACTGACCTGCAAAACCTTTACCAACTGAATTTCAATTGGTAGCTTCATCCGCCTCTCCCATGGACACCTCTAATAAACACGATTCGCGCAAGTGTGAGACATTTCCATTCAAAAAATCTGATCACTACTGTACATTAACTTGTTTGCGTTTTGTTTGTTTCTTGTATATCTGTTCCTTTCAAATCTAAGCCTCTGTGTTTTGGACGTCCTGATAAATGTTTTTAAGGGTTTTAAGCAATAGTACAGCTAATTTCTGGAATGGTGGTCATCTTCAGCCTGGGAAACTACACACATACAGAAACGGAAAAAAACCATTGCAACAAAAATTACAATGTCCGACCAACTTTCTTTGCAAATGGTGATCCTTAATGATCCCTGTGTTGTGAAGTGGACGTAAAGTACCATCAGTGAAACGAAAAAGTCACAAATGGGAAAACAAAAATAACACAAAAAACACAAATACAAAAAAAAACTAAAAAAAATTATAAAAACTCAGAAAAAAATGAAATCCACAATAAAAATAAGAAAATATTCTGTGTCCATTAGTTTTAAATCACATTTTTGATTCATGACAGGTGAATGGTACACAGAATCGTTTATTTTGAAAACTCCTATTCTTTAGTGATAGAGTTTTTGACAACCGGTGACCATAGCAGGCACTCCCAAGCAGAATATTAATCATACTGATAGCTGAGTTTGTCTCTCCTGAATTCACATTGCTTCTAATGGCCCATCATTTCCGAAAGTTACCCATAAAATAAACAGTGGAATATTCTCAAACAGTACACAAATTCCTGTTATTCACTGTCGACAATTTCGCGAAATATGACGCTGCATATTTAGTCGCTTAGCGCCATTGTCAGCAGAAGTTAATGCACGCAAGGCGACACCTTCACTCCTGCTCAAACGTCATCCGTGGACCAACCATGAATTACCTCCCAGCTATTCATCAAAGTAGCTGAACCTAACTGATTGACCGAGCGTGGTGGTGTAACGGCTAGCGTTCTGGCCTCGCATTCGGGAGGACGGCGGTTCGAATCCCCGTCCGGGCATCCAGATTTGGGTTTTCCATGGTTTCCCCAAATCACTCCAGGTGAATGCCGGGATGCTTCCTTCAAAAGGCCATGGCCGAATTCCTTCCCATTCCTTGCCCCCCATCCTTTCCTGTCTCTAAAGACCAAGTTGTTATAGGAGACGTTAAGCAGTTAAAAAAAAAAAACTAACTGATTGACCCAAGACGGGTTGAGCAAGATCATTACAAGACGCAGGCACATCGAAATAATCTCATTCCTGAAAACGCTTTTCTGACTATAGTTTGCAGCGATCCTCTTAGATCATGACTAACGCCGATAGATTATAATTATAACTGTAATATAACATATTTATTTATTTGTAATTTGAATTATAACTTTTCACTGCTACCGCTATTCTCTGGAGGCAAGGAGTAACCGGTCGATTTAGAGGGGAGGGAACGGAATAATTACGGAGAATGGAAACAGATAAGAGGAAGCCTAACATATCGTGAGAATAAGGCAGCATCAATCTGCAGAAGTTATGAAGCAATTAGTTAGACTGTGAATCGAGAAACCAATAGAAGTTTATTATGGTGGCGTACGAATAAATCACGCAGCAGTGATTAAGTATGAAAACTTGTGGGATAAAATTTGCGTTTGGTTTAATCTGCGAAGTTATTGACGAATGCAAATAAGTAACAAAAAGACTCCGTTTGTTCACGAGTACAAAGTGTACAATTCAGTTGTTGACACGGTTGATTCCCTGAAGTATCTGGGCGTAATAATACAAAGCAACATGAAATGGGACTTGCACATAACTTCATTCGTCTGCAAAACTAATTCTAGATTACGATTGATAGGTCGTTTTATGAGAGATTGTAATGTCCATACAAACGAAATAGCGTAAAAAAAACTAGTGTATCCGCATTTGGATTACTGTTGTGGAGTTTGGGATCCGTATCGCAAGGGATGGATTGACACGTTAGCGAAAGTACAGAAGAGAGCCGCTCGATTCGTGACTGCTAATTACAGTCCTTACAAAAATGTCACAGAATTGATACATAGATTGGGCTGGTATTGTTTGACAGACAGACAACGTCGTTTCCGTTTGAATTTATTATAGAATATGTGAAATTCTTTCATTTACGAGAGAAATTAAATACTTCTTCCGCCAACCTATTTAGATCGCAATGACAGGAGGGATAAAATTAGAGAAATAAAATACTGTACTGATGCTTTTATGTATTCTTTCTTTCCTAATTCTGTTCGGGATTTGAAAGCATAGAATAAGGATTGGTGCTTACCACCCTCTGCCACCCACAATATTTGTGAATTGCAGAGTATAGATGTAGGTAGAAAACGTAATCGATGAGTATTAGGAAGTAAAAGAGGAAAATACAAGAGGCAGTACAAACATTTTCTTGCAGATGTTAGAAATAGTAAAAGAATAAGAGTTAGAACGTGTAACCCAAAAGCTAGAATCATTGGTCAACTAAGTCTAAAAGGAGATTTAAAATGTTCTCATCCTGGCTGGAAATGACTGAAAAGATGTACTAAGGTAAAAGTTGACTAATAATTAGTTTATGATCGACCATAGAAAGAAATCGCTCGATTGTTGCATACAAAATTAAAGATAGTCTTTTCTTTCGGGAAATTTTCGCTGAGTTGTATCCCCTGTTGAGGTATGGATAGTAGGTTTAAGGTTCTTAACATATACTGATCTATTTGACTTAAGCCTTGAGGTTGTTGATGAGTTTAATCCCTCGCCTTTTAGTATCGCTTATACAGGGTGTCCAGGAAAGGACTCCCTGATTTCAAAATTAAATATCTCGAAAACAAAGATCGATAGAGGAATGCAGTAAACGGTATGTTTATTGTGACAGCTGTAAGAAGTGTATACAGCAGTGTGAAATAATAGTTACAAAAGCTGCTAACAGATGGCGCTGTACTCTGTGTTGCCGTAGGACTCTCTTCTAACCTGTGGTACTCTAGCACCAGAAAAACGCGTTGTTCAATGGTGTACATGTTTTTAAACTCTTCCTTCGGTACGCTAACCTCCTTTCACGTTTCAATGGTGGAACTGATCGCCCTGAGCTTCGAATCACTATTTAGGCAATACGTATGGTGATTACAGCGCCATCTGTTAGCAGCTTTTGTAACTATTATTTCACACTGCTGTATACAGTTCTTACAGCTGTCACAATAAACATACCGTTTACTGCATTCCTCTATCGATCTTTTTTTTCGAGATATTTAATTCTGGACACCCTGTAAGTTGCGTCACTTTGCGTATGCTGTAAGCGATTGACTGGAATGCAGATGCTTGTTTGGTATGTGGGCGTTTAAATAACCACCTGCGTATTGCGTCAGTAACAGAAACCAAGTGCAGCAGACGGGTAAATTACTGTCGGGCGTGCGTGGCTGAGAGCTAGAGCCAGCTAGACTTGCAATCCTCTGGAAGCCCGCCAGCATTCCTCGTATAAGCAACACTTCCAACTGCAGAGGCCAGGAAAAAAAAGCACTGTGGTGTGTACACAAGACATAGTGTGCTAACCCCCTACTGGGAGCTTAAATTTAAGTCTTATTGACCACGATTACTTGACAGAAACATTACGTGAAGGTTATATGGGAAAAAGGTCACTTGCCGTATATTTTAAGTAATCTTTTCTTTACACACTATCATTGTCCTTACCTTCGAGACCTATACTTTATCACAGAGTCCAACCCAAGGACTCGTCCCAGACTTAGTCGCAAGCATAATGTGGTAACTAGTTCAGTGGAGTAGGCTAGTATTTGATCCTGTGTATCAAGCGCTGCAACAAACTTCAATATTTGTTTGTTTTATAATTTAAATAAGTTACATATATAAGAAGTATTGCCTTAAAAAAAAAAAAAAAAAAAAAACAAACAAACAAACAAAAAATAAAAAAAAGATTTTTCTGCTCGCAGGAACCGAACTGTTTTGCAAGGGTTGGTCAGAGCATAGAAAATAACCGTAAAAAGACACACAATTTACTCGATTAAGTTTACCAACCAATTTTTAATAGTATTTTTCTATTATAACTTATCAGAATCATTAGAAACGATAGAGGACTGGAGAGAAGGATGGGAAGAAAATGTGGTAAGAATGAAGGAATCTTCCTGTCATAAAACCATGTAAAACCTAAACTTGGATTGAAGCGTCTAGGATCCACACCATCCCGTATACCAAATCCGAACTCTAATGCTTACCCACAACGATGAAGTAGACTTTAATAGAAAATAAAGACACTCATAATCATCGTTATTCCTTAAGCACCTACGAGTACATCACCCCAATCCCTTCCCCTATGGCAGCGGTCGGCAACGCGCGGCCCGCGGGCCGCATGCGGCCCGTGACCTCTCTATTTGCGGCCCGTGTCCGTCTTATAAAAATCATATCGAAAGCCCATATAATATAATAATAAAATATAAATGTTTAAAAGAGTGAACAGCGCAGCGAAGAACAATGCGAACAGAGTAGGACAAGTGCAAGCGGAAAAGATTTCCCCACTCTCTCCTATGATTGAAACAATAGGTCAGCGTTAACAATAATCTCTCGCTCGCCCGCCGTCCGTCCCCGCTGGCTGTTTCATTGAGTGAAATAAGTTATTTCATGTGTGCACGCCGCCACCGCGGCCCTGTACCTACGATTTAGTTATTGTTCTGTGACCTATGAGTACCTACTATTTTGTTTACAGTTCGGTGTGAGATATTGATAGTTCATACAATCACATATCAATTACATTTTTCCAACACGGCTTTTATTCTTACGTTATTCTTGGCATTGTTGGTTATAAGTTTTACTGATGACTACAAAAAAAGGAAGTTAATTGAAGAAAATAGAGTTCAAAGATGCATGGACAGATTTATACTTTTTTATTAATTGCAATGGAAAGCCGCTATGCTTAATATGCTCAAAAAAACCCTTTCTATACAAAAATAATATAACATCAAACGTCACTATGATACCGAGCATAAAGAAAAGTTTGCGTGCCTTGTTGGTGATTCCCGGAAAAACAAAATCAACTCAATAAAATCTTCATTCAAGAACCAACAAAGTGTTTTTAAGGTGCAAATTCAAAGTAACGAGTCAAATATACGTGCGAGATTAAGGGTGGCGGAAATACTTGTCAAGTCTGGGCGACTGTTTACCGACAGCGAATTAATAAAACAATGTGCCTTACCTAGGGCTAAAGAGGTATGCCCAGATCAAAAAAAAAAAAAAAAAAAGAGAAAATATAAGCTTATTTGCCAGAACTTGTACCCGGCGCACTGAAGATTTGGGCGCTAATTTATGCGAAAAACTTCGGGAAAAAGCACAAAAATTTGAATGGTTCTCCTTAGTTACCGATGAAAGTAATGATGTGTCAGATACTGCCCAGCTTCTAATATTTGTTCGTGGAATTGATAAGTACTTCAGCGTGTTTGAGGAACTTTTACAGTTATGTAGTTTGAAGGGAACGACTACGAGGGAAGATTTGTTTTGTCACTGAGAACAGGCAATGACGTCAGTGCAATTAGCGTGGGAAAAATTGGTAAGTATAACAACTGACGGAGGTAGAAACATGAGTGGGTAAAACAGGGGCCTGGTGGGTAGAATTAAAACAAAATTGGTAGAGATAGGATGTGAAATCCCGTTATTTTTTCGTTGTATTATCCACCAAGAAGTGTTAAGTTCCAAAGCTGTTTCATGGAGAAAAGTAATGGACATCGTGATATCCACTGTAAACTATATCAGAAATAATGGTTTGACACATCGTCAATTCCGAGAGTTTCTATCCGAAATGGAAGCAGATCTTCAAGTTGTCCTTTATTATTCAGAAGTTAGATGGTTAAGCGGAGGTACAGTACTGAAAAGATTTTTCGATCTCAGAAAATAAATCAATACCTTTATAAATTAGAAAGGTAAATCTGTTCCAGAGCTAACAGACCCTCAATGGTTAATAGATCTTGGATTTTTGACAGATTTAACTCATTAATTAAATACGCTGAATGTCAAGCTTCAAGGGAAAAACAAACTCAAATCTGATATGCATACAGACGTAAAGGCGTTCCAAACTAAAAACCGGCTCTTCATAAAACATATGGATGAAAAAAATTAGATCCCGAATTGTCTAAAGGCTGTCCAGGAAGCTGGCATTGATTTTAATTGGGATAGTGAGAAAATGAAAGACATTTTAAGTTATAAGGTCAATTCAGTGACAGATTTGGTGATTTCGAAAAGGTATCGAACAAACTGAAGATTTTTGCTAATACTTTTTCATAAGATTTTGAGGATGTACCCAGTAATTTACAAATGAATGTGATTGAACTTCAATCGAATGAGAGTCTAAAAAACGCCTTTTACGAGATGAATGATTTGATCAAATTTTATGGTAGCTTGCCGTCTGATTTTGTCCAACTGAAAAGTTTTCTCAGCAGTTTATTTCAATTTTTGGAAGCACTTATTTATGCGAGAAAACTTTTTAAATTGTCAATTATCGAAAAAATAAATACGCTTCTCTTCTCACAGAAGAGAATTTGAGAGATATATTACGTATTTCAACTTCTTACATGAAAGCTGAAATACAAAAAATAGCCGGTCAAATGCAACCTCAAACGCTGAAATTACTGAATTTAGTATGTAAGATCAATTTTATAACTTTTCTTCATTTGTATCCTCATTTGTACTAATAAAATTTGAAAACTGAGTTTTCGCATTTTTGCCATGTGTGTGCCACCAAGTGGCCCTTGCCTGCTAAAAGGTTGCCGACCGCTGCCCTATGGTATACACCAGCTGTCACCATTATAGCAAGTCAATAGAAGTTTTTACCCATGCTTTTGTTTCCCATCCAGAACTGACTTTTTTTACCGTGTGGCCGATCTCGTTCTGGCATTCGTTTCTGAGGTGGACGCCCCAGTTTCTTCTTGGGCGGTCTCTTTGTTCACCGTTCCTTACCCGAAGCGAAACGAGTCCTATTGTTGTAGCCCCGCTGTCTGTCCATCTGTCACGCGACTCAAGCTTGTAAACAGAAGAAGCGGCAAACAGCAAATATACCCGTCTTACATGCGGTGTACACCATAATCGAATGTCGTATTTAAAACTCTACGAAATTAGTACTACTATAGTATCATATACAAACTAAGGAGATATAATTTTTTTCTACCGCTGTGTTTGTATATATATATATATATATATATCACACTGTATCGGATAATCGTGGAGATACAATGAAACTAGGTTTGGGTCTATATTATTATTAATCATTATTGCCCTTGAGGACAGTGTTTAAACTCAAATTATTCAAGATTATTTAGTTTTTGTTTGTATTTGTCTTCTTTCTCGTCTCGTCCCAAAACCTCTTCATACGCTCACTGTGTTCCTGTTTCTTTTGTTCAGTCCATTTTGTTCCTGTTTTCTGCTGTATTTTAAATTTTGTGTTCATAATTTTGTTCCTGAATTGTCCCCTTTCCCGTGTCATTTCCTTGCTGATCCCTGTATGATTCAAGTCCTCTTCTATTTACTGGAACCAATTACTTTTCCTGAGCGAACCATTTACTACATCAAAGATCCTCTTTGTGAGTCTAGTGTTGTTCATTCGCTGTAAATGTCCATAGAATTGTAATCTACGTCTTCTGATGATGTCTGTCAATCTATCTGTATGTTCGTATAGTTCTTTCGTTGGTATTTTCATCCATATGCTGTCTTTATATAAAGCTCCAAAAAAATTTCCAAGGATTTTGCGCTCAACATTTTCCGCTTCCATAAAGCATATTTCCTGCTACCACGTTTGAATAAAAAAAAAAGCTGTTATTTAAAAATCTAAACTTGACTACAACGTTGAACAAATTCTCTATTTATATAAAAAATACTTAATACACTTACATTTTATACCTGCAAGTAAGACGAGCATAAGTAATTGTTTAGTAAAGGCTTGTGAGGTCGTAATGACCTTATTTAGGATATTTACTGGCTGCGCATTCCGCCCCTGTCGTAGCCACCTTGACGTAACACGGTGATCCTACCAAGCATGAAGGTCCTATAGTTTAACGGTCCTTGCAGTATGTCGGTCTTCAATAAGGACATGGCACCTTTGTCCATCAGAAAAAGTCATCTACCAAGAGATCATTGAGAATCCTGGTTATCAGAACAAGTCACTCATCAAAACAGAATTTAGTACAGAGATATGCAGTGCAGCGCACACTATTATGAACAAAGTGTGTAAAGATAGTTTAGATGGAGGGTAGCTGGCTATCATTTGAATGGAGACTTTAACGTGGGATCGGAATCATGGAAGCATTCTGGCGTATTTCATACTACACAGCAAACTGTGGCAGAAGCGAAGATCATATTAAAGACCATTAAAAATCCACACCGAGACAAGATTCGAACCGAGAAACTTCCAATCTACAGTCAGACACCTTAATTATTGAGCCATCAGACGGATTTCCAGGTTGCTTCGCCTGACATAAATACGATTTCGATTGAAGCCCGTTACCATGGGGAATGTTTATCTACCCATCCCGGGGAATTGGGGTCTTTTTCTGTTGCCTCCAAAACTCATCTGTCATGTTTATTGTCTTAATATTTAATAATTCAGCATTAAATAACAGTTACCAATGAACTAAGTGAAGTGGAATAATATGCTATCTCCTTACATAGAACTTTCTTACACTGTAAATTGTAAACTGTTAACATGGTTTCTTCAGAAAACGGGTTGGCCTGCCTCCTCGCGGTGGCGGGAGATTGTGGAGGCTATCCACACAGCTGAGAGGCCAGATTAACCAGTAATGAAACCAGCGACGAACGATGGCGGAACCTTTAATCAATAATAAACAAATGAATGTAATATGGGCTAATTTAGAATTTAGATACTAGGCTGTATAAATGTGAGATAAATAAAAAAAAGCCTCCAACGTGTGACAGTGTTCATAAAGCGGGCATTCCGATAACCAATTTGCAGAGAGTTAGATAACATAGCGTGCTAATTTTTTATAGTGTACGAGCAGTTAGATAGTTAGTACTCCAGTCTAGTAAGATCGTATGGGCTTTGCCGCGCTAACTCGTCTGGTGCACTACCTAGTGCACAAAGATCTATGTGCTTGACGCTAATTGTGTCTGGTTTTCGATCGGTATGACGTATGGTGTTTGGAAACCCGAAATGACGCCAGGAGCGTAGCTATCGGAGGGCTAGGTGGTGCCGTGCACCGGGGCCCCCAAGTTCAGGGAGCCCCCAAGCGCAGCTCATGGGGCCCAAGGTCAGGGCATAGGGGGGGGAGGGGGCCTAAAACTCAGGTAGTCCCTGCCAGGAAACCTCACAACACTTGGTAGAGCTAAAAAAAAAATATTGCCCCGCTGAATGACGCAGTGGCAAATAATGGAAAAAGAAATTTTATTCTTCATAGTAGAACTACTCAATGATATGCCACTTTTATGGGGTAAGAAATGTAAGGATTATAAAACACAAAGACATAGAAACAAGTGCCACACTAAATATAGATAGGACTCCATAGAAATGAGTCACTGAAAACATTTTTTAAAAATACACTTATGTACTGTTTAAGGCATTTAAAAATATCCTTAAGAGGAGCTTTAAATGTCCCTTAGTATTTCATGTGGCTAGAAGCTGAAAAGTAATGACTAATCAATAGTTCCATTGTGCTGATAAGAAATGTCTCTTAATTTTGTACGTATCGCCTGACCAGATATCAGAAATTATTCTGATAGTGAAAATCTACATCTACATCAATACTCTGCAATTCACAAATACTGTGGGTGGCAGAGGGTGCTAAGCACCAATCCTAATTCTGTGCACTCCAGTCCCGAACCGAACGAGGAAAGAAAGAATACATAAAAGTATCCGTACGGCATCTTATTTCTCGAATCATATCCCTACTGTCATTGCGACCTAAATCCCAACATTAAAAAATTTCTGGCGTATGGCGGCTACAGTGCTTTCATGCTGCACATTGTTTTTTATTTTTCTAAGTGATAAATATTATTTGACCTAAAATTTTCCGCGCCTTTTCTGATTAATCACATCTGAACTTGACATCAATGCTAAAGCAATATTAATTTTATGGTACATTGATGGCGCCATTTAGGTAACGTGCGATTCGTTCGACGATCAGTAACGAAATGAAAGAAGTGTCTGATTAGCCATCTTCGTTAGCTGGCGTAATGTAGCGAGTGGGCTCTTTTTTTTTCTTGTGCTGTGGCACAAAGTCTAGCGCTCTGTAAATTGTATAGTGTAATGCCAGTTTAAATGGTATTACTGTAATGTGTATCTGTTCAATGTAGAGTGTTGTTTGCATTGTGGATGAGAGATGATAGAAGGGAGACGGTGTAACCGGGTGCCAGCCATCCTACTCTTTCGAAAGAAACCTAGGGGCCGCCAAGCTTAAAGTCCCCATCCGATTGACGAATCAGCATCAAAAGTGTCGTATGCTTTCACTGAGGAGGTGTTTGGCATTTAACGCAAGACATGAGTTTTTTTCATTTATGGCTTTACGCCTCATAGACGTCGAGGTCATTAGTGATGAGAAAGGAGGACAAGGAACGGGAAGGAATTCGTCTATGGCCTTTTCAAGGAAGCATCCCGGTATTCGCCTGGAGTGATTTGGGAAAACCATGGAAAAATAAAATCCAGATGTACGGACGGGGATTCGAACCGTTGTACTCCCGAATACGAGACCAGAGCGTTAACTGCTCACCCACCACGCCCGGTAGGACTTTGGTGCACAATCTGGAATGCAATGAGCGCAAACTATAAATGTGGTTAACCGTTCTTTCCAGTGGTAATAATATTGGTTTCGCCCTTCTAAACAATAGCTGGCGGTGAAGCGCGATAGGGGTGGGGTCAAAGGAAGAGGATTAATTTAGGGATCGTCCACGTCGACGTCATTAGAGTCAGAAGATAGCAGATAAGGAAGGGAAATAAAATCAGTAATGACTTGGCTGAATCATCGAAGTTTTCACCTGCAGTAACTTCGGTAAACCGTATAAAGGAAATAATTTGATTGCAGTATATAGAATCAAACTCTGTAATGACAGGCGCAAATCTTATCGTCCAACACCGATCAGAATTAAGTGATAGGTTAAGTAAACAGTTGAGAAGCAGTTCAGTAGAGAGTAGTATTTTCCATAGTTGAATTCCGTCACTATCTGGCAAAAACAATAAATTTTTAAAAGTAAGTCATTTTAATTCTTCATTTTGGGTAGTCGCGGAATGTTTATGAGTCTTATACAGTGGTATAGTTAGAGCCTGGCGGCAAGGAGTGACAAGGATATCAGATCTACCCTTTGTGGAAGGATCATCTAGGAGTCGTTTCGGAAAACTGTTAAAAACTTGGAGTGAACGTTATAGCAAGTATCAATCTTGTGAATCAGCGATTTGCATTAAACATTCAACAAGTGTCGGAATAGAACTGAGTTAAAAGATATCTTGAGGGCCCTTGCTGTATCGTCATTTCTTTATGGTTCGGTGGCTGGTGTGTCCGCTTCCCCGCCAAACCTACTTCTGTTGCCGGCTAGTTAGCACGCCGACAGCCGGACTGCAGAGAAAACAGGTAGTTCAGCAGCGTCTGTGCTCCTCAAACAAGTAGTCAGAACATCTTTCACAATCCTGAAAGGCTGGGTGTTTTTCAAGAAATTGTATCAGTAGATGTGTCACACCTTCAGTATACTATAAGAAGACATATTCAACAACTGGCAGTAACAATAGTGGAACAGTACTAAACAGCAGAACACGTCGCTACTCTGATTTATATGGATGGCTGAAAAACAAACGTAATAGTAGACTACGCTCTCTTTGATGCAATGAAAATAGTAGCAAAACATAGGGCACTGGAATATGTCAACGATCTGTGATCTAATGGTGTAGTTATTCACTAAGCGGGCATTGGTTTTATGACATCTGACCTATATAAGCGTCTGATCTACTTGCAAGAATAAGGCTGAACACCAATTTTTTTCTTTACTAAATATGTTCGCCTTGTTTGTGTTGGTCATAACCAGCTACGATAAGTGTTGGGTTGAATTTCCCTATCCTGCCTAAGTTCATGTAGGGTGATTCAGAAGGAATCGTAAATATTGAAGGAGGTGGTAATACGAACAATAAAGAGTAAAAAAGTTCATATAAACGTGTATCAGATTTCCATTAGTTTTGCAGATACAGATGCTGGATTGTTACTCTTAAAATAAACCTCAGTAAATGATCAAGGGCACACAAATAATTTATTGAACTACTTAATTCATTCAAAAACATAGACGTATTTTATAAAAGTTTGAATTAAATATTCTAAATACACTTTGCAGCTCTCTTCGCAATAGTACGTGTAGCATTCTTGGTGTTCGTTTATGAAGGTAGCAGTGTTTACAGTGCGAGTGAGTAATTCATCTTTTATGTTTACGTGTGTTTTTACATGTATAAACTACTTCAATAAGATATTTGTGTGCTGTTGACCATTTTCTGAGGTTTATTTTATGCATGACATTCCAGCATTTGTATCTCCAAAAGGAATGGAAATTGGGCTCATGTTTATATGAACTTATTTATTCAATATTGTTCATACCACCACGTCCTTCAATATCTACCATTCCTCCTGAATCACCCTTTATAATTATTGCGTTTGATTTCAGGTTTACTCAAAAAAACAGCATCGTTGGTGGTGATATCATAAATTGTCTGCTCTGGGACATTTTACAACCAATCCAAAAAAAAACGAGAGATAAAAAGTGGATTTTAATGGTAAGTCCATAACTATGTCCAATACATAGCTCATTCTTGCTACGATATTATGTAAATGTGGTGTTACGGTGAAATCTTACATTTACTGGAGAGGGTGATGAAAGGATGTACCAGAGAAGTTAGGGAATTTCTAAACTTTGGTCAGACCATTGGTTGAATATGGTGGTGTAGTTTGGGACCCATATTTTGGGTATCAAACACAGCAGTTGGAGAGTGTACGAGGAAGAACAGCTGGATTTGTTTGTGGAAATTATCGCAGGACCCTGATGACTCAAATGATAAACAAGCTGAATTGGTAGTCAGTGGAAGACAGGAAGATATTCAAGAGATTGCTGGGAATGTACAAGGCATATGTTGGTGATGGGGACTGAAGTGATTTTGGTCGAAGAAGAGGAATAGAGTATGGACGTGGAAATATTCACGTGACCGCAAGCTGGGTCTCAATTTCATGAATAAGGGAGTGGGAAAATTTTCTCTTATGGGTTAGGGTGTCAGGGATTGGAACAAATTACCAATTGATGAATAATTTATCAAAACCGCCAAAAGGAATTTAAAATTGAAATCCGAAAATTAAAAAAAGTGTATGGGGGAAGAATTTAACACTCAAATTGTGTAAGATAATAAAAAATAAAATAAGAAGTGGTAATTAAATGACTAAGGGAATTGCCATCTGAGCATCTGCTCAATTGCAATTAAATAAAATTAAAATTAATTTTATGTACAATACTGGTTTCTTACAGAAATTTTAGTATAGAAGTTTAAGAGTAATGATTAAGGAGCCTTGGTATAAAAGAAAATGCAACCTTTGAAATGTGTATGACACATAATATGCTGATTATAAGAAAACACAGTCTTAAAACGGATTAAAATTAACAATGTGGGAATTTTAGTAGCAATCACTACTAGTAGACTTTTAGATAAAGTGAAAGTACTGAAAAGATGTGAGAAAACAGTAATAAAATTTTCTATTAAAATTAACTGTTTTACTGACACAACCCCTTCATTTACATGTATTATTCAAAAACTTGTTCCACAATTAATTATTCGATGTGCTACTGTTAGCCCATCTTCCCCATTTTTAAAATCAGAATTTTTAGTATGCGTGACCGCAAGTATATTGTTCGAATAATTTAAGGACCACATTAATCGTAAGATTGCTGGAAACATATATATATTACCTCATCTCTTGACTACGAAATTCAGATAACATATTAAGCAACGGTTTTGCAATATAATCAACGATACACCCTGCTGTATAATCTCAAATAAATTGTTTAAAAGGGCGTGAGCGGATCTTAATTTTGTGTAGCGCAAAACTCAAAATATTCATGAATTTCCATTTTCTTTTCGTCGTCAAATTTCCGTCATTTGCTTTTCAGTCTCGCAAAATAATGATCGAACAATCAATCAGCAGTATTTTGAGAGGTTTAAATCCTCTATTACCATGGATTCTCAGAATTCTTGAATCACAAGCTTCAAAACATTTAACTAGATTATTCACATTAACTTTACGAAAATACTTCACTACACTATCAGATTTCACATCAATCGATTCACGTGTGTAGAAAATGTAAGCTGTTAAAACCCTCGTAAAACAAATGCCGACAAAATTATAGAAAAGCTTCATTTCCGATAGATTTATCTTTAAACTCCAGTATTTGGAAAATTAATAATGTTTCCTACATAAAAACCTGTAACTTAACAAAATGATGGTACTTCTTCAAACCTGTACTTCTGCTAATTATCCTGTTTCCCTGGTCTGACTAAAGGAAATCATGGCTCCCAGAAAATTCGTCGAATACTGCAAACAAATTAGTTTTGGTGCACGAATTTATATGACGGACATTATAACTTATCTTCAAAAAATTTTCCGAATGGTATTTCTAATTAATCTTTATACGATTCTGTTCTAGCCATGTACTAATAACATAATCAGTAATAAACAAAAAAGATAGACAACCGATGGTAAAATACCTGAATGTAAAATGGTAATATAACAAAACGGTGCTGATGTATGAGTAGCTGATTTAAAAAAAAAAAAATATATATATAAGGCAATATTCCATTTCTATTCATTCATCAGTATGCTAGATGTCTGCAGCAGTGAACTGTGGCATAGGGTCCACGATTTACAGCTGACATTTATGACACAGATGTTCCTCAATGTCTTTCTCTCCAGCCAGCGTCGCATCTCTACTCCAGAAAAATAAAAGGAAGGGGAATACTGAAGAAATTGCAATCAAATTTGGAAGATACCTGGAGATGGAGACGGGAAAGTGGGTTGGGGACATATGTTTTCAACGGTTGGTAGCGGAAAACAACAGAGCAACTTTCATAACTGTTCAGAGATAATATGCCAGCGCACCGGAGTATAGAGTCTGTTTTATTCATACTGGCCTATGCAACTTGCACGGCAAATACGAACACACATACACACATACACACACGAATGTCCAGCAACTTCGCTGTCGAAACTATCATCCTCGCACATATCTCCATATTTTCCCACGGAAAAAAGTTCCTCTTTCTGTCATTGCAACAACCTTTGCGGAGTGGCAGGAAAAAAAAACTGCTTGGTGAAGAGAGGGGACAGATAAAATTACAAAAGTAAAAAGAAGAACATGTTGCAACGTGTAGCAATGCTCTGAGCAAAGAGACCGGAACGGCAAAAATGTGTACCAGCTGCCCGCAGCAGCGATCAGAATAAGAGAAAACGAAAAAAAAGTGAGTAGCGCCCCAGGCAGCAAAACGACAAACGGGAGGCAACCGGTCCAGGAGAGTCGATAATCGAAATGGCGCATGCGCAGAAGCGACTTAGGGTCTGACCGTTGGGGCTATGCCCGTTAGGTAGCTACTGCGCATGCGCAGAAATTAATGCTCCAGCCAATCGAACGACGCATACGCGAGGGCAGCGCCGCGCAGCGGTCGCTGAATAAACTAGACCGTCATTCTATCTCCTCACACATTCCGAAACAGAATTTCGTATCTGTCTTCACTGCTGGCGTTATGTGTTCGTTGTAGGAAACTGGAAACAAGTTTAAGAACTATTTTAGAAATTACGTTGGCGTTAACAGCGACATAAACGTGCCTGGAAATTTTTTAATGTTATTTTATAATGTAATGGTTTTAGGACTGCAGTCTTTTCCTTTCATTTTCTTTAATCTTCAGGCGCAAATTAATTTAAAAATTACTAAAAATAAATATATTTCTGCTGTTGTGACGATTTTATCTGGTAATATTTTATTATCAGTAAATGAAGGAGCAGACAACATATATGGATTTACAGAACAAAGGTTTGCTTTTGTGTATGCCATGTGATTTCATTCATTTATTCCAGTTTGCTGGTTAAATTCAGATAGTTTCTGTAAAGTCGCAATGTTTTCATTTTTATTGATAATCAATAGGTTTTACGATAGGGGTATTTATGAATTTGTTTATTTACTTTTGGAACGATCAATTTTGTATTCGTCATTAAAATATAGGCGGAATATGTATAGACCTAAGTTGCTATTCAGAAATGTCCTCGGTTCAGATACCATTTAATATAAGATCTGCAATACTGCAGAACTAGGTTATTTTCATAAGAATTTTTATAAATCTTTTTGCAAATTATTGTTTAAAAATGTCACTTCATTACATTGCGTTAATCTGAATCATTTCGTTTTCTGGTGAAAATATCAGTTTTGAAGATAAAATATAATCGTTTGGTACAACATTTTCTGATGTGAAAATATAAAATTGAAACTTCTGATATTAACTATTTTACAAATGTTGTTACGGCAACGGTATTTGTTTACTAGCAGTGCATGGAAAATGGATGCAAATATCATATTGTACTTTTTTTCCGAAGCTTTATAATCACTATTCACGGACAATTAGATGGGGGTAATGTAAGATCTGAAATACTGCAGAATTAGGTTATTTTCATAAGAATATTTATACATCTTTTTGCAAATTATTGTTTAAAAATGTCATTTCATTACATTGCGTTAATCTGAATCATTTCGTTTTCTGGTGAAAATATCAGTTTGGTAGATAGAATATAATCGTTTGGTACAACATTATCTGATGTGAAAATATATAATTGAAACTTCAGATATTAACTATTTTACAAATGTTGTTACGGCAACGGTATTTGTTTACTAGCAGTGCATGGAAAATGGATGCAAATATCATATTGTACTTTTTTTCCGAAGCTTTATAATCACTATTCACGGACAATTAGATGGGGGTTATAAAAAATGGAACCTTAATGGGTTCTAAATTGTAGAATTACAGTACAATAAAAGACTATCGTTCAAAGTATAATTAAAGGGAGATATGATTTTAATGATGTTTGTTCATTTGATTCAGTTTTTAAAAGAAGCCGCAAGATGTTTTTTTCGTTTGCAGTAACGTATAATAGTAGGCTACTAACTTCTACCATGTTCAATGCCGTACACCGCTTCGTCTGTCTGGCATAAATTTTACTTTTTTGGTTGATAATTGAATACAGCGACCAGTCACAGTTGATGAACTGTGGCTGGTCGCTGTATTCAATTATCAACCAAATTTGATTTCACAGTCGCTGATTCCACAAGTCCACCATGGACAAAATATTAATATATTTTACTGTTGAAAGCAAGCGAATGTCAAAGTTCAGTTAGAATACATACACTTATCTTTGACTTACAGTCGCATGAAGAGAAAAAAGGTGGCTTATTGGTGCCAAAAAAATTGAAAGAAAAACTTTAACGTAGGCCTACTCGACAGTTAAATCAGAAATAGTACTAAACAAAATCGTTGACGATTTTTGTAAAAATTACTATAAAACTTTCTTTTACTCATAATATTGCCAGTAATGGAAATTAAAATAGGAAGAAGTTATCAAATCATCAAACGGCATAGGTCTTCCGTTTCAATAGTAATTCTGATACTGGAATTAAATGCCTTTTAGATAATTAGTAAAGAGAACCGGTATCAGGAAAGTTAGTATCAGATGTACTGTATCATCAAGCAGTATCATAATTCAGTTGCTCACGTTTCTTAATTTGATTTTATAAAGAAACTGTTGAGCGAGACCCAGTAACATTTTAGGAATTCGGCCATGCCATTTTTGAAGGAACCATCCCGGCATTCAGCTGGAGTTATTTCTGGAAACCATGGAAAACCGCAATATGGATGGCCGGGCTGGGATCGAACCAATATCCTCCCGAATGTTACAGTGCTCGGTTTTAAGTGATTTTAGTGAAATTAAGTGCAGCCTCAGCAAGTTAATTGGATAAAAGCTGTCACCCCATATTAAACAAGAGTCGAATGCCATTGCCAGCGTTCGACCTAATTTCGCTATCAGAAATATTACATAAACTGTATGTTACTAGCAAACACTGATAATTCACATTTTTTTTTTTTTTTTTTTTTTTTTTTTTTTTTTTTTTTTTTTTTTTTAGCAGTTTAACGTCCCTTTTTAACAACGTGGTCTTTAGAGACGGGAAAGGATGGGGGCAAGGAATGGGAAGGAATTCGGCCATGGCCTTTTGAAGGAAGCATCCCGGCATTCACCTGGAGTGATTTGGGGAAACCATGGAAAACCCAAATCTGGATGCCCGGACGGGGATTCGAACCGCCGTCCTCCCGAATGCGAGGCCAGAACCTGATAATTCACATTTTTTGATGATGAACTGTGTCCACGATTGTCCTGGCTACGGTGTGATATAATTTAACCATGTCTCCTGAAGAGATTACACAGGTATGTGTGTCCCACTCCATGGAACCTCACATTAAGGAAAAAAATAAGCAGGAATACTTCAGTGCCTTAGCGAGACAAGCCTCTTTAATATCTCGTGTGAATTGTCCAAGACACGTTCTTACCTTACAACAAAACGTACATCTTTCGTACAAATAACAAACTTACTTTTAGCTACTTTCTTCATTGCACAAATAAGTGATTCTTACAACTGCTTCACACAAAATACAATGTTGTAAAATAATTTCTACCGCTGAAGCATCTGATCTAAGATTCTTGGTCTATGATACGGGCTGTAGTCATTGCAAATTTAAGTAATTCTAGTTAAATCATTATTGAGTTCTATTTCTCGGCTAAAATTGGACAGCATATTAGTCGAAAGTTTGGAGGCCGCGAAATAGGAGGCCGTAATATTGGATTAAAACGTTAAAAATCTGAAATAGTTATGAACTTGACTGTCAAAATCAGTGTGGAATAATTTTTAATGGTTTTAAATACACGAAGAATTTCCCGGAATCTGCGTCCAATTTGAAATGTTACAGTCATAAAAAGGTATTTTGATCAATGCTTTTATTAGAAGTCGCTCTCCCATTGAAATGAATCAAAAATCGTCGTATGACAGGAAACAATTTGCAAGTATTTCATAATTGGCACAAAAAATTAGGCAAAAACAAGGATTATATACGACGTCATACATTGTTTCCACGCTGCAGGGTTTCAGGTAATCAAGAATGTAGCGAATAAACATATATTAATTGAAAAATTGAAACCAATATTCGACTATTCCATAAACTACACATTTCGCGAACAAGAAATACACACACAGTACACAATTACACATTTGGCGAACAAGAAATACACACACAGTACACAATTACACATTTCGCGAACAAGAAATACACACACAGTACACATTTCGCAAACTTGTGGTAACACTTCACTTCCTCTATTAGTACGTAGTAAGACCTGGTAGTAGATATAAAATGCTAGGTGGCAACAAGGGTATGCGGCCGTAAAACCATAGATACAAATTCGACTATGTCAATGATTAATTAAACTCATCAAAGGGAGGCTACCCCTATTATTGATATTGGAGAAAAGACTCAATACGCCTGTTTGTGATGGCGATCGGGTTTTTTATTTTACCTATGAGTTCCCAAATTTCCGGAAAGCCTTTTAGGTAGCTACATAACAGTGACATCTAAAATCAGTATATATATATATATATATATAGTATATACAGGGTGGGGCATTTCATATGTTTTCTGGAAATATTTCGGAAAGAAAGCATTTTAACAAACAATAACCCATATAAAAAATAATCGTACAGCAGGGGGCTACAATTATGTGATATTGGTTTTTTCACAGGTGGCGCTGTTGTCGTTACAATAAGGTCAACTTAATTCTTTTAAATGGGAACCCCTATTTTTTTTTTTTTTTTGAAGATTCCGATTCCTCATGAAAAAATAAAAATAGTTTGCTTAACTCACTTTTCTGTTAGCCTCACAGATGGCACTGTAATGGAAGGTAATTTTAAAGGATATGACGAGGCTTGGAACATCAAAACATGACGCCGGACAAGTCTGGCAATTAGTCGTAATTTTGATTTGACGGTAGCTCCATCAGAATGGTGCGACTTACAATGCGGAAAAAGTTGAAATGGTTCTTGTGTACGGTGAAGCATACTTACATCTAACATAATTTTTAAACAGGGATTATTATAGACAAAACGATTTATTTTGGCGTTACCGTGGTGTGCATTAATACATACTATTCGTTGAAAGGATTCCTAATTAATACTGCACTGCACATCTTAAAAAAATGGAATAGGTTCTACCTATTTCATATTAAAATTATATATATATATTGCTCGGGCAGTGCGAGTTGCAACGTGTAGTGGCATTGCCTGATTCTTACTACCTGGCGTCAAAATACGTCAAATATTGATTTTTGCTCTAAGGGATAATCAGGTATATTATAGGAGGTAGGTACCCTGATTGGGCGAGGACTCACACTTTGCGGTTTATTTGTTTTTTTTTTTTTTAATTTCATCCCCCCTCCCCAAAAGGGCTCTACATTCTATTCTGTTTTTGTCTCTGTCACATTAGCTATTTTGTATCTTCATCACTTGTTAAAAATAATAGTTTGTCACATGTCACGTCGCCTGTCTTATCGGGCATAATAAATCTTTCGGTCGCGTTCCAAACCCGTGGGTTAAAATGTTGCAGTGACGTACAAGTGGAAAATACCGCCACCCAGTTCTCACGGGCTGGAGTAAACACCCCGACAGACTTCGGCGGCGTAAACAAGCTTAAACCCAACTCGTATTAATGCTTAGAAGTTGTGCTTCATTCTCCTCAGTAGCAACAAACTTGTACAATTTTTCTCTTCGACTGCTAGCTGGCGATAACACAAGTGCCGGATTGTTAGTAACGAGATTGTGGAAGCAGACAGAATACCTTCATCTCTGATGACTTTCGTCTTCAGAGGATTTGTTCCAATCTGGCTTTACGCTTGTGGTTCTACGCCTCGTCGACGTCGTGGTCATTAGGGGCGGCAAAGGACTGGGGGCAAGAAAATGGAAGGAATTCTGCCATGGCCGTTTGGAACAACTATACCGGCAATTGCCTGAAGTGTTTTAGGGAAACAATCAAAAACCGAAATCTTCATGGCAGATCGGAGATTCGAACCAGCGTCCTCCCGAATTCATTTTTCCAATCAATAACCGCGGAAGTCTTGCAGACTTTTTTGAGTGTATACCTCCGAACTTGGTTGCTTAATTGTCAGATCCTGCCTTGAAATTATTAACCCTTAATTGATGAGAACAAAATTTATCCCCTATTTCTTTTTAACTATCATTGCAGTTGAGCTGCCCTGTACGTCGACAATATGTTCCTCATATCAATTTGACATATGAGTGCTTAACGCTCGAACATGGCAGTCTGGAGGACTTGGTTTCGATCCCAGATTGAGCTATACAGGTTTCGGTTTTTGATGGTTTCCTCTAAATGGTAAGTACCTTTGTAAATACCATAACATATATCCTTCTCGTTTCTTTTCCCCCGATTCATCGTGTAAGGCCAGTAATGCCAATTCTATCGATCTATAGAATAATAAATCTATAATTCGGCTTGCTCTATCTGTCACTTTTTCCAGGCATAAATCGAGAACTACAGAACCAGTTTGGGTGAGATTTTCAGAGTCTCGAAGCTTTATTCTAACTTAAAATCTGATATATGTCTTATGACCCTACGTGAACCCAAACAAGAAATATAAATCGTTCGTCCTGATAACAGATGGGTGCCACAGATCTCACTACATCATAGATGAACACAAATTTTTACAAAGATCATACTATAACACAGATAAACTCTACACTCTTTGGATTCTGATAGTATTTTTTTTTTTACTACATAACTGGTCATTAATTTTTTCAGTTTTCTGAAATATAATACGTTGGAACACACAAAAATTAACAGATCATGAAGAGTAACGAAATCGAGGGATTTATTTTACGCTAACGGTTATAATGATACAACATTATAAACGTTTATGCTTTGCTGCAATTAGCAGAAATACAAAAGGAAAATGCTGGCCTGTAATAATGTGAGATTTGACAATTTACAGAGTTTCTTGATGGACGGCAAATGATGAATTTCTAACTTAAAACCGAACTGCATAAGAGGTTTAGAAAAAAAAAAGTTCTTGATTTCTGATTTATGCAACTTAGGTCAAGACATACTCATTTTGTCCCTAATGTTTTCTTATCACTCTCTCTCCAACTTTCTCCCTAGAAACCTCTAAACATCTCTCCCTATTACGTAAAGGGGGAGAAGTCGTACCACCCACGGCTTGGCACCAATCCACGGCTACCAACTGCCTGCCAACAAAGTTGCTCTCGGGAGATGTTTATCAGGCGGCTAGGATGTCCACTCTGATTTGTGGCGAGTTCTTTTTTTCTTTTTTAACCCCCTTCCGCGCTGAATCAACCCACCGAGGGATTGGCACCGTGCCGGAGAACGAAAGAGAATTGCCAGCTTGCACGCGCGCAAGGAACTCGCGATATAGGAGTACAAGATCTCGTAATTTACCGCAAATAAATTAACTGAAAGACTGATTTAAATGTCACTGTTACCAGATTTCCTCCCTCATGTAGCTGTATGTGTTTGGTAGAGTCGTATTTGTGTAAGTAAACACGTAATACTTTTAAAAGAGGAATAAAGTTGCTAGTTGCACTGCACATAAAGTATTTTTGACCCTATAACTGCCTGTCTGACTGGTTCGGACTCCACTGTAGGTACACTTTACCCAATAGGATTACTGGGTTAGGTTAGATAAGGAGGAAGGGAACTAGACACCCTTCGTTACCGTGGTAAGCATACCACCTACTGGAGGCTCCAGCCAACTTTCGGGTTGAATACCAAGCTTAATTTAACTTCTTGACTCACTTCACAATAGATAAATGTTGGGTTATGCATGGCCGCTCAAGTTTATTCGTTACATAAGGTTGCAGTTAAGAAAGAAGAATAGAATTGTGTTCCTGGGCAGGGAAGAGTATTACATGTGGTCACGTACATTACTAGTGGCACAATGGTTACAGACGAAAATTGTCGACACTTTACTCCTTGCTGACGTACCGTGCGTGGTGAGTGAGTGGTTATCGCTCTGGTCTCGCATTCGGGAGGACGGCGGTTCGAATCCCCGTCCAGACATCCAGATTTGGGTTTTCCTTTGTTTCCCCAAATCACTCCAGGCGAATGCCGGAATGCTTCCTTCAGAAAGGCTATGGCTGAATTCCTTCCCGTTCCTTGTTCACAGTCCCAGCCCACCTCTAATGACTTCGACGTCGACGAGGCGTAAAGCCAGCCACTTGCTGATGATGTGCACATTGGACAGATACCTGCAGGAAAGCTGAACGCACTACATTATACGTGGGATGTAAAGCTGTCAGTCCCTTTACATTTTAGTATCAAGAGACACTGCTTTTTCCCCGAGATTAGACGCAATTCGTTGGGACAATTTCTCTGGTCCTGTATACCTTGTAAAACCACTCCATACTTAGCGGGTTTTAGTGATTTAAGAAAATTTGCGGATTTTCACTGTCGAAGGGATGTTATTTGCTCTACAGAATAAGTTCCTAAAACTTGTTTATACTTTCCTATAACACACTGCAAATCTGGTTAGAAATCTAGGTGTACTTATAACGCCAGCACAATATATATACTCCCTGTAGTGAAAAATCCTGAATATTTCAATCTGAATGTTGACTTACACAGCTATAATACTTGGAACAAATATATCGTTCACAAAGATAAAAAACATTGTCAATTGTACAGACAGAAACAGCATTCACTTTAATTTCTTTATCCAATGTTCTACTAGAGGAAATAAAATGTTACCATCGAAAACCTTGTAAATTTAAACTCGGAATGAAAGAGATTTGGTTCAGAGACCATTTTACTCTGTTAAGGAATTTTCTTCAGGGAATCTGATAATTAACAATAACTGAGAAAATATGGAAGGGAGTAAGTGACAAAGTTGTTCACAATCACTGGTGTGGTATATGGTTTTACTTTGTGCTAAAATCGTATAAAATTGTAGTAGTTACATTATGTGTAAATTGCATTCAAATGTAGCACCCAACATGGGATGATATGTATTAGCAGTCAACACTTATAATCGATTATACTAATGGGTTTTTAAGTAATTAACTCGCTATCAAGTGTTGAAAACATTATTGGTTTTTTAATAACTGTATGTACTGTTCCATATTGGCGAAGCTGTTTTCCCATTTGATCAATGTGAACATACACTGTTCAGCCAAAACATTATGACCACGTGCTTATTAATGTGTCGGTCCATCTTTGGAGCGCAATACAGCAGCGATTCGGCATGGCATGGATTAGAAAAGACCTTGTTAGGTTTCCGGAGTTGTCTGACATCGGATTTCTATGCACAGGTAACGCAATTCCCCCTAAATTACAATCCAGTGGTATATGGGCGCGGTACCCGGGAACGAGCATCTCTGAAAAAGGCGTGACTTATTGGCTGTTCAACTGCTACTGTAGTGAGTATCTATGCAGAGTGGTTGAAGGACGGTGAAACCCCAACTGGGCGACAAGGTAGTGGATTTCCACTCCTCATCACAGAATGTGGAGGCAGGAGACTTGACCGCTATGTAAATCGTGATAGGCGGTCATCTGTGGCATATCTGACAGCAGAGTACAATGCTGGAGCAGGCACAAGTGTTTTGGACCCTATCCCATCCACAACCCGGTCCATAATTTAAGGGAATTTCGTGACCTGTGCGTAGACATCTGGTGCCACGCAACTCCGGAAACGTAACAAGGACTTTTCGCATCCATGGCACGCCGAATCACTACTGTATTGCGCTCCAAAAATGTACCAACACACTAATAAGCAGATAGTCAATGTTTTGGCTGAACAGAGTATGTAATTTAATCCAATGAAAGGAGGACCAAAATATTGTTGGAGGAGCCGACCAGGCCGTGGGTCGAAGACTTACGTACAGTCGCTTTAGCCAATGGACTGAGAAGTGGCATAGAGAAGGTTGTTGATGTAGTGTGTGGGAAGCTGCCTTTAAGTGGTCGTATGGCTATGTTATCGAATTGACTAATTATGTACAGATAAACGTCTGCACTGCTTGGATGTTGCCCAGTACGCCTCGGCGTTGTTTCAAGGTTAGGTAGCGGTCCTTGTAGGCGGGTGCCATCTCAGTCACTTACAATGTAGCGGCTTGCAAGTAAATTACGATCCTGTAGAGCCGCATGCAGTCGCAGCAAGAGAAACCAGTTTGATGTGATCAAACTATCAGCCAAAGCCCACATAGCCTTCTACTCGAAGGCTGGTTGGACCTCCCTACGGAGGCATACTACGAGGGTGAGTCAAATGAAAACCTTAAATATTTTTCAAAAATATTATTTACTGTGCAGAAGTGGTACAAAGCTGTATCACTTTTCAACATAATCTCCCCCACGCTCAATGCAAGTCCTTCAGAGCTTACAAAGTGCATAAATTCAATTTAAAAAAAATTCTTTTGGTAGTCCGCGCAACCACTCATGCACCGCGTGGCGTACCTCTTCATCAGAACGGAACTTCTTTCCTCCCATTGCTTCTTTGAGTGATAGAAACATATGGAAATCACTTGGGGCAAGGTCTGGTGAGTATGGTGGATGAGGAAGACACTCAAAATACAGGTCTGTGATTGTTGCAACTGTTGTACGGGCAGTGTGGGGCCTTGGATTGTCATGTTGCAAAAGGACACTTGATGACAGCAATCCACGTCGTTATGATTTGATTGCAGGCCGAAGATGATTTTTTAGGAGATCTTTGTATGATGCACTGGTGACAGTGGTCCCTCTAGGTATGTAATGCTCCAAAATGACGCCTTTTTCGTCCCAAAAGAGAGTCAGCATAACCTTCCCTGCTGATGGTTCTGTTCGAAACTTCTTTGGTTTTGGTGATGAGGAATGGTGCCATTCCTGGCTCGCTCTCTTCGTTTCGGTTGGTGGAAGTGAACCCAGATTTCGTCCCCAGTAACGATTCTTGCAAGGAAGCAATCACCTTCTCGTCCAAAGTGCCGAAGTAGTTCTTCACAAGCATCAACACGTCGTTCTCTCATTTCAGGAGTCAGCTGCCGTGGCACCCATCTTGCAGACACTTTGTGAAACTGGAGCACATCATGCACAATGTGGTGTGCTGAACCATGACTAATCTTTACACATGCTGCAATGTCATTCAGTGTCACTCGGCGGTTTTCCATCACTATGGCTTCAACTGCTGCAATGTTCTGTGGAGTCACAACTCGTTGTGCCTGACCTGGACGAGGAGCATCTTCCACTGAAGTCACACCATTTGCGAACTTCCTACTCCATTCGTAGACATTCTGCTGTGACAAACATGCCTCACCGTACTGAACCTTCATTCTTCGATGAATTTCAATACGTTTCACACCTTCACTACTCAAAAACCGAATAACAGAACGCTGTTCTTCCCTGGTGCAAGTCTCAAGTGTGGCAGCCATCTTTATACTGATACTGCGACGGTATTTGTGCATCTGCACTATGCTGCACCTACAGGCCATTCTGCACGCTGCTTGTAGCATGCTTAACAGGATAACTGTGCGAAATTTCGATTTTTTATTACAAATTTAAGGTTTTCATTTGACTCACCCTCGTAAGTCTGGTATCAGAGGTAGGACCGCCAGTTCCTTTCCTTCTTACCTAACCGAACTCGGTAATGCTACCGGCTAAAAGCGACATGTACTTCAACATAGAATCCGAACTACGGAAGCGTTCTGGCGTACTGTACATTACACAGCTAGCTTTGCCAGAGTTGTAGGTCAGGCTGAGAGTCTCCGAAAATGCTCGCCGAGACAGGGATTCTAACCGAAGACCTTCCGAACTGCAGTCAGACGCCTAAACCTGTGAGCCACCAAACCACTCTACTGCTATCAGAGCCATGGTAAATTAGGCGCAGTGAGATTCTAAGAACAAGATCCTCTTATTCTAAAGAAATACTTCTCAACTCGGGACGCTAAGGTCATAGAACTACGAATCAGTGTTTTACAAACAACTTGATCTTGAATAAGATCGCCAATTGTGATTATTTGTTTTGACCTAGGACCCAGACTTGGTAGCTGCCCACAAGATAATTACTCATTCATGACTGCTTTCTTTGAAAATTTAACTGTGGTGATTTCTCCTTGGGGGGTGTCCATAAACTACGTAGCTCCATTTTGGTCTTCTAAGAACATCCTCCTCCTTTCCCCCTCCCCCCCCCCTCCGTTGCCTGTTGTGGCTTTTGTTTCTACCCACTGTAACAGCCTTCATACCTGAACTTTAAATAGAATTGTATTTAATGCAGTATTTGTAGTGAGCTTAAGTTTGCTTGAATATGATCTGGTATGGTTGTTTTGTAATTTCTTGTAAATCAGTGTATATAGACTTTATTTTGTGAAAAAAATTGTTTAAAGCTCATTTAATATGTTTTTAGAATCTAATTGTGCAAGAGAAATGCTTAAATGTGTGTAATTCCAAGTAGTAATGCAAGTTACGATGTCTATAGGACAATTTTCTACAGTTTAAAATGATTTCTGTAAATAATTTTGTGTTTGAATATATTTAATTTCCATTTCTGACCATTTTGTAATGATGTTAAGTGATTATGTATTAATTTTGATTGTTTTTAATATGTTTAATTGTTTGGGTAATTGTTAATGTTCGAGAAATATCTCGCGGAAGCTTTTGAAGTGTTCGGGAAATTTCGATAGAGCCTATATAAAGAAATCAGCAGGACAGTTAGTTTTAGTCTTACAGATTCATTTTGCAACTGCCAAGAACAGCGTCAGTAGTATCTCTGGATTCTATCTTTGCATGTAAACAATATCGCTGACGTTGTTTTCAAAATAAACAGATATGAAACTGAAATTTATGGTGGACTACTTAATTACTACATAAATTAACTCACCAAGACTCTGACACCACCCTTCCCCTGCATGGCACGTAGCGTTTTTTCCTATTGGTTCCAGAATACACTTTTTACTGTTTTCTCTTGTCAGACTATCGTAAATTACATACGGAGACAATTAAATGACGGAAATACATATTCACATGCTGTTGTGTGTTCTGTACCTTATTTTAACTGACAAATAATATGAATGAAAAGCAACGCGGCTTGGCTTGGAATCCCCCACGTAGCCTTGTGTATCATTCTACGAAGCTCCTCCACCCCCTTAGGCCGAGCTACGTAGTTTATGGACGCTCCATTATCTTCCCCATTATTATAATTAAGGGTGCGTCCATTAATGACGTGAGGTGTTTTTCCGAAATTCCGGACCCCTCCTCCCCCCTCGGTCGACTTTCGCGTCATTTGTAGAGGATTTTTTACAGTCCTGCAAGATTTTCAAAACCTCACGTAAGATTCCCGTTGACTCCCCCCTCCACTTTCGTGAATTTTTATGAGATTTTGCCGGACGCCCCCTCCCCCCCCCCCGCCCATATTTCACCTCACGTAATTAATGGACGTCCCCTAAATGCACTTGTTTTGAGTCTGATGTATTTTCAGTGTGGTATGAATGAAAAATGAAGGAAGGTATAAGATGAAACCCGGTGACAGCCCATTCAGGTCAACTCTTCCGAAAGACACCTGCGGTATCGCCAAACTTAATGTTCTCAACCGACACACGGATCAACATAAACAGTGCCACATGTCCTCAATCCATACGCACTGTGGATAAGTTTGGGATTTGACACAGTACTTTGGCGCACTATCTCGTGATTAGGAATTGTGCACCCCTGCGTGTCCTACCCTGCCAGCAACGTTCTGACGAAATTTTCTCACTCCCCCAGGACTCAAACCAGATAACACCGTATCAGGCGCCGGACATCCGAAGCAACCTGTGCGAAAGAGGCGGACTATATTGTCAATAACAGGAAGTTAATGAACAGTAGTGTTCCTGCAGCTTAATCATCGAAATTTGACTTTCCCTGATCTGATGCTTTCTGCAATATATTATTCCATTTATGCATATATCTACTATATTTTCATTTGACTGCTTATTTCCCGTCGTTTCTTTTTCTGTGTCCTTCTGTCTATTAGACAGAGAGGACATTTAAGATTCTCCTCAAGCATTTCCTCTGCCTCTGGCATCCATCTCTCCTCCTTTCTGGTCACATGGTGAAACTACTGTTACCTCTTCTTCCGGTCTTCCTATGGTTAACCAATTTATACTTCTCCGATACTTTTTCCATTGTCTTAAGTTTCCTTATGATGTTTCTCGTGTGACGCACTTAAAGAACCAAGTAGACCGCTAACGACGAGTCAAATCCACTTTCAGTCACCCAGATTTCGATTTTGTATATTTTCTGGTAATCACTTCAGGTGAATTCAAAGATGGTGTCTTCGAAAAGCCATGGCCGAATTCTTTCCCATTCTTTGCCCCAAATCACCGCGCCTCGAATGATTTCGTCGGTGACGAGGCGTAAAGCCTGAAGCGAAAATTAAAAGTATAATGAAATAGGTTTGTAGTCGTCTTAAAGGGTCGCATCCAATAACCGCTAAATATCATAAAAAAAGAAGTTGTTGTGGGATATAAAACTACTGCCGTAAGGAGTTTCAGTAATCACAGACAGCAAGGTCGCAGGTGTAGTTCATTCCAAAAGATGCATCTAATGAATTCTCACAATAATTTCAAAGCATCTGTCAGAAGAAGATACAGTACTAACTAGAGTATTTGGAAGAAGCTTAAAGGTTCAGAGGTCATACTAAATAATTGTACATTTTCTATTAATGGTCCAAAATCGTTTGATAGGTTTCTTATGCAAGCAAATCACCACCTCCTATTATACCTTATATCCATTATTACTGCTTTTAATTCATCTACCAACTATGCTCTACTTCAATTAATTTTTTTTTTTTTTACTGTCATCAATTTTTTGACTGGTTTGATACTATCATCAATTGCGATGATTACATGGCTTCGGAATACCCTTAGGACCTTTAATGCAGTGATTTCCCGTGGTCTTCTGCATCCCCATGCCGTTGGTCGTATTTGATTCATCCATCTTTATGGACCGTTTCCAACCCCAAGGGCAAGAGGGTGTCCTGGAGCGCTTTCCACCCTTCCGGCCTCCTTTAGGGTCACTCCTTATACCGGAAATCTTTCAGTCGCCAGAGCCTCGTCCGTGCAAACAGGATGCACCACGTAAAGGAGAACTTTGGTTGGAAGAAGATATAATAGTCTCTCCCAGACTCCTAAACCCCTGGCGGTTAATATCCCACTTTTTTCTCTCTCACTTTTGCGAGTTCATTCATATACTTGTCTTCGTAATCTGTCATTTTCTATCCTTTCCATACCACGTTTTTCTCAGTCCCCATACTTTACTCGTTCAACATCTCTCTTACAGTTGCTCTCATCACAGGTGACGGTACAGTCCTTCGTGAAATAGCAGGTAATTTTATAATCGTGGATAAACATAAGAAAAAATTATCAAAGTCATAACAGATCCGTGTTTCATTTTTCTCAGGTTTAATCGCGACATTTACCATACGAAATGCTTTAAATTCAACTTTATCCCCGGCGGAGATAAAGCGTCAAGCAGTCCATGTATTGAGTGTGCAGACGTGGTGTCTCTGTATATGGGGGCGAGGTCAGATGGTCTCTCTCTCTCCGTCGAGTCCGAGAGCGTAATCGGACGTACAAGACTCTTGCATTTAGCTACGACGCGAGAGTAAATATGTCCGCCAGCCACAAGTGAAGGCAGAACTCGTAACCACGACGGAATGGGCAGCGACGAAGGAAAACACTTTTTGCTCTTCACGGCTTCAGATATGACGACATCAACTGTATCGAGACCAGATGTCATCAAGAGAAAGAAACTGTTCTTTCTATCTCAGTTTCTATAAGTAAGATACTTATCTGTTATCATTTTCTACTTTGATTACAGCGAAACGAGCTATCTACACTTTGTCCCAAACGCTTTTAACAGAGATCCTTCCTTTCTATAAGTTTGGACAGTAAACTATGATATTCTAAAAACAGTCGCAGTCTTCGTTGCATCAATGGTATTTTTTTTTTTTTTTCTTTAACTGGTTTACGTCTCTCAACAGCGAGGTCTTTTGAGACGGAAAAGGATGGGGGCAAGGAATGGGAAAGAATTTGGTCATGGCCTTTTTTAAGGAAGCATCCCGGCATTTGCCTGGAGTGATGTGGGGAAACCATGGAAAACCCAAATCTGGATGCCCGGACGGGGATTCGAACCGCTGTCCTCCCGAATGCGAGGCCAGAACGCTATCCGATACACCACCACTCTCGGTGCTACATCAATAAAATCTTCCTACTTTCATCTATCGCAAATAATATAGTCTTTGTCTCGTCAACCAATTTCTGCAAATCACAACGTTTGTAGATTTACCTCATCAAAATCGATAAGCACCGTCTATAAAGTAAATCTGAGACATGTAAAGTTATTAGGGTAAAAAGCGAATTCGTTTTTTCGAAAGGTAAGGCTTAGATTGAAGTAAATTTAAGACTTCTAGAGTTTTCTTTAAATCTGAAGGGAAAAGATTTATCTGCGAATGAAATTTAAGCTTTCTACAAGTACGACAACTACCATAGAGTTTTGAATAACGCTCGGATATTGTATTCGGAATAGTGCTGGTCCGAAATCTTGTCGATCCACCAAAATTTTCGATTTCCACCGTTTTCAAAATTTACTTCAGATCGAATTCCATCCCGTTCCTTGCCCCCAATCCATTTCTGCCACTAGAAATCTCGACGTCATTAAAAACAAAGAAAATTTATACATTCATATACAGAAAATGTAATGTGCAACGTGAACTAACTCAAAACGACGTAGCAAATACTCGCTGATTAGAGTGAGTTTAAATGAAAGCGGACAATATTGTAGCTGTGTTGCCGCGAAAGCTTACCTATCTAATATCGTAGCTGTTAGCATCAAAGTATAGTGAAGTGCGCATGCGAAGAAAGTTAAGTGTGAATGCGCAGAACATTAAGCGCGCATGCGCAGAACGTTAATTGAGCATCCGCAGAACATTAATTGTGCATGCGCAGAACGTTACGTGAGAATGCGCAGAATGTAAACTGTGCACGCACAGAACGTTCAGTGTGCATGTGTGGAACGTTAAGTGCACATAGGTAGAAAGTTAAGTGCGCATGCGGATAACGTTAAGTGTTCATTCGCATAGCGTTAATTTTACATGCATAGAACATTAAGTGTGCATGCGTGGAACGTTAAATGCGCATGCGCAGAACATTAGGTGTGCATGCGCAGAACATTAATTGTGCATACGTAGAACGTTAAGGGAGCATGCGTAGAACGTAAAGTGCGCATGTGCGGAACGATAAGTGTGCATGCATAGAACGTTAAGTGCGCATGCGCAGAACGTTAAGTGCGCATGCGCAGAACGTTAATTGAGCATCCGCAGAACTTTAATTGTGCACGCGCAGAACGTTACGTGCGAATGCGCAGAATGTAAACTGTGCACGCAGAGAACGTTCAGTGTGCATGTGTGGAACGTTAAGTGCACATAGGTAGAAAGTTAAGTGCGCATGCGGATAACGTTAAGTGTTCATTTGCATAACGTTAATTTTACATGCATAGAACATTAAGTGTGCATGCGTGGAACGTTAAGTGCGCATGCGCAGAACATTAGGTGTGCATGCGCAGAACATTAATTGTGCATACGTAGAACGTTAAGTGAGCATGCGTAGAACGTAAAGTGCGCATGTGCGGAACGTTAAGTTCGCATGCGCAGAACGTTAAGTACGCATGCGCAGAACGTTGTGGCGCATGCTCACTTGACGCGTAGCGCTAACAAATTTCTCCCTACCACTTCCGAAAAAAATGTCGCACTGGGCGAGTAAATCATCATCATCGATTTCCCGCAGCTACAGCATGTAGTAGTGACGTCATAGAGCTGTTGTGAAGCTGGTGATCGATTGGGCTGTAGACAACAGAGCATGTGGATGTTCGAATTACCATAAAACGCCAGACACTTGTGACTGAGGGCCCGACCTTAAGGTGCCTCCGCTCGCTCGCTCAAGAAGCAGTAAAACAGTTTTATGGCGTGCGGGATGGCTTCAGAGCAGTGAGCCACGGCAATTGAAAGCGAGAGTCGTTCACTCGGCCACAAAGTCGGCGCAAGACGACACAGATTAGGGCAACCGCAACGAGCAGCAATTACTGTCAGTGTTAATTACTACGCCAATTTCCGCACACACCTGCTTGGTTTTTACACTCACGTTTACTCGAAACTCTACTACTCTTTTAGGTATACTGATCAACACCTCCATCGATAATTCATACCAGTCTTTAACTCTCTTGGGTACGTAGGAAAACTTTCTCAAAACACCTTTCCTGTAATCTGATGCTTATTTATATGTACTGTCCTCTCTACCAGCTATCGTTTATCTATACTAATATTATAAATGCGAAAGTAACGCTGTCTTTGTTACGTTTTCACGACCAAAGAGCTAAACCAATCTTGATGAAATTTGACAAAGAAATAATATGTATCATAAGGAAGAATATAGGATACTTTTTTTCTGGATAAATATAATCATTGTTGTGAAAATTTTAATAATAACCAAACGGTGACTTATAGGCGGATAGCGTGTGCAATTGTATCAGTCACTCAGTCTTTATTTCTCTCGCAGTTAGCTTGTGTATGACTTGTTTATAAATTTCATGTTGAGGCCCATCTTATTACATAGTACATATGTAGATTTTATCCTAATCTAGCTATAACATTTAAGTCCACGTGGAATTCACGGCTAACAGCAAGTACTATAATAATCTGGAAGCGAGCTGAGTCTACATGTTCCATTTGTCTAGGCATCATGCAAAAACTATCCCACGAATGTGGATGGGGTTTTCTCAGTTTGAAACATTATGGTCCAGCTTAAAATCTGCGGCATGTCTTACGACTCTAAGTGAGAAGAAAGCGGAACAAGAAATGATAATTCACTCGTACCGAGAACAGATAAGCGACAGAGATCACACCGTATCTTAGATAAACACTCCTATACTAGATACCCACCAAAGATCACGGTACAACAGAGATAAACAATCCTCCCTTCGGTTTCTGATAATATTGTTTTTTTGGCAGTGTAACTTTATTTATTTAGTTAGTTTTCAGAAATCCCTATGGCTCAGTTCGCTGCAACACAGTGCCTTGCATGGGATTAGCTGTTTCGAGTACAAAGCATGGAATAATTTTCGTTAAATCTCAAACCATCCCACAGTTGGTATGGAGTGAAGGCATACGGCTATGCTGATGGAGATTTATTCGTCAAATGGGGACTTGCTTGGTGGTCCACAGTGGTGTGTTTTGGAAGAGTAGGCTTTCCAGCACCATATTTCACTACTCCTACTGGTGAAGGCAACGAGAAACCTTCCCAGTACATCTTCGCCTGGACGTTACCATGGAAGGGTAAACTTGGTACACGGTTATAGCACCCAGAGTAAAAAAGAAATAAAATTATATCACACATTTGACAGTAATTTCTTAACCTGCCTTATAGTGGCTTCCTTAATGAACACATTTCTTCTATCATTATTCTATTTGCTAGTATGCTCTTCATATGCTTCTAAAACTACCATCTGAACCGACATTCTCCTCCACGCCTAAGATTTGGCTGCACGGTTTTTACGTCCATCTGTTATTTGATTGAAATGCAATTTTTATGTATAGGCCATAATTATTAGTGGCAGAATACAATTCTGCCGGGTTGCCTATCCAAATAAGGCCGCAAGAATTTTTAATATGTTTTTTAAATTTCAAAAAATTTCTTTAATTGTTTTGTAAATAAATTATAATTCTTTTCAAAGAGAGACATCTAAAAAGCTTAAAAAATTTGGGTGGCCGCAAGTAGGTGTTGCCAGCAGTTATTTTTTATTTTATTTTTTAACTGCTTAACGTCTCTTAACAGCGAGGTCTTTAGAGACGGGAAGGGGTAGGGGGCAAGGAATGGGAAGGAATTCGGCCATGGCCTTTTGAAGGAAGCATCCCGGCATTTGCCTGGAGTGATTTGGGAAACCCAAATCTGGATGCCCAGACGGGGATTTGAACCGCCGTCCTCCCGAATGCGAGGCCAGAACGCTAACCGTTACACCACCACACTCGGTGAGAGCAGTTAAAGTTAGCGCACCATATCGTCTGACAGATCGTGTAGTGTGCTAAATCTCTCTCGCCCATACTTGCGGCAAATTTTACATAGGCAACCGAAACTTTTTATGTTATTTTCATGTCTCTCTTTTTGACATTAATTATAATTTATTAAAAAAAACGACAAGTGAACGAATTTTTTGATATTTAAAAAAAATTAAAAATACTTGCGGCCATATATTAATATCATTCCGGCACAATCGTATTGTGTTACCAATAATTATACATAAAAACAGAATTTTAATCATATAACAGATGAACGTAAAAATCATGCAGCCAGTACTTGGACTGCGTCTGGCAATTTATATTTCTGTTTTCCATGGTTCCCCGAGTCACTCCAGGCGAATGCCGGATGGTTCCTTCAACAACCATGGCTGAATTCCTTCCTATTCGATTTCGTTTCACCTTCGTTTCTCACCTCTAATGACCTCGAGGTCAGCGAGACTGAAAGCGATAATTAAAATTTATTACATCCTGTTTCATTGATCCACTTTTTACTTTATTCATCTTCCTTCTGATAATATACATTCAAAAATCGGAGTGTGCAATACTTGAAACTGGTATATCGGGCTGTTTCTTATGTTGTTGTAGTATCATGCTTTTGTTTTGAATGTTTCTCTCGTTGCAGCTGGCCTAAATTTCATATTTCTGGTGAAGGGGATATCTGCTGTAGCGTAACTTACTAAGTACTTAAATCCGTCCAGCCGTTTACTTTATTTATGTTAAACTCTTGTTCCGAATTAGAAGTAACACTGAAAGTTGTGTTTATCTGATATTTTAAAATGACCATCAGTTCTCACAAAACGTACAGGTTTTTATTTTCTATTGCGCTGTTGCATTATTTACAACGCCTAGTATGAAAGGCACACAGTTGAGTCGTTATGTATCTAAGTAATAATAGAGATGAACATTGAACAAAGTGAAATTTAGAAGACGTAAGCCACATTTAATATAGGTATACATAGCTGATTAACACCCGCCAATGTGGCACAGCATGCTGAGGCGCCGCATACTGTATTGGCGAGGTACAATGAGACATCAAGATTCATAAACTACACATTCCACAAACAAAAAATATATTTTTTAAATTTATTTATTATGGCTTTAGCCAAGGGCTAATATACCAGGTACATTGTGCATAAAAGGTTAACAATAAAATGACACCTTATGTTTTTTTAAAATTTATAAACAATTAATTTTACCGCTTTCTTGTTGGGAGAAACAAAAGTTCTCCTTAGGAATACAACGTAATGTATATGTAAACGAGGGGTGACCAACCTCATGCATCCCACCTTGGATATTTTTCCGGCCCTCGAGATTCATCACACTTTTACAAAATATTTTTTATATTTTATTTTTAGTGTTATATATTTCATTACAATGTGCGTTTATTATCATTATTATTATTATTATAGTATCTATGTTTACATAACAACTCATGTTTCAATTTTTCACTAAAAAAAAATGTCTCTAGTGGGGATATTTAATTTTATATGTGGCCCGCAGAGTTATGATGCACTTCTGAAGTGGCCCGCAAGATCATTTTGGTTGGCCACCCCTGGTGTAGACCGTCCTCTAAAAGCCGCGTTCCCACGATCTCTTGTAACGGAGGCGAGACGGGACGGGACGGGACGGATACTCAACAACAGGCCATGGCAACAGGGCCGCCTCTGCTAGCGGGGACAAGACGCAGCTACACACTCTGAGACGGTAAACATCACAGGCGTGCGTAGTGGAGCGGGGCAGGAAGTTCTATGTCGTGGTGGAAGGAGCTGCAAGCCAGTTCAAATCAATTGAAGTAGGCGTACCCCAAGGTTCGGTCATAGCTCCAATACTATACACCATCTATACAAATGACATAACCCACCAACCAGGTGGAGAATTAGGCATTTATGCCGATGACACGACGGTCTAACGATCCACCAGCAGCCAAAAATTCATCGCACGGAAACTCTCGCAACACCTAGAACTCATAACACTCTGGTGTAACAAATGGAAAATTAAAATCGATGCTGACAAATTCCAAGCGATCATGTTCACCACAAAAAGATCTCTTCCCGACCAACACGTGTTAATCGGCGGCAAAGACCTCCCGTGGCGAGACGCAGTCACATATTTAGGCATTAAAATGGACAAAAAGCTGACTGGGAGCAATGCAATACCGCCACAGCTAGACTCACCAAACTTTACCCCCTCGTCAAAGGAAACGGCCTACAAAGAAAAACAAAAATGCAAATCTACAAATCAGTAATCTGACCAGCGCTACTATATGGTTCGGACTGGCAACTTAAGAAAATTCAAACCATTCAAAATAGATATCTAAGAGTCATAACAGACGCCCCCCGGTACATGACAAACGCACAAATACATAATGACTTAGGCATACAAAAAAATGACAGACTATATTAAAGACAAGTCTGGGAAACCATGGAAACCCCAAATCTGGATGGCCGGACGAGGATTCGAACCGCCGTGCTCCCGAATGGAGGCCGGAGCCTCCACTAGTGCTCACAGTATTTTGTAAATTTATTTATGGGTTTACGCCTCGCCGACATCGAGGTCATTAGAGGCGCGATGAGACAGGGGACAAGGAACTGGAAGGAATGCGGCCATGGCATTTTGGAGGAAGCATCCTCGCATTCACCAGGACTGATTCGGGAAAACCATGGAAAATCCAAATCTGGATGCCCGGACGGAGGCTCGATCCTGTGTCCTCCCGAATGCGAAGGCATGATGCCGCCTTGAATTTTACCTAACGAAGAAAGTATTTCAGTGCAACGGAATATTTCAATGAATATTTTCTCTACAACGGCGAAGAAGCACGTGTTACTGCTTACCACATTATACCCCTGATCATGTGCTTTTATCACACTCAGTATGAATCGAATCTGAATTTTACAACTTCCCCTTGTTAGTATGACGTGGCGGAAGGTGTAGAATGCTTGTGGTCAGCAGGGGCGTGCGACCGTAAAACCATAGCTCTAAATTTGCCCAGGCCAACGATGAATAAAACACAACGAAGGCAGCCGAACACAAAATGTTGGGGAAAGGTGGTGAAGCGGATAGGAAGCTGATTACCGTTGCAGTGAGACAGTTGATTTATTGCTTTACAATAATAGTGAATTGCTCAACTTTCTTCTTTCTCATACGGATTTATGGATTATATACCGATTCATAAGATGTAAAACGAATGCAATTAATGAAGTTATTCTCACAGTCGAATTGTTTGCTTCGCAGTATATATTTTCACAATCGGGCCGGGGATACCCTGGGTGTACATTTTATAGAGGAGACCGCTGTGCCATACGGAGTCGAAGGCTCGTGCTACGTCCAACAGGACGAGTGGGCAGTAGCCTCGACGGTTGAAAGTCGTCGTAGCGTGTTCGACTATGCGTAGCACTTGCTGGGTGGCGGAATGTTTCTTCTGGAAGCCGAACTGGAACTGTGGTATAATATTCTCGGATGAGATGTGGGCTTGAAGACGTTTCAGAAGAAGCCGCTCGAAGACCTTGCTCAGTGAGGGAAGCAGGCTAATTGGCCTATAGTTCTGTGGGAAGATGTCATTCTTCCCTGGCTTGGGTACGCCTACCACAGTAGCTTCTTTCCAACACCTGGGGTAGTGTTGTGTGCGGAGTATGGCGTTGAACAGTGCGGTGATGTGTTGAACCGCCGATGGTGGTAGGTTCCTGATTAGCCTGTTCCCCAGATTGTCTTTCCCGGGAGCCTTCTTTGGGTTGAGTCGAGCAATTGATCTTCTTACTTCTTCCGTCGAGATCTCCTCGAACACGTACCCGTCATCCTCAGCGGCTAAATAGCGTGCTAATCTCCTCCTGATGTTGGCGGACTCGTCTTCATCGTCATCCTGGGCTGGCCGGAACTGTTTTTCGAAGTGGTCTGCGAGGGCGTTGGCTTTATCCTCGTTGCTGTATACCAAGCCCCTTTCACCATGGAGCGGAGGCATACGCTTGCGTCGTTTGGTGAAGTGTCTGGTTGCTGACCAGAGATTTCCATCGCTTACATTGAGTGTGGCTAGGCGTGCTTCCCACTCCCTGTTACGGTGTGCCTGTAGGTCCGCTTTTAGTTCGCGCTGCAGGCGATTTAACAGACGTCTAGTTTCCGGGTGCCTGGTTTGACGCCATTCCTTGGCCACTCTGTTCTTATGCCGGATCTGTGCGAGAAGTTGTGGTGGGAGTTGCCTTGACTGTGGCCTTGTTGCTGGTGGTGGCGTGTTTGAATTAGCTGCGTCAACTATTGATGTGGAGAATTGTTTTATGGCATTCTCAATTCTTCTGTCGTCGATAGGCTGCAGGTGTTGGAGACATTCGCTGACCTCTTCGCGGAACCGCTCCCAATTTGTTCTATTGTAGTTTGGCTGATTTGGTGTAGCTGGTGTCCACTGGCCGATGTCAATGTCTATTAAGACTGGTGAGTGGTCTGAAGAGAGGTAGTTCATCGTTCGTGCAGCTACGAGTCCGTTGATACCTCGAGTTATGGCCATGTCCAGAACGTCAGGGCGATTTCCGCTCCACGGGTGATGGGTTGGTTCATCCGGCCCCCAGGTCTGCAGATTGTGTCGGATGCACAGCCGGTATAATTGGTTGCCAGCCGCGTTGGTGATGCGCGAATTCCAGGTGGGATGCTTGGCGTTGAGATCCCCTCCGATCAGGAGTTTACCCCTGATATTGAGTAATTGCCGGAAGTCATCTTCGAAAGGTGTTCTTCTAGGTGGTCTGTATACTGCAATTATGGTTACGGGCCCTGTGGTGGTCGCTATTTCAATTGCAGTGGACTCTAGTAGCTGCATAGGAGGGGTGTGGATTTCGTGATGTGGTATCCCTCTTTTCACGTAAATAGCCACTCCACCACCCGCGGTTGGTCTATCCCAGCGGTAACATTGATAGTTGGCTACATTTGCCCTGAGGCCAGGTTTGAGGTGGGTTTCGGCTACCAGACAGATGTCGATGTTCTCATCCCGCAAGAACTGCCGAAACTCACCTAGTTGTTGATGAATGCCGTCTGCATTCCATACGCAGAGAGTTAGTCCCTCTATGCGGACTCTGTCCATGATTGGGTTGGAGCATTCTGTGAGGGATCGGCTCTGTGTGCCGTCATTACCGCGGATTTGATGTCCGTTGTGAGTTGGTCAAACTTGGCAATCAGCGTAGTCAGCATTGTAAGGAGAGTTCCCACTATGTCTAGTAGGCGTTCCATTCCACCTGTGCCATTGTTCTGCGCGGGATGTTGATTAGGTAGGTGGTGGCAATGTCCTGGCTGTGTGGTCGAGTCTACCCTTGACTGGTTTGGTTCTCTTGGTGCCTGGGCTTGGCCAGTAGTTACTTCCGCGTAGGAGGTTGTCTTGCTTTTCTGGTTTGCGTTGGTGTTCTTCTTCTTGCTGGGGCCTTGGGTCTTGAACCCTTGGAGCTGGCGTTTTGGAGCCTCGGTGCGCTTGGGTTGAGTGGGCTTATTGCCCTGTGGCGGTTTGGTTTGCGCGATCTGATGTAGCGTGGTTTGGCCGGTAGTAGTTTCTTCAGCGCGCCGCTTGTCCTGCAGCGTTTCTTCACGTTTCTTCTGAGCTGCAGCGGCCTGTTCTGCAGCTGCGTCCCGTTGGCGGGCGCGGGCACGCTTGTAGGCTTCACATCCTTTGTAGCTGGCCACGTGTTGGCCGTTGCAGTTGGCACACTTTGGGCTGCCCTCTCCTTTTTTGAGTGCGCAATCATTGGAAAGATGTGCGCCAGCGCATTTCACACATTTAGGTGCCATGCTGCAGTGTTTAGCAACGTGCCCTAGAGACTGGCAGTTGTAGCACTGCACTGGGCCCGGAGCTACATCACCGGCAGGTCCTTCCGAGTGAGGGTCGGAAATGACCTGTCAACACGCCGGCCAATTAACGCAGGGGTACCGCAAGGGTCGGTGCTTGGACCTGTGCTTTATAATCTCTACACTTCAGACATCCCAGCACCACCAAACGTAAGAACCGCGCTGTACGCAGACGACACAGCCTTCTACACGTCTTGCAGAAGCAAAGCTGCGGCCATACGGAGGCTGCAACAGGTTCTCCAACAAACAGAGGCATGGGCCAGAAGATGGCGGATTACCATTCATCCTGCCAAAACGCAAGCAATCATGCTGACCAGGCGCTTGGGGAAGCGGAACCGGCGGCAGGAGCCTACACCAAAGCTACGCCTAAATGGTGAAGACATCAACTGGTTGAAGACTGTCAAATACCTCGGTGTAACACTAGACTCCAGACTAACATGGAGAAAACACATCGAGGACCTCAGACTAAAAGTCGCAGCCAGGATGAGGGAGTTGTACCCGGTCCTCAACAGGGACAGCTCTCTCGCAGCCAGCACTGGGGTCACCATATTTTGCAGCCTCATCAGACCGATTATGGAGTATGCGTGCCCTGCCTGGGGTTACGTCTCCAAGTCTGCCTTGAGTCGCCTGCAGACAATGCAAAATCGTTCTCTTCGACGCGCACTCCATGTGTGTAATCGGTTTCCGACAGTCGACCTGCACAAAGCCACAGGTATTCCAACCCTGAAGGACAGGATTGTTCAGCTAACAAAAACGTTCTACAGGGCCTCACGCACATCAACAAACCCGCTCATATCTAACCTAGGGCAATATGACAACTCACAGGACAAACATAAAAGACCTCTATCAATACTAACAAGTAATTAAATAAAACACAGAGCAAAAGAAACGACACACCAAAAGTAAAGGTATCCCTAATGCAAAGTTGAAGGAAATGTCTACGACAAAACCTTCTATCTTAAACTGCTTAAAAACGAAATAAGCAGCAAATGCTCTGGTGTGTGTGTGTGTGTGTATTATTTAAATATATGTTCCATTGCTTCATTAATTAGATGTACTTTAATTGAAATTACCATGAAGTAGTGGTACTATAGTTAGAATAAAATCTGATGCAATGTGTAACCAATATTACTTAAGGACTAATTGATATATATTATATAAACACTTTCATAAATGCAATTTCATATCACCAAACCTTGTAAAAATAAGGCGGTCCACTGATGAATAGATGGGTGATATTGTTCTTAATCAAATTTTCACTTACGAATAGTTTCTCTTGGTGATGATTGTCGATTTTTTTTTTAAATTGCCATTATGCATGTCATAATTTTCATAAAAATTAATAAAAAGCGAAAGATTGTAGAGGCAAATCTTATTTTGTGTATTTTTAAGATTGATTAGCAATACAGTTCAGAAGTTTAGCTGTCACAGCATGCATTATGGGGAAGTTACATAACTTTTTTTCATGAGATTTTTTTCTGGTATTTCATTTAGTTTTGTATGTCGATTGCTTATTCTGAGTTGTCTTGCATTTCTTGCTCCCTAATTAGCAACTATTTGTTATTTACACTTTCCACTATTTCTGCTAACACAATAATTTCAAGTTGGAGTTCCCTGGACAATGCGCTCGCTCATTTCAACAATGGGCTGGCGTTCGATTCGTGCTGAGCTAACGATGCCTTGCCTGCACTGCTATCCTCAACTGAGTAAAGTTGGTACCTATAACTTCCAAATTAATTATAAAAACGTAGTAAGATTTACTTAAGCGCTTGCTGATCTCTCTGTATAATAGAAATGTGAGGGAGATAGTGTCATTCAGAACAAACGAAAAATGATAACTTATTTTTTAAAATATCGATGCCGATATCCAGATTTCAGTATCGATATATCGTCCTAAAAATGTCATTCATAAATATCGATATTTTCAAAGTATAATATCGATATATTATCAACAGTCCTGCACTGCACTGGATCTAGCAGATATAAACTCACGACCCTGGGTATCGATCGTTCTGATTGTGGTTTTTAGGCCATTTCTAACAATCGCCTGGGATAATGCTGCGAGATCTCCAACCTCTGCCTCAAAAACTACACATTCTACGAACAAAAAATACACTCATCTTAAAGAACATAGTCACACGTTTTATAGACAGATGGAAACAGAACAATTCTTATAAAAATATGCCAAGTCTCGTTGTTGTACAGTGACCAGAAGTTTCGAGATCTTGTTCTGAGCCAAGTAGGCCCTATATACTTTGCATCTTGGATTTACTTCACTTTCGGAAATAGTGGTTTTTCTCGGTGTTATAGCTCGTTTATTAAAAATTTGCAGTGACTTGGCCATTATGGATGCCAAATTTTAGTAAACATTTATAAATACCTTAAGTGTGTCACTTTAATAAACTTACAAATACGTAAAAGGCAATATTTCCCTCGCACTTTTTCAAGTTTGACAAGTCTTAGAGTATATTATGCCTTCCATTTCAGTAAAAATTACAACGTCGCCAAGTCTCCATAATCTTTTTAATTCGAAATATACGATCTATAACACCGAGAGAAACAATTCTATTTAAGAAAGTGAAGTGAATACACATTACAAAGTATAGATTCGGCCCAGAACTAGTCTTTTTTACAAGAATTATTTTTGTGGTGTCTCATTTATTTTTGTAGGTTGATCGCTTATTCTGAATGGTAGCTCGAATGTAATGATTCCATTTGAAAATTGATGAATAAGAACGTTTCAGAATTGAACTACTAATAATGCCACACTCTCTGAAATCAATGGGTGTGCGTGGTAGTCAAACAATGCTGAATACCGCTGGTTTATCTAGCGCCATAAATAAATAACTAATAACTTTGAAAGTAAGCATAGGAACAAGGTAAAATTTAATATTTTAATTACTCTTGCTTATCTTTGTGCCATAAAAAAATCTCAGGTATATAGCATCATCCAGAGCAAAGCAATTGACCTGCCAATACGTGTCAGAATTTTTCATCTTTGGTATTGTAATTGAATAAATATGAGGGAAAAAATCTTATAATTTAGGGACGAAACCATGTATGTTTACCAAATTACTTGTTTCCACGATTACTGAAAGTACAGTCGAATTTTGATGTAGGGGTGTCGTGGTAGAAAAATGAAGTAAAATTTAACACATTAGTTAAACTTACTAAACTCCGTCTACAATAAAAATCTGAGGTATATAAAGTTATCAAGGTAGAAAGGGATTTAACGTTAGGAGTAGGCAAGAGGTAGATTATAAGGAAATTGGCGAGTTTCAGACTTTTCTTTTGACATGGGGGTAAAATTGTATTTGTGTACCAAATTTCAACATTCTACGACTGTGGAAAGTATTTTAGAGTTTTGACGATCATCAGTCAGTGAGTGACAAAATCGCTGACATTTGCGTATTAATAACTTCCGAACTAAGAACAAAGTAGAATTTAGTTTCTTTTTTTTTTTTGTTTTTTTGTTAAGGTTACGCGTAATATAAATTTGAGACATGTAGCGTCAATACAATTGAAGAATTTGAGGTAAAAAAAATTACACTAATCATTCCGAGAAAAGGGTAGGCAGTGTCGCCGTTGACTCGACTTGGCGGGTGCACTGCCGTACAAATAGGTGCTGTGGATCTGTCAAATCCGGTTCTGTCCCCGGTGGTTAGCCTGGGACGATACAAAAATAGTAATTAATTATAATTTAGTTACAGCTAATAACAAAAGTAATAGCAAATAATCAGCGAATGCGTTCTCAAGACAGCCTTGAAAATGTTCTCTTTTTTTTTTTTTATTGTGGCCTTTACGCCTTGCTGAAATCGAAGTCATTAGAGGCGAGAAAAAAACTGGGTGAAAGGCACGGGAAATAGTTCGATCATGGGCTTCTAAAGGAACCACCCCAAAATCGCCTTCTGTGATTTAGAGAAACCATAGAAAACCAAATCTGGAAGGTCGGAAGGGGATTGTCATCCCGAAAGCAATGTTAGAGTGTTAACGCTCACCCACCAAGCTCGGTGAAAAAATGTTCAAAGAGGCTCTGCTGGTATTGTGCTCATCTCCACTTACAATTTGTGATGCCACAAGACACAACGAAAGTGTAGGATTGTCGAACTATAATTAGCAACTTTATGAGAAAGTGTTAAGTGGTTAATAAGAGATAGAATTAAGAATCATTAGTTGCCATAGCGAGAGTGATGGAATTTATTTATGATTTTCAGGAGATGGCTGCAGGATAAAAGATCAGTCACCAGTTTCAGCCTTTCACCTTGTGATCTTATCTGGAATGAATGCAGCCAATCTCCGGCAGCGAAGTCCGGTAACAAATAATTAAACAATTATCCGGGGAATATTAAAAGGTGAGGGGAATAGGAACGTTATAAATGACGCGTGGAAAATGGTGTCTTCCGAGCCGCGGATGTATTGCCGATTTCATAGACAGTAAAGCTGTGCTCTTGAAACAACAGTGCTTAGTTCATGTGGGTATTTCCTGTTGTAGTTTTCAAAGGTTGGGATACCTATTTCTCTGTGGAGTAGTGTTAACTACAAACCAGGGTGTATTCAGAATCATTTGAAAGATATTTTTTTTTTCTGAAGAATTGGATTCAAAGAAATATGGAAGGAGCATTAGTACGGTATATGCGAGAATCAAGCGAAAACTGAAAATGAATGGCGTATTTGTTTATATCACCACAATAGTTCGTTAGTTCACATATTCCGGAACAGTATAAGGATGTGTGAAGTAGAAAATTACGTCGATTACAGATATTTCGGAACAAAATATGAACATAACAGAGTGAATGACCCTAAGATCTAGTATTGAGCACAACCAGGAAGGTGAATGCTCAACATTCGAGCGTAATACTTGGGGAAACTCGAGTTCGAACCCCGGAAGAATTATTGGTTAGCTAGCTTGTTATTCAACCAAAGGTTGGTTGGACCCTCCCGAAGGATGTATGCTAAGCCTGGTATCGGTGGCAGAGTGGCCAGTTCTTTTCCTCATTAACTAACCTAAACCGACAATAATACCGCGTATAGGGGACCTACAGTTTAGCGTGAAATCCAGCCACGTCACAATACATATTACATAGTAAGGGGGTGTGAACTAATAATGTAAGCACAAAATATGGGCAGGGAGATTCGGCCAAATCTCACCAAATCTCATTTAAGAAAAAGGGGGAGAATGTCGACAAAAATCTCAAGTCAAATTTTTTATGCCGCCCTTGAAAGAAAAGCCCAAACATAAGAAGAAACACTTCAACTAATTAATACACCCCCTCCCAATTAAGCTGTGACACAGGTGAAGTACCAGTTAATGGCCTATGAAAATCCCTGACGGTCTCCAGTCAGACATTTTTAGCACTGAGCCACCAGGTAGCTTGTACCAATAGTAAGAAACCAATATTATTACAAACTACTGATAAAGGATTATTTATTTAAAGTTCATTAGTATAATCTATTTAGTCTGCTAACAGCAAATATAATAATCCACCATACTTACTATGTATGAAAGCAACTTTCAGTTAAAGTAAAAGCTACACTGATAAATGGTATCAATACAAAGAATATCCATACACTTTGAGGTTTCTTATAAGGATAAAAATTACTTCTCTTGTTAGTTTTTAATTGTTTTTGATGTTCATCAATTAGAATGGACATTGCAGGCAATCGAAGTTGGCAGATTATACCAAATTTATATTATATTAACCAACTTAATATTTAAAAGCACTAATTTTTTTCATTTCTTAATACTTGATATATTTATCGATCCTCAACATGTCCACAATAATAATAACAATGGCCCATCCTTACTTTCTTCCATGAAGTTTCTCTCAGGAAACTCACTACACAACATAAAAACTCTCTCTCCGGTCACGTGAACTTATATCATCAAAGAACAGTCATCTTACAAAGGTGTTAAACTTATAAAATAAATACATGTCACATAACACTGTTACCAGATAACACCATTTAAGAATGGAGACTTTATCGGCGTTGTATGTAGATAGAATATTCACGGACGACTAGTCAACAGAGTCCGTTTGCGAAACACGACGGTGCAGCGGTCAAATTCTCTGCCACCAAGATTTGGCTTTATCATGGTTTCCCCAAATCACTCCAGGCACATTCTGAGATGGTTCAATCAAAATTCCATGATCTAATTCCCTGCCGTTCCTTGCCTTCAACCCACACCAATCTCTAATGACCTCGCCGTCGATGAGGCGTAAAGCAAGAAGCAAAAACAAAAAAAACAAAAAAAACTTCATATTTTATCTACACAACTATTTTTAAAAATAATAATTTGGCCAAAAACCAAGCCATATGATCGTAAAACAGGATGTAAGGGGTTTGAAGAGGATACGTGTGTATTAACCTCTGCCAACCAAATGTCAACCTCTCCTTCACATGACGCATCCCGTTTGCATGGACGACGCTCTAGTGACTGCTTGCCAACGGCCTCGTGAAGCAGGGCGGAAGAGCGAGAAACCGTCCAGGGCACCCTCTTGCCCTTGGAGTTGGAAATGGCCCCTAAAGGCGGGTGAATCCAAAATGATCAACGGGATGCAGAAGGCAACGGAGAGCCATTGCATTAAATACCCAAAGGCTATCCCGAGGACATGTAATCCTCTCTAATTACTTATCGAATGATGGATTTTCCAGATTTAAATATTCCGGAGGTAAAACAGTCCCACAATTGGATCTCCGGGTGAGGATTGCTCAGGGAGGAGTCATCAGAATGCATAGAAACATTCTACGGTATGAAGCGTGGAATGTTAGTAGTTTGAATAGGGCAGGTAGATTAGAAACTTGAAGAGAGAGATGGAGTGACTTAAGTTAGATGTCATTGGGATTAGTGAGATCAAGTGGAAAGACGTAATTTCTGGTCTGGGGAACATGGGATGGTGTGTCACATTTTAAGACATGCGGTATTAGTTAATTTGTTTGTGGAAGGAAGAGTCGAAGGAAAGAACTGTAGATATAGACAAAGATTAGAATAAGTCTAGCAGATAATTGAAGATGCAGGTGGCTGTAACGGGTATGTTGAGATGGAGACGTTAGCGCAAGATAGGAAGGAATGGAGCATTACATCAAATCAGCCGAGAGGATGATGACAACAAAATAAGGATTGTAAAACAAAGACGTCGCATCAAAAACCTACCTTTGCCATTCTCTCTAAAACTGCCTGGTCTTGTAACTAGGCAGTTTACAACAACAGTTTGCCGGACCGTCTAGCTAGTTTGCTGTAGCGTCAGATCACGGCATTGGTCCGTTTCGCGGTGATATTCAGGATTTTTCTTATCAGCTGTATCCTACAATAAACCTGTTGTCCATTGAGTGCCGAAGTCAAAACTCCTTGAGAAGATAAACATTATTGGGAGCGCGCTTCTGGCTGCGTCACCCTCTTCCTAAGTGTTGGAGGTCATAAATGGGGATATGGAACTATACCTCCGCCAACCAGAGGCGCATAGTGAGCTAGGGCGGGATTGTGACTTTTGCGTATTTTTCAAGTGGAATACCCTCTGAGTCATCAAAGTGTATTGATTTTGTTCAGAAGCGTAACGAAAACACATTACGGAATTGAGGTCTGAAATAACTTTGAATAAATTAAAAAATAAAAAAAAAGAGGGTTCAAAAAGTCTTATTTTATAGAAATGGCATGGAATAAACGGAACAAGGTCACATGTTTCGAAAAAATATTTAATAAAATATCTAGAAAATGGTGAGACTTTTAATAAAATATTTTTTTTCATATACAGGGTGTTACAAAACGGTACGGCCAAACTTTCAGGAAACATTCCTCACACACAAACAAAGAAAATATGTTATGTGGACATGTGTCCGGAAACACTTACTTTCCATGTTAGAGCTCATTTTATTACTTCACTTCAAATCACATTAAACATGGAATGGAAACACACAGCAACAGAACGTATCAGCGTGACTTTAAACACTTTGTTACAGGAAATGTTCAAAATGTCCTCCGTTAGCGAGGATACATGCATCCACCCTCCGTCGCATGGAATCCCTGATGCGCTGATGCAGCCCTGGAGAATGGCATATTGTATCACAGCCGTCCAAAATACGAGCACGAAGAGTCTCTACATTTGGTACCGGGGTTGGGCCAACTTACCTCTAACATGGAAAGTAAGCGTTTCCGGACACATGTCCACATAACATATTTTCTTTGTTTGTGTGTGAGGAATGTTTCCTGAAAGTTTGGCCGTACCTTTTTGTAACACCCTGTAGTAGGAAATGATGTGACCTATCTTCGGTTTCAAGATTATCCTTTCGTTCCCGGACACCCTGTATATATATATATATATGATATATATATATATATATATCATGATGAAAAGTGAATAAAATTCCTTTAGTTGCAAAAGAACGGATAGCGATTCGCTCAAGAAGGTTCCATGAGTTCATCCACCCTGCAGTCAGCTATATTGCCACTCAAATGTAAGAAATTGGATGGCAAACATTTATTAATTAAGCTACAGAATATATCGTCCAAGAAATAGACACCACTCTCGACCTAGCGAGTCATCCGAGGAACGTCTTCGAGTTCAACCACCCCAGCACAAAAAATGGGGTAAAGAAGGGAAAAATCCTTCTGGTCGCCGGGTTAGCTTTCGCTTTTACGACACGCCACGGGAGAGCTCCGGACGAAACCCCCCGGGCGCTTTTTTTAAGGCCTTCCCTCGCGGAGACAAAACTACTTTGCACAGCAGGTGTCTCAAGGCCGCTCTACCTGGCTGAACATTCGTCAGAGCGGCAGCTCACTTGTAAATACCACCTGCCCCAACACTTTCGATTTTTCTTCCCCTGTCCAGGTACAAACGTTCTCCAGTATATTTCTCCACCCTTCCTGTCCCGACAGCCGAAAACACCCCGTTCCCAACAATGGAGGTGACCGAGGTGAACTTCGCCCCATTTGTTGACGATACCGTCACGATTAACGTGGATTCCGTCAAACTACGGTGAACACTTTCTCGGGCTCAACGACCGGACTGATCGGTCAGTCTACGAGAAGTGGGGCTGGGATATGCGTCTGACTGTGGGTTCCGGCTCGTCGAACTGTTGTGCCGTCAGTCTTCGAGTTGGACGGTGTTCCAGTGCACGGCCTGTTGGCGGCAGATGTCCCGAAACTGGTGCGTGCTGGCTGGTGGTACGTGACCTTTTGGTCCCATCCGGTTGACCTTGCTGTGACCAGAGGACAGGGTGTGACCTCAGGTAAGCAGCAGGTGTTCTTCGACTTGGGTGACCCCTGCAAGGTCAAGTCGCTCCTGGAAACAACTAACAAAAGCTTAACTTAACACCTGCGTACCGTCCAGCCTAATACGTATTCTCCACTCTTGAGTATGGAAGTCTGCTTCGGAAACGAAGACAAATAAGTTGCTATTCCACATCTTGGGAAAAAATCCTATCTTCCACTTAATTCTGACACCAGATTTCAGGCATAGGTTTACGAGGAAAATTTTCTTTTTCGGTTTCGTTCCAGCTATCTATGGATTACGATTACGCAACTACGTTTCCTCTTGTAAGTTCCCTTTTCTGTCCCCTGTACTCCTTCATTTTCTGTCTCTCGCATTTTTTTTCTTTCGAGAATGTCCTCCTTTTCTGGTTTTCTTCGAACAGATCCTTTACCTCCGCTATTTTTCTTCTGAACACTTCTCTGCCTTAGATGTCTTCTGTCTTTCATAAACCATGAAGTCAGGGATAGCAATGAGTTACAAAGGGGAGTGATAAATAATTGGAATTACTGGAGATTGCGTTAACAGGAGAAACTGGTGTCATAATACTGCAGTAGTCGAACGTAAGACAACGCTTGAAATTCTTTCCGTAGTAGTTTTAGTAGTGTCTAGTGGTCCAAGCTGTATTAGAATGTAAATACTGCTTGGAAGTAATGGTTCTGGGTGTATTACAACACACTGCTAGAAAATCCAACTCTTTGTAATTGACTATCGCAGTATAGTGACGTCATTAGTCAGCGTGGAGGAATGTTGTTATAGTGAAATCGCGAGCTGCGGTAGACCAGAAGAATTTATCAGAAACTTCGAAAAAATTATTAAAAACCGTTGAACCCAAAAGTAGGTGGATAGATGAAAGAGGAAAAATGAGTATGTAGTAAATTAACAACTGAGCATGCGAACCATCACAGATAAATTTTTAAAAAAAGTAGTTAACTCTTCTTCTGCAACGCAATTCTCAATAGGAAATAGAAGTTAAAACAATGCAATATTTTCTCCTCCTAGACTTCAACAAATCCACTGATCTGATTAAACAGACAACCACCTTTTTCGCTGTCACTTCTTAAATCGACGTAAACAACTCCATTCTCAAAGAAATACTATGTTTATTCCGATATAATTTGCTCCTTCAAGGGAACCCCGCATCAATAAATTGGCCAATATCGTTTGTCACATAAATCGTGGTAATTATTCGAAAGATTTTTTTGATAAACTTTTTCCTACAACCGTAACTTCCACTAGTTGCGGTTGTTTATGTGGCGTCTTACCGTGTCATGTAATTTATTACATCGTGGTATACTACTCTATCTTTAATGAAAACGTTTAATGCTTTTCTTGTTTGTTTTACGCCTCGTCGAAGTCGAGGTCATTATGGGCAAAGACTTAAAAGAAGGAACGGAATTCGGTGATGATCTTTTGAAGGAACCTTCTCGGTATTCGCCTGGATAGATTTGAGCACATCCAAATCTGGATGGTCGGACGTAGATTCGAATTTGCATCCTCCCGAAAGCGACGCCAGAGCGTTACCGCTCACCCAGAATACTCAGTCTAGTGGCTGTGTTCATGCAGATATATACGCGTTAGGCGAAAGACTTCTCTCTTCTATGTGTTTCGTTCTCTTATAGAACAGGTCTGTATAATAAAAAATTGTTGGTATATAACTGCCAGTGCAACTGTTTCTTAAAATAATTTATTACCGTCATAGTTTTGACAGTAACGTTTTTCCTACTTATAAAACAATCAAAAGAACTTGTACTAATACGTCAAAAATGATTTAACCAAAGTTTAAAAACTATGCAAAATGCAGAGATCGGCCGCTGATGAAACTTCAAGAGAGGCGAGATAAGTTCGGCAATAAATTATGGAAAATACGGTTGCATTAACGGATATTTACCAATATCAATTTGGGAACAAGACCAGCAACTACATTACATTTTGGTCTATTTTTGTTAATCGTTGGTGAGATTCTAGTGTTTGATACAAAAAAATAATATCTTTAAATTTTTTGCATCATAAACACACCGCAGTCTGTCAACACATTTCAAGAAAATGTGCAACGGTTTATTGGACATACAACTTTTCGACTTTTAGTATTTTCAATACCTTCTATGCATGTATAGATATCTAAAATTAGAATATCAAAACGAGTATAGAATAAAGATTTGAAATATTTCCTAGCATCCTCATAACCAAATAAACATCTTCTAGCTATTATTATATAACTGATACTTGTGAGAGAATCTTTTGTGCATTGTTTATACTTCCGTCTGTTCTTTGCTTATCATTAGCTTTAACGTTTCTACTTTTCGTGGGCCGTTATTCTCATTTTCTTACAGAGGATGTGCTTATTTTTAAATCAAGGTCCAATGAACTCCAGGCTAACTAAGTTTTCGTGTAGGGAACCGCATGTACTGCCATCTGTCTGAGAAACGAGTAACTTGTGTTCTATATGATTAGTGTTTTCATGTTTGTGAGATAAGTAGTTTATGTGGTGGAGACTGCGAACCGTCTCAGCATTTGCGTAGAAAATTTCGGAAAATCGCAAACAGAACGACCGGTACCCTATGTGACAAAACGTGAGTGTACGAGCAGCTGCTACGTGGGTTCAATGATTATTGTACCAACGATACCATATTAACTGCGTAGACTGTCTTCTGTTCTTCAACTCTTCTTTGTTTCTCTCTTCTGTGCGTGAATCTGCGTCCTGAGTATTAAATAAATGTAAGCATCGTGGTTTAACCATGCGTCATGGAGACTGGTAGGAGAGGTAGTGGACAGCTAAGGGTTGCTGGCAATTAAACAATCTCTTCAGGAAACCTCGTCTAATCTGTACTAGGAAACCGAACCACATTTTCAGTCGATGATGTACATAAACATTGAGGTATCCCGTTTTAACTAAAACAGAGAGATTGTTGCTACCAAATATCGACACGACATTAATACACTCACACACACAACACTTAAACATCCATGCCCTCGGCCGTACTCGAACCGGTGACCTTCGGTACGCGAAGCCAGTACTCTAGCCCCTACTCTACCGAGGCCGGAGCTCCACAACCGCAAGTGCGGAAGTTTTGCCTGAAATCCTACATCCGCTTCCGCACTCGCATCTTTATTGCGAATGTATAACGGCGGTTTTGTTTATATTGTAATATATATTATTCTTTTCTCCTTATATGAGATTCGCCTCATCGTTGCTTATATAACAATTTTTTTATTATTATTATTACAATTTTGCAATAATAGTAGCAACGAGCTAAAAGGTGTTATTAACTAAGCGACGAATTTAAAAGCTTGAACTTACATGTAAAATAAAGCGGCTTATTCACGGTCCAACTTATAGAACACCCGTTTAGAACTACCACGTAGAACAGTTAAAGTTTCTTTAAAAACATTGCAATTATTATTTTACCGTAATTTGTGTATGATAAGATGAATACAATGACTTTAAGTGTTTAACACAACTATTTTTTTTTTTACATTTCATTCCTCCCAGCAGAAGGCTGGGAGGCGGGCTGCTGGAGAGTCATAGGGGACTCTTTTCAGCCAATCTACTACTACGGGGAGGGAAGGGGGATGGAAGGTCGGCCGTGGCCTTGTAGGGAACCATCCCAGCATTCGCCTAAGTGTCTGAGGGAAACCACGGAAAACCTCAGACAGGATGACCGAACCGAGTTTAACCCCGGTCCTCCCGAATGATAGGTAGGAGGCCAATATTGGCCTCCTCCCATCTACTCAGCTCTTTTATACATTTGTGTGTAAAGAATTCGTCTGCGAGAAGCAACTCATCTGCCGTCAAGAACGATTCTTTCTGGATGAACGGGTATCATGGAAATTGACCACAAATTTGTGTTGGTTTTTCGCTTAACGCTATTAATGCGAAAACTACTTATCATATTTAGTATCTTCTGGTGATAGAAATGTTTGCCATGATTTCATCGTACGAGTGGCGTGGTATTAATTTCTTGTCGCCAGGGATGTTTTAATTCTGACGTAATGAGTTTAAGAGACATTCTACATGAACAAAGTTACGCAAAAACACTGCTCAGATTTTCGCCACGTAAGTGCTACTTTGTTTATTTATATGTTAGCTGACCCAAATTTCTCTCTTGCAGTACTTTTAAAGCTATGCGTGCTATACATAAAGAAAGTTCTACTGTGGGCTAAAATAATTGACGAATCATTTATTAATACTAATAACATCGGAAAACTGTACTGATCTTTGAGTAACCCCGCATTAAACTGTTACGTTTCTGACATTTATTTTATTCGTATACTTCCTCTAATTTCTTAAATATGAATTAAAATGAAATGTTGAAGGCTTGAATAATGATTTGTGATTTTTTATGAGCAGTAGCTGCTAGCCGCAACTAAGTACGTGTGGAGTTAGAATTTCATTGCTAGAATTGTATATTGAAAGCTGTAAGTTGAGTAAAAGATGTCCCAAAAACCACGGAGAAGTCGTAACCATTGAACCAGTCCCAAGAAGAAAACCAATTTGTAACAGGTATTAAAACAACAATAATCTATTGTCTATCCCTGAGCTTTATTGATAGTCAACGAAAAGGTTAATTTTAGTGGGAACTGCAGTATTCTAAACTGGAATAGTAACTCTGCAGGAATTAATAAGACTCGACGAATCAACACCTTTTTCAATTCCAGACATGATCACAGCTTTTATTACGTTGTGCCTGAATTATATTATTTGTTGGCGGTGAATTTAGGTTAAGCATCATTAGCATGGCAACCCCACAACTTTTAATCTCAATTTATAAGAAGGCACTCCCGATTCCTCCGAAGAATGAAGGAACTGACTGCGAGTAAACAAAGTCTGATCTACCAACATAACATTACAGAGATCTACACACGTAATCCGTCTGTCTGTCGCTGATCGGTTAGTTTTCAAAATTTCATAACAAAATAGGTTATTTATCCAGAAAATAGATCCTATGACATTCCTAATTATACATAGTATTTCGTTATCAAATTACACTTAGATCGGTTTTGCCGTTTAGTTATAAAAACATAACAAACAGACAGGGATATTTTCACATTTACAGTATTAATTTAGAGTTTTGGCTTTTATTAATGCGCACAATGAATTTGCTGAAAAAATATTAGATACGTTTATTTCTATAGATGGCAGAATTAGGTACTATTGTCTTTCTATCCATGTAGTAAGCTGATGAAACTGAGAGATATCTGTTAAGTTTGTGTGCCACGCAGTCTTGTTTAAATTTCTTCAACTTTGGGCAGCGTACGGGAAGCAACTAGGAGGATAGCTTCTGATGAGTACGCCCGGTTATTTCTTTCTTCACCCCGGTGGCAAAGTACTTTACCCAGGAGAGCCTCGCTGGAGTTCTGAATGACAAAGTGGCCGTCACCAGTGAAAAAAATTGAGGCGGGAGATTAGGGAAAACTTTTTGAGTGCAACCAACTTCTTCCATTACCGACTTTCTGCGCATCGGAGTAGAAATTTTTTTTTATGAAACTTTGCCACAGGCTTCTTAATTGAGAAGGACATAAACGTGTCCTTCCCAACCCTACCTCCGAAGGACTCTTTTATCGGAAATGTCAGCGGAAAAATGTCACTTCTTCCGGTTGAGAGAATTTTTAAATGACAATTTCATCGTAATGTGGGAAGGAAAGGTATATTTCGTGAAAAAAAAATGATATTACAGGTGTTGTGTATTGTAATTATAGGCTACTCAAATTACATTTCGTTCCAACATGAATGAACCTATTTAATTCGTACATTTCTTACACAAGTAATTAATACGTATTTTCCGTCACACTGTTGGCATGTTAACTGGTATATTCGTGACTGGTGGTATTTACTTTTTACTCCTGTTAAGCTGATTTTGGATGGTGATTTTGGTTCTAAATGATGTTTTATTCTCATTTTTCTAAAGATGTTTGCTATCCTGTTTGTACTGGTGTTTACGTACGTCATTGTGTACCAAAGTTTTTTGTCATGTTGTGTCATGGTTTGTAGTTATATGAAGTGATCATTGGTCCTATATACATAAATGGTATTGATATTGTAAGGATATTGTTTAGACATAATAAATTAGATGACTGTGTTTAGAAATGATCACCTGACGCAATCATATTGTCAGTTGCAGATATTTCCTTTTAAGAGATCTTTCTACAAGATCTTACCAAGCTTAGTAGGTGAGCGGTAATGCTCTGTCCTCGTGTTCTGGAGGAAATCGGTTCGAATCCTCGTCCGGTCATCCAGTTTTCTGAATGAACCACCAAAGGCAAAAACATCTTGGTGATTTTTTGGAGCAAGATCCTTAGTTGTTATGATAACTTTTTTTTGTTACTCTTCTGTCTTGCAACTAAAACAAATACTTTTGTTTTAGTTGCAAGATGTAAGAATAACAAAACAAAGGCACAAAGGATGCTAAGAAGGGAATTATTTCTCATGGCAACTGCTCTATAATTTTAACTGGTGTAACGTACAGCTGATTTCTCCATTAAGAACCAATTTACTAGCTCTGAGGTGAGTGTTAAGTGTAATAGGTTATACTCTTTATATGAAGACAAAATAGTGAGAGGGTGAAACCGGCCGTCCGCCCTTGGAGGCCTAATCTTCCGTAGTAAGCTACTAAGGCCACAATTCTAAAAGTTCACCAATCTAAAAGTTCACCATGCTAAAAGGCCAATATGCTAAAAACACACCACGTTAAGAGGCCAACATGATAAAAGTCTACCATGATAAAAGTCCACCATGCTGAGAGGCCACCATGCTAAGATGCCACCTTGCTAAGAGGCCACCTTGCTAAGAGGCCACCTTGCTAAGAGGCCACCTTGCTAAGAGGCCACCTTGCTAAGAGGCCACCATGCTAAGAGGCCACCTTGCTAAGAGGCCACCATGTTAAGAGGCCACCATGCTAAGAGGCCACCGTACTAAGTGGCCACCATGCTACAAGTCCACCATCACGCTAAGAGGTCACCATGCTAAAAGTCTACCATGCTAAAAGTCTACCATGCTAAAAGTCCGCCATGCTTAGAGGCCACCTTGCTAAGAGGCCACCATGCTAAAAGTCCACCATGCTAAAAGACCACCATGCTAAAAGTCCACCATGATAAAAGTCCACAATGATAAAATTCTACCATAATAAAAGTCCACCATGCTAAAAGTTCCCTTCAAATAGACCAATCGGTATCAAAAGTGTCCTATGCGCACATTGTTTATGCACTGCGGATAAGAGTTCAACACAGCTGGGACATTTTGATGAAAATTTGCCTATCAGGAATTACGCACTGTGTTACATCACTGGTGAACTCCCGTTTCACGTTAATTTTATCCTCCAACGGGACTCAAACCAATGAGTCCCGTTTTGAGCATCATAAACAATCACAGTATCTTAGTGACATCCACGGCGCGGGTTGTATGTTTATTATTCTGTTTGAAAATACTTGCTATGGAGCGTCTCTTATAGGCACCGTTGGTTCAGTTGGTTGCGGCACCGTGATGGTGACCGGAGCCTTAAACGGAATTAGCTGGTTCGACTTCTGGCGGTGGAAAAAATTTTCATCATCAGGACTTGGCCGGAAGGATAGGAAAGATAGTGGTACTAATCACCAGATTGTACACCAAAGTTCTGGGCTAAATCTCACAACTTTTACTGTGTATGAAGCGATAGTATACGACTCTGTTGATCACGATTCGTCTGTCAAATGGGACTTTAAGCCTGGCGGCCATCGTGGTATCCTTCGGAAGAGTAGGTCTGAATTTGTCGGCACCGGATTTCTCCTACCCCCAGCTACATCTTTAATCCAATCACAACACAAACAACCCAATACACCTCGCATTCACACTGTCACAATCGAATGGCAACACTCACGAACACAATACAATAAGTACGCAAATACGTTCAGTGGTTCAGTTGCTTGGGCAGTGCGATTTCGCACTTCTACTTGTCATTCGGGAGGACCGGGGTCAAACCCGGTTCGGCCATCCTGTCTGAGGTTTTCCGTGGTTTTCCTCAGTCACTCTAGGCGAATGCTGGGATGGTTCCCTACAAGGCCACGGCCTACCTTCCACCCCCCCCCTCCCTCCCCGTAGTGTAGTGATCCTCCAGCAGCCCGCCTCACAGCCTTCAGCTGGGAGGAATGAAATAAAAAAATAAAAAAAAGTTGTTCAGTGGTTGAGATCTGACTCGGGATTGGAAGGTTCCCAGTTCAAATCCCTGTCTCGGTGGGGTTTTTCATAGGCCCTTAACCGACCATCACGTCTGTCACAGCTTGCTTTGCAATGTGAAGTACGTCAGAACGCTTTTGTGGTTCGGATTCCATGTTAAACTATACGTTTATTTTTTTGATTAACTGTTTAACGACTCTTAACAGCGAGGTCTTTAGAGACGGGGAAGGATGGAGGGCATGGAATGGGAAGTAATTCAGCCATGGCCTTTTGAAGGAAGCATCCTGGCATTTGCCTGGAGTGATTTGGAAAATAATGGAGAACCCAAATCTGGATACCCGGACGGGGATTCGAACCGCCGTCCTCCCGAATGCGAGGCCAAAAACTGTACGTCCCCTGATTCCTGTATGATAGCCGGGTTATTTTAAGGTGGTTATGACAGGGGCGGAATGAATAGCCAATAGGAACCCTGTCGGCAAGTCATTACGATCACATGAAATTATTATTATATTCCATTTGTTGGGGAATACAAGGGGAAACGACACCGAGAGTGGTGGTGTAACGGTTAGCATTCTGACCTCACATTCGGGAGGGCGGCGGTTCGAATCCACGTCCGGGCATCCAGATTTGGATTTTCCATGGTTTCCCAGATCACTCCAGGCTAATGCCGGGTTACTTTCTTCAAAAGGCCATGGCCGAATTCCTTCCCATTCCTTGCCCCCCATCCTTTCCCGTCTCTAAAGACCTCGCTGTTAAGCGACGTTAAGCAGTTTTTTTTTTTTTTTTTTTTTTTTTTTAAAAAAAAGGAAAACGACCCCAGTTTAAATTTCTGAAGTAAAAGTACAGATCAACCTAACGGTAATTTTTAACAGAAGAAGAATGCATACTAAGATTTCATTTTTGGCGCGAATCAGGTAATTGTAACAACTTTCGCGTTTGTTTATATTTCCGGCACGTAATATAATTTAAAATTGAGCACCGCTCCTGCATCCAAAGAGGTACATGACGTTGATCAGCAACCTGTACTTTGTTTCACCCATCAACTTGTGGTACGATCTGGACAAAATCCAATCGCAACACTCACGAATTTAATGCAAAACTCCCCGGTACTTCGGTCAGAATTCAGACTGAGTTAATCAGTACAAAATATGCCGGCGCACGCAGAGTGCGTATGCTCGTAGCGCGGGAGTAGTGGCCAGCCTGTTTTCGGCACAAATCCGGCCCAATCAACGCTCCGCATTACCGCAGGGCTACCAACTGTCTCGTTATCTCGCGGCCCGTTCTCTCCGGCTGTCACCGTCCAAATGGCTCCCCATATCATACGCGGACACCGTACGTGCCCGCGCTTCGTTATCTCGGCACCGACCAAGCGGGGTACAGTCACGGCCTCAAACAAGAGACCTCGCACTTCACTCTGACCACCACTCTCACTGGGTGAAGAGACCACCCTAAAGTCTGCGGCCAGTAGTTAAAAAGTAAACACTGGTTTACAAATTTTTTAATTTTTTTGCTTATGACTTTACCACTCGTAGGGGTCCTTAGAGGGGGGATACGATTGGGGAGAAGAAACGGGAAGGAATTCAGTTATTGTCTTTTGCAGGAACCATACTGGCATTCGCCGGCAGCGATTTCTGGAAACCATTGAAAATCAAAATCTGCAATGCAAGACGAGGATTTTAACAAACGTTGTCTCTAAAACCAAGCCTGAACGTAAGGGAGCGTGCACAAACTACGTGGCTCGGTCCAGGGGGGGGGGGTTGGCTGGAAGGCTATGCTGGGCTACGTGGGGGGGAGGGGGGTTCCGAGCCAGGCCACGTAGCTTTCCTTTCTTAACATTTTTTACAGTTAAAATGAGGTACAGAACACACAACAGTATGTTAATATTTATTTCCCTCAGTTAATTATCTCCATATGTAATTTACAATAATCTGACAATAGAAAACAGTACAAAATGTTTCTGGAATCAAAAAGGAAAAAAGCTACGTGCTACTTATGGAGGGTGGGGTCTAGTGGTTAGAGGCAAAAGTCACGTAGGGCTACGTGGGGGGGGGGGGGGGGGGGGGGGGGGGGGGTTTACAGGATGCCAAAATGGAGCTACGTGGTTTATGCACGCTCTCTAATAACTCTGATCTCGTGAAGAAAACCTAAAGTTGGATACTCAATTCGGTGAAAAGACACTTTTTCACGAAAGTAAGCAGTGATATACTTGTCCGTTTTTTTTATTATGACTTTACGCCTCGTTGACATCGAGGTCATTAGAGGGACGATAGGATTGAGGATAAGAAAAGGGAAGGAATTCGGCCTTGTTACAGAAGCTGCCTGGCATTCGCTAAGAGCGATTTCGGGAAACAGTGTAAAACAGAAATCTGTATGGCCAGACTGGGATTTGAACCCGCGTCCTTTCGTACATCAGGCCCGAGCATAACCGGTCACCCACCAGGCATGTTGAAATGATTTTATGCCATCCGTATAAAAGAATATCTGAAAGGTCCCAAAAATGAGCTGACGGAACATATGATAAGATCATCTGACGCGAAATGATGCAGAACAGAAACCTCTTAAGATTTAAGGAAGGAGTCAAAGTCTAACGAGGTCATATGGGATCAGGACGGGGACTGTGGTTTTACACAAAAGTCAAGTCTCATGGATTGCAACATGGAAAAACAGAAATGGTAATTAGCCATTCTTCCGCAGTTGTTTGTTAAAGTTTTGTAAATAAAAATACCATCTCTTAACAACTGTATTTTTTTTCCTTTATGTTCAGACGCGTGTCGCCCATTTGGACTGGAGCATCATAAGTAAGATTTTTGGTACAAACAATCAATTGGATATAGCTCTAGTTGCACTTTTGTGTTGTATTCTACGAAATTACAGGAAATCTTCTGGACTGACTTAAAAGGAAGGCTAAATTTCCCACACATATCTGCTTGCCCGTAAAAATTTCTGCAACCAAGGGATGGGAACCTTCCTCCTGTCCAAGTTTTCATTTTACACTGCGATCTAATATTGTTGCTGCAATTCCTGATATCTCATTTATACGACGAATTGTTAATCTTTCACCAGCACGCATATCCTCTCCATATTTTCTTGAGCGTTCATTACCCCTGGCCATACCGCGTTGAGATCATAATCTATGGTGGTTCTTCCCCGCTTGAAATTCAGATGCGGACCCACCTTACCCTAATATTTTCATCATATCCTTATGAATATCTTTTAATCACGTCGTTTCTCTACATATTTGCTTAACCTCACTAAAACCTACCAGTTTCCGTTGAAAATGATTATGAGTCAACTGACAGAAAACAGATATGCTAATCATCACAATCAATAAGTACAGCAGGCAAAACGCCGTCAGTCTACAAGAAAACTACCGAATTTAAAAAGAAAATATCAATACCAAAAACAAAAAAGGATAAGCTTGGTTATTACGTTATTGCTGTGACGTCACGCTTCCGGCTTCGTACCGAGCGTGGCGAGTGAGCGGCATCGCATTCGGGAGGACGCCGGTTCGAACCCCCGATTGACCATCCAAATTTCTGTTTACATGTTTACCCCAAATCACTACAGGCAAATGCCGTGCTGATTCCTTCAAAAAGCCATGGCCTAATTCCTTCCAGTATCTTACACTCAGTCATTTCCTTCCTCTAATGATCTCGACGTAGACAAGGCGTAAAGTTGTAAAAAAAAAAAGGAATTTCATAGCCGATCTAACAACGGCCAGAGATGTACTACTAAATCGAGATTATGCGTGATATATAATAACAGTACTCGTTGGCTCAGCATCCGCAAATAAAATGAACTGCGAATGAAAATTAACATAAGAATTATTAGTTGCTTTTTATATATTTATATTAACTCCATGTAGATGTTTTCGTTAAATTATTTGCTCATAGACAAGATAAAAGCAATAATTTTCTAGCGGGAATGTTAGCGGAAGTTTTCATTGCACTGAAATTTAGCCTTGATTAGAATAATAACTGGCATCTGCTGTTACAGTAGAGGACGAAAGCAATTAAAGAGTTTTTTTTTTTTTTATAGTTTGCTGTCATGAGCGCCATGTTTCTGACAATATTATTTCTTGCGGGTGAAAGTAAATCCACATTTATGGCAATCTAAGTGGCGTGGATCAGCATTAAAACTAATTTTATGCGCCATAACTTTAAATTGTTTAGTTTTATTTTCTATTTCGTTTGGTTTCAATGTCGCCGTATTACTGAAGTCATTATTTCCGTCTGTGATTAGGTTGGACGACAACTCAAAGTTTTTGGTGTAGTGCAAGACACGAGAGACTGCTTTGAGCATTATTTTAGAACAATTCTATTTCGCTAAACAACTGCAAGGAAATGATATGCCACTCCTTCAATCTGGCTCTTAAGTTAGAAAAAACTACATCAGAAACTGCTAATGAATGATTAAAACATTAAAAACAAATATCGCACCATAGTAATAGTTTCAACTCTCACCATTATGGCTATCATACCTCGTTTTCAGTTTGGGATCAATAATGATTCAAGTCTCGTTAAAGATTAATGACAGACGATCATACGATACAGGAACTGATAAATCTTACCATGGGAAGACTGAAAAGACGAAGTTCCTAGGAAGTCAAGTGCTGTGGAGGTATGGCTCTGCATTCGATTTCAACTCCTCGGCAGTTGAGTGGATGTAGTTAGATGCTGTGTACTAGGCACTGACAAATATACCTTTTTTACGGACCGAACCTGGTTGGTTATCGTTTTCTCTAAGGCCTGGTATTCAGGAGGTTGTGGATTCGAATCGAGATTTTGATTTTTCACTGTTTCTTGAAATCATTCAAGATGAATACCGGGATCGTTCCTCCAAAGCTCCATGGCGGAATTCCTTCCCGTTCCTTTGCCCCCATCCTGTCTAGGCTCTAATCACATTAACGTCTACGAGTCATGAGGCTGAATAATTTTTGTCTTTTTACTATTCGGTCAGTTCGAATGTTTCGCTTTTGTGACTGATGAATATTTCAGACACCGTAAGCGACGACCGCATTTAAATAAAACCCACCCATCCCCTCGGGTTGCACTGGAACATGCGAAGGCTTACAAAAAGTGCGCTAGCCAGTACGCTGCCGGGGACGTGTACCTGGGTGTACGACGGCACACGCGCATAATTCCCCACGTAGCGCTCGTAACAGCCAGCAAGCGTCGCGTATCGCGCCCCTGTCCCGACGTGTGAAATGTGGTGAGGGGACTTTTAATTTCCGCTGCGGGGACCACGTCGCAACAGAGAAAAAGATGAAACACGCGTCAAACACATGTACATCAGATACTCTGCATCAGAGGTTCCCAAAAATTTTCCTATTACGCCCCCTCATTTCCGTCGAAAGAAAACTTCCCACAAAACCCCACTCCCCCACACGTCACATTTTTATAATTAAAAAATGTAAAAAAAAATTAAATCAGATATATTTACTTTTTTCTGCATATAAAACTTCAAATTTACTGAAAAGTTAAAAATAAATAATTAAAAACTTCTGAAAAGAATAAAAAAATAATTCATTGGAAATTATTAGATTTTTTTTTTCTGCGTTCTGGCCTCGCATTCGGGAGGACGGCGTTTCGAATCCCCGTCCGGGCATCCAGATTTGGGTTTTCCATGGTTTCCCAAATCACTTCAGGCAAATTCCGGGATGCTTCCTTCAAAAGGCCATGGCCGAATTCCTTCCCATTTCTTGGTCCTCATACTTTCCCGTCTCTAAAGACCTAGCTGTTAAGCCACCAGACCGCACACATATGTAGATAAAGTAAATACTTTGCTTACTGTAACGATAACAACTTTGGATATAGAATATATATATAAAACATCTACGTCGAACGAATATAAATAAACAAAATGCAACTAATAATTACAATCTGGATATACAGTACACACTTTTCTTTATGGTTGGTTTGTTATATAAATCATACTGAACCATTATAGAAACAAAAAATATAATATTCATTCGCACCTAGCAATAACCGTGATATACTCGTATTTGGACGGAGAGCAGAATGGAGTGGCACGTGAGGTCACGGCATTATAAACGTGATGACCAGGTGACCAAGTTGGCCTTTTATTAATATTGATGATTATGATAAGAAACCCATTCTGTATGTCCAACCAGCTTTCCTCCCAGAATCTGGACCAAATTCTTAAGATACAAGTCTTGTAATAATTTATATTCCACAGATGCTTATCAACAGATTTTTCTAAATAAAATTCCGTCTACAAACAGCTGGTGTGATGATTGTTTTTTATTCCCCAGACGCATTTCGCCCTAATGGTGTGGGGGCATAGATTTTCAGTGACTGATGATGTCCCAAGTCATAAGGACGAAACACGTCTGTGGAATAAATTACATTTACCACAACAGTTGCTTGTTTTTTTTTTTTTTTTTTGTTTTTTTTTTGTTTTTTTTTGTAACTGCTTTACGTCTCTTTTTAACATCGAGGTCTTTAGAGACGGGAAAGGATGGGGGCAAGGAATGGGAAGGAATTCGGCCATGGCCTTTTGAAGGAAGCATCCCGGCATTTGCCTGGAGTGATTTGGGGAAACCATGGAAAACCCAAATCTGGATGCCCGGACGGGGATTCGAACCGCCGTCCTCCCGAATGCGAGGCGAGAACGCTAACCGTTACACCACAACGCTCGGTAAGTTGCTTGTTGACTGCATTTTATTTATAAAAACTCCTAGGGGTTTATAAATTGTTGACGTTGATGTGATTATAGATAGGTAACACCTGTCAAGAAGCAAGTTGTCAGTGGGATTTGGGGAGAACATGGTAAACCTAGTTTTGACCGCTGTGCGGGTTATCAAACCCACATCCTCTGGAATACAACGCCCAAATGTCACCGCTCACCCAGCAAGCTCACTATGTACCAACTTTATTCTATCGGTAATCATCAGTCAGTGATAACGCTGTGGGCCTTGCTTCTTCGAGCAGAAGAGCTCGTCCGTTGCCGTCCCCTCCCTATCTGGCATTTCCAGCCGTGTTTTCTCGTTAGGGTGTTGCACCTGCGGCGCCAGAGATATGCCTGCCGCAGCCAGAGATAAGCCACATTCAAACGACATCCCCTCGCGCCCTGCCAGAAATGCCTCACTAACCCCAGGCAGGTGGCGGTGACGAGGTAGGCTTATTTTCGTATGCATTACTTCAGGAATGCTGCCTCACGCTCTAGTCGTAACGCTAATGGTGCTTGCTGGAAATCGCAGCCTCACAGCCCACGCATTTTCTGCAATCTCTGGAGCAGACCAGGGGTCTAGCAGCACTACAATAATCTCGTGCGCACAGTAGATTTACTCTCTGAAGTTATACCGATAAATTTCCGGGCGCTAAAGAATACTTACTTGCGCGGTTTGTTCTGTAGACAAGCGCACAGCAACGTATAACATACATCTCCAAATAATCTGTAATTCACAAAATTGTGAGTGGCAGAGGGTGCTCAGCACCAAAACTTCGCTGAGCATTCCAATCCCAAAAGATACGAGGGAAAAAAGAATTCATATAAGCATCAGTGCGGCACCTTGTTTCTCTAATCTTATCTTTCCTGTCATTCCGACTCAAATAGGTTGGTGGAAGAAGTATTTCACTACACTCGTAAATGAAAGTGGGAGTACGCATGGTTACCAATAAGTTTAAACGAAACGTGCGTCGTATATCTATCTACCAGAGACTCCCAGCCCAATCTACTAATGAGTTTTGTGACGCTTTCATAAGAACTGTAACAAACGGTCAGGATTCGAGCGGCTTTTCTCTGTACCTTCTTTATACTGTCAATCAACCCCTTACTAAACGAATCCCAAATGGCAAAACAGTAGACCAAGATAATTGAACACTCTCCTTTATTTGTTCATTACAATTTTTCAAGGAATCGCAGCCTAGAATTTGCTCTACCTACGACCGAATTAATGTGCAAGTACCATTTCATATTCCTTTGTGCTGTTACATCGAAATATTTTACAAAATCGACCATATAACTGAACTGTTTACTTGCTGTTTCTGTATTGTACCTCTCGCAATTCTTACGAAAATCCCAGAAAAAAGAACAGTGTGTGCAATAGAAATTTTATTTTGTACTCAGCAAAAGTGTTAGAAAAACGTCTAGAAGGATTTGCAGAAAAACCTTAATTTAAACCTGACCGATTTTTTGCTTTACGTATCGACTACGTTGATGTAATCAGACACGGGATGAGGTTGGAAAAAAGGAGCGGGAAGGAATTCGGCCAACGCCTTTTGTAGGAACATTTCCGATATTCGCCTGAACTGATTTCGGGAAACCATTCAATACCGAAATCTGGATGCGGCGACGGGGATTTGAACCCGCGCCCTCCCGAATGCGAGGACAGATCGTTACCGCTCACACACCACGCTCCATCCGTTTGTCGAACTTCAGCAGGTGACGAGGAATGTTCTGAGAAACTTAAACCTCAACCATACCTGAGACAATTACGAATGTCCAAAAAATGATTCCTGAAGACGGTCATCTGACAATTCACAGTATTGCTGAAAGACTTTGTATAGGTTATGGAACACGTCAGCGAATTTTATCAGAAGAATTGCGCATGCTAATAATCGCGATTAAGCTTTTTTTCGAACTTGTTAACAGTTTTGGCGAAGAATAACATGACTTGCATCCGACATGCCCCTTATTCGTCTGATTTGACACATTATGTCTTTGGGATGCACTGAATATTAAGATGTAGTTAAATTATTGCTGATTCGAGAAAGTAGTGGGGACACAAAATGAATCACTGGAGGCAGAATCGGCATTCCAAAAAATGTAGAAGGAACGGTGGCACCAATGTATTCAGGCTAATTTGTAGAAAATGGAACCAATGACGCCTAAAAGAAAATATTTAACATTTTATAGCTTTAGATTTCAAATTTTTTGAAATCATGTCGTAGTCGAACTTGAGATACCATATAAAGTCTGTTAAAAATTATAAATATTTCCCACAACTGCTAAATATCTATTATTTAGCAAATAAACAATAACATATTGATATAATAAAAAAAAAAACAAAAATACTTAATGTGCACAGCTCACCTACGATTCTAAGTTGTAGAGAATGTGGTAGATCTGCGCTCCTACCAAGCATGGTGCCTGAGTGGTAAACGCTCTGGCCTTGCATTCAGGAGGACGCGGGTTCGAATCCCCATCTGGCCATCTATATTTCGGTTTTCCATGGTTCCCCGAAATCACACGAGGCGAATGCCGACAGTCTCTAAAGATCTCGCTGTTAAGAGACGAGCAGTTAAAAAAAGAAAAAGAAAAAAAAAAAAAGAATGCCGAGATAGTTGCTTCAAAAGGAAGGTCATTTCCCGGCTCTAATGATCTCGACATCGACGAAGTGTAAAGCCATAAAATATATTGTGTTAACAAAAACTCATTATTGTCCCTAAACCTACTTATTTTGCCTACTATTACACTTTGAGCAATGTATTTTTGGTTAAAATCGACTTTAATACGTCCATTAATAATTAAACCCAGGAATTATATCGTATCAGGTTACCCTCTCACTATTTGTGACCCTAACAATTCAGAACTTGAACAAAGGAGGCATTTATCTACCTGAACCTGACTGCATTAAAGAACTATTTTAAACCTATGACCACACCAAAAATACCGTCACGCATTTACCCCTAGTTTGGAAGTAGGTAAATAAATTATTTTGCTACTATGGATTCATCCACTGAGTTGTATATGTGTGCGGCAATGCAGCACGTACTTCTCCTGTGTTGTTGTGTCTTAGAGAACACTGCCCCTGCAAGGCCCTTCTAGTCCCGTTTTCATCAGCGCAGCGCCGGTACAAACAGGTTGTGCATAATGCAGCGAGGAGCACACGTCCTGGCTGTCTATATGCAAAGGACGAGCTCCAAGTGGACAGTCACTGGACTTTGTCCGTCACACCGACAAACTTGTGTGACGAGCGATCGCACGGCGCTGTCCCCCTCATGTACTGCTTCGTCCAGTACCTTCAAAACTACCTGCTGAAGTAAAAAAAAGGCTCGTCCACTTTGAAATTATGCGATAATTCGACGGAAGGTTAGAATAAGAGGTTAGAATAAATTATTACGGGAAGTGCTGAATTGTTTACCGAAAATGCAGCAACAATTTAAAATTAAAATTCGTAAAAAAAAAAATCTGTAGAGTGGTGAAATAACATTCAAAGAATTTAAGATAAAAAACTTAAAAAGGGGGAAAATAGTTTTGGAGGGAAATTGCGACCTAAATATGTGTTTCATCGCAAATAAAGTGAATAAATGAAAATTTAAATTTTGAGTAAAATAGTAACGTTCCATCAGCAGTAAATTTTGACTAACTGCGGTACGCGCCTCATGGTAAACGACGTAAAGAAGCAGTGAGTAGTTAGGGATTCGTTTCTCTTTAACCCCTCTGTATTCCGCAAGTTATGAGCTAAACCAATTCACCAATTCAGCTAAGAACCATTGCAGCACATAAATTTCTACATTTTCTTCAAATAGTACCAGCTTGATTCTGATTTAGAGGATATGTTACTGATGATAACTATCTCGACTTTCACTTTACATCAAGTTTTATTCACTTATATCACTTAATTTTATATATAGCATGATACACTTTTCTTTAACACACTACATGTGTGTCTTTCCCGTTCTCAATAATAGACCAGCTACTACTGAATACTGCATAATCGAGAATGCCTTCACGTGGTCGAGCGGGGTACGGCCACCGACCCAGCTGTGCAGAATTCAAGCCTTGGCTCTAACACTGACAATATTTATTCTTACGTCAACTAAATAAAATACTTCGCCCGTGAAACCTTAGATAAAAAAACTATACAGAATTTTACACAGCTCTTATGTATGTCATAGCAGGTTTATTTTAAACTGTAACATCTTTTACAAGGAGATACCTTATAAAAATATAGTACGTCGTCGTGGACCAAAGCTAAAAGTTTTACTTTTTGAATTTGAGAGATGACGCAAATAAATACACAACGAGGATTGTGAGTTGAAATGAGAATAGTTTATTTACATTGTCAGTAGGCCTACATTAATCTGCATCCTAGTGGAGCTTTTGGATTAATGAGTAAAATAAATTTAGTTGCCGGCAAAGGTGCACTTTTATTGGTGTGAACAAAAAATAAAGTATTATTTTCTTTTGTGCAGTGAGAAAATATCTTTTATTTTTGAACATCTCGTTAGTCTAGTATATAACGAGATATTTTCTGTCCTCCTTTAATGTTTTTACGTCCTTTCTAACCCAACATTAATACCTCAATTTTTCAGAGAAAACGTTAGGGGCACATACAGGCCAAGTTCGTATTTGAACCATGTCAGCCCATATTTTATCCCTAAATTTTTTATCACTTTTAGAATCTGGGAAATTCATTTTTGTTTTAAATCGATCTTAAGAGGTCCAACAATTGCAGATAATCTTGACCTGTGGCCATAACAACTAATATATTTTACTGAACTTCAGTTTCATCATTCTTGCGTATGCGCAATTACATTTTTGCTTTAATTCAACAGTTAGTAGAAATGGGACATCTACCTGCCTCAATCCCAGCGTGGTAGGCCAGCGGTAATGCTTTGACTACGCATTTGGGAGAACCATCGTCAGGCCTTCCAGATTTTCTCAGATCACTTCAGGATATCGCCGGAATGATTCTTTCACTAGGCTTAGACCGAATTCCTTCCCGATCCTCGGCCCCAGTACCTTCCCGCCTCTAAATACATCTACATCGACGACGTGTAAAGCCAGAAGCAAAAAAAAAAGAATTGCAACCTACCTCAACACCTCTCCCAACTGGAAATTATTCTATACTCGTGACCACACCATATTCACAATTGAATAAATAATGTATAGCACGCTATAATCTTCGATAGTCGTTAAGTGGTTGACTGATGATTCTTTCCTGTTTAACAAGACAAGTCGATGTTAAAACCCAAAACTAAATTAAACAAGCACTGACTTTATCAATTCAATATTTAAAAATTGTTTACCGTCGAATGGACGAGTAAAACATTCCATAGGTTTACCTACGTTGTTAACGACATAAATGAAGAGGACCATATACTGCAAATCCAAGAATACTTTCTTAGGCATCAACTTCTTTACAGATGCCGGACGAGACAATCCTGGCGCAACCAGAATACTTTCCAGACGACACACCCCTCGGCTAGCGCCTCGGGGAATGGTCGTACGGAGGATTTTAGTTCGTCCTCCCCGTTCCAATAAACACGCCAACCTACGACCTGGCGCTATTCCTTGTGACGTTAGGCGTTCCAGCACACATCCGACGTCCTCTGGGAACAACACCCTGGTCTCTGGAGTAAGGGGAACGCTGCGGTAACAACCAATGACATTCCCTCTTTCCCGGAGTCTAATCTGGTTATATCTGGAGGTACGGATGCAATCTTCCTACTTCACGGGTAGAACAGCACTTCACAGGTAAGTTACGTGAATTGGAAACGTAGCATCGGGATGTAGGGGAAGTAACCCAACAATTAACGCAACATTTATTATTGGTTGTTGGCCAGTCAGGAAAAGCAATTAACAACAGCTGCAACTGATGGAAATGATTCGCTGGCCATAGGGACTCAATAGATTGGACTGCATCAGCAATGAGAACGTTCGGGCGGCTTTTGGTGTGGTCAAAATACCTGAGAAAATACGTGAGGGTCATCTGCGATGGTACAGCCATGTACTACGTAGCAACGACACGTCAGTGGAGAAAACAGCGCTCAACACCCGAGGGCCGAAGACCACGAGGGAGATCCAAGAAAGTCCTGCCCAGATACCTTGCGGGAGGACATGTACCGGTATCTAGTCAATGTCTCGCCTGAAGATGCACAAGGTTGGCACAAATGGAAGAAGAAACAATACGGGATTAATACTAAGAATAAGAAGAACATTAACTGGTACAGGTGGTTACTGCTTCGTAATAGTTCCGGCACCTGACTCGGAGTAAGCTGGTTCAAGTCTTGATGCTGTGGCTGAGAGAGTAGGGGAGATGTTGGTGCACCAGATTGTGCACCAAAGTCGTGGTCTAAATTCCAAACCTTTCCTCAGTGCGTATGGAGTGAAGGCATACGGCACTGTTGATACTGATTTATACTTCGGATTGGGATGTTGAGATGATGTCTTTCGGAAGAGTATGCCAGTATGGGCCGGAATCGGGTTTTATACTCCCATTTATTCCATATTTTATTGATTCTCAACGCAAAAAACACACTGCACCAAATATACACGAAACACAGTCAGCCACTGGGATAAGCTAGGATAAACCACCCCCGTTAAATTACCAAAGAAAGTTGCCACGGAGGTGTAACTCCCTAGCCTCCATTAATTTCGTGATATGTTGAAACTCTTCCTCACCCTTCGTGGGTGAGCATTGGTGAGATCTGGTGGGACGTCCCCCTCCCCTCCCCCCATTGGTGAACAGTTGAACGAAATCTGGTGGGACACACCTCTAGATCGACCTCATAATTCTGAAGACCTTTCATTTTTCTTAGCTCTACTGTTGTTCAAATGTTGACGTGAGATTTCCCACTTCTCTTGGTAATTTGTTCCGATTGCTTACTCCATTTATCACAAAAGAAAATTTTCCCCACTCCCTTAGGCCTTAAATCAAGTGTTATAGTCATCTTTCCCTTCCATGTTCTGCTCTTAGTTCTTCTCCCATTATCTCCGCAAGCCTTGTCACCAGAATACAGGTTATACACACCCAGCACTCTCTTTACCCTCCTCCTATCTTCCAATTACATTCGGTTTTTTCTTCTGAATTGACACCTCGTCAACATCGTCTTCATTAGTCAAGGAAAAATGGAAGGCAAAGAATAAGAAGGAATTTTATCATGAACTGTTGAAGGAACTATCTCGCCATTCGCACATTTATCATTCAATGCCACCTCCCGGTATGAAAAATACATCATTCAATCTTTTGCTGGGCATTAAATACTATACTCAGTGACGTATATACACAAAATTGTAATGAAACTTAGTAATGTGAATGTATTTACTAACACCTCCTTCATGTCACAATGCAATCATCTAGAAATTTTGCTTTTCAGAAACTGATACAAAATAATAATAATAAATAAATAAAAATGTTTACATAGGAATTGAATATCTGTTACTGATAACTACTTAAACTGTCGCTACCAAAGTGATTGCTACACGTCTGGTTCACATAGGCATTCCGGTGAGGTCACCTGTGTCCCGGCCACCCGGGGACTTACTGTAAACTTATATTTTAAATAAACAAAGAGTTTTGACGTAATATGAGTGGGGTATATCAGAAGTTAAGAAGAATATATCTTTTTGTTTAAATAATTTGCTAAAGCCATTACCTTGGTTACAGTTTACTGTCATCTATACTAATATTATGAATGGTAGAGTAATTCTGTCTATTTGTTACGTTTTTACGACTAAACCGATCTTAATGAAATTCGGCAAAAAAAATACTATGTATTATTAGGAAGGATAAAGGATACTTTCTTCCGGGATAAATAACATATTTTGTAACGAAATTTTTAATTGTAATCGGACATTGACCGACAGATGAATAGCGTGTGTACGTCCCTGTAATATTACATCAGTCACTCTGACTTCGTTTCTTTCGCAGTCAGTTCGTGTATGATCTTTGCAAAGGGCAACAAAACCAAAAACGTTGTGTGCAAAACGGTATTGATATAAGACCCCAGAAACTGAAATAATTTTAAGCCACAAACAAAAAACTGCCTCAACACTTGTGACAGGAAGTCTCCCACAGTTATTTACACATATCCCCCCTTTTCCTGTCCTTAGTGTGTCTCTATTTTGAAAAATGTCACAAATTTACAAGACAGGTTCAGTGATAGAATGATATTGTGAAGGCATTCCCGTCACATTGTCACAACACCTTGCTTTTTGGGTACCTTTTACGTAATTTATAGCTTTCTGTCTCCAATTCTGCAAATTAAATTCTAAATACATGCTTCCATATTCTATATGTGGATGATACACTGCTCTAGATTATTTTAAAGGTAGTGTAATCAACAATACATTTCTACCCCTTAGTTTGTATTAGAACGAATGGGTAACCTAGACCCTTTAACAAACATATCAGGAAAATTAACGAGAGGAATACAAATGCTATGAATCCAAGAAAATATTTGACATTAGAGAGGATTACATTCCATAGAGTCGTTAGGAGGAAACTTTCAAAGATGATAGTGAAAATTACTACAATGATTCGTTTTCCTCGTTATTTGAATCCTGGTTCGACGATGTTTTAATTTTCATTCGATTACGCTGCATACGGTTGGTTTCGCCGTTCTTAAGAGTTACTTGTTGTTCTTGTCGTGCCTCTTCTGTTATACCTTGCGTTCTCTTGGAGGATCCATCGACAAACAGCATCTGCGGGATTTATGGAATCGAATCCCGAGAAGCGCGCGCGTGCTGACGGGAAAAAAACAAAAGGGCAATTGGGGTGTGGTGGGGGGTGACACGTGACCTGCCCCGCAGAGGAATGTTCGATTCGCTCTGAGAGTGGAGGCGATTCGCATGGGAATGGCGCGCGATTCTGCCGAATAAAACTTTGCACTCCCAGCCGTGTATTCTTCCTGTGTAACAAACGAAAAAAATGTAAGAAATCCGGTCCGGTAAATTACAGCGAAGGTGGTCCGACATGGTTCAAATACTGCTATCTTATATACATAAAAATCTCGCGTCACGATGCTTGTCCGAGATAAACTCCGAAGCTCCATAACTGATTTTGATGAAATTTGACTTACTGCGTGTAATTTGGTCAAACTTAAAATATAGGGTAATTTTTACCTCGATTATTGACCTCAATATTTATTTTTGCGAATTAAATAATCATTAAATTTTTGTCATAGGTGAATTGTTTGTAATTATTTGTAAGTTCTGTAAGTTTGACTGGTCTGGTGGCTCAGTGGTTAAGGCGTCTGACTGGAGATCGAAATGGCCCCGGTTCGAATCCCTGTCTCGGTGGGAACTTTTGTAGGCACTTAACCCTGTCTTCTCCTCTGGCGCAGCCTGCCATGTAATGTGAAGTACGCAAGGCCGGTAATATGATGTTATTTCAGCGATTGCAAAGTAGAGTCTACTTTTCAAAAACCTTAGTAGTACGAGCCCACTTATCAATGTGACGTTTGAAACACCCTGCTCTGGATGCGTGCTCTGTCATCCGAGGTAGTGCAGAACCGCAGTTAGTTGCTGAACAAAATGCGACGCCATTCACCGACAGTCCAGTAAATCACGGTTCTGCACGAAGATCTAATGACGATATGTTCGATTACCATTTGCTTGCTTATGTTGTTAAAGGTGTCTGAAACGGTTTCCTACTAGCAATCTTACTATTCATTTTGAAAGCCCATCCTAGGGAACGTCCACAAACTACGTGACTTGGCAAAGGAAGAGAAACAGGAAGAAGAAGGACTGGCTAGAAATTTACGTAGGGCTAGGTCAATGGAGGAGCGGAGATGGGGGGAGGGGCTATCGAACCAAGCTACGAAGCTCTTGATTCTTTTTATTTGTCACACCATCTCGATGTTTGTTTCCATTTAACTACCTTGCCTCTTATATTAACATTTCCGCGCATGCATGTGACTAGACGTGTGCAAAATTGAAGTGTATAATAAATCGTACGAGACTTATCGGAAATATTTTTCCCACGAGTTTTCAATTTCCAGAAAGTAGTCAATGAGTTATCGGAATTTTTTAAGCAAGATAGAAAGAATCGATTCTTGGTACTGTAGAAAGGAAGATGACAGAACTGCCGTAAAAGAAAACAAACAAGAAATGCAACTCTTCTTAAGTTCTTCAGATGAGAAGAATGATTTTAGTAACACCTCCAGTAGAAAAGGATCCATCATTGACATGAAAAGAAGGTTTTTTCAATTATTAAAAATTTTCATAAGCGACTAGTGTTAACATTTCATTCAGAATATTTATATAAAAAAGAAATTAAAACAAACATTGGTCCTGTTCATTATATAAAGAATAATTTCAATGATAGTCTTGTGAGAAAAACAGCATTAAATGTAAAATCCTCTCGAGATTTTCCACCGGTATAGCGCGTCAGTAAAAGTACAAGGCGACGTTTCGGAGCCTACCTCTGGCTCCATCTTCTGGCGAAATCCGATACTTCGCCTGAAGATAGAGCCAGAGGCAGGCTCTGAAACGTCGCCTTGTACTTTTACTGACGCGCAATCCCGGTGTGAAAGCTCGAGAAGATTTTAAGCAACTTACTGATTCTTTCAGAATTAAATGTCTTTTGGAACTAGTATGGAAAAATCAACGTTATAAAAAAAAGAGGGGTGGGGAGGTGTGTCAGGGCTAAAGCCACGTCAGGCTAAGTACGGGGAGGAGGGTTTCAAAAGATGCCAAAATGGAGCTACGTAGTTTGTGGACGTTTCACTATTAGTCCTCCTCGTGACACAATGAACTAATAACCTCGTCACAGTTGCAATCGACCTGATATCGACGTGGGCCTCCTAATTCCCGCCGGCCCACTTGTTCCGTTTTAATCTGGCCGGTGTTGGCCTGCGCCCAGCCCTCTTGCTGCGAGTCTTCCAATTTGCCGCCGTCCCGCCGCTATCAAAGACGTTGGCCGCCTCTCTCTCCGTCTCCTTTCTCGTTCTCCTAGACGACACCATCGCAGGAAGCTTCAATAAATTCCGGCCTCGGCGTGGGAGGTACAGTCGCGGGTGGAAAATAAAACTGTGATATTGTCAGACGGAGCTGCCATCATCATTGCAGCCAACATCGCCCAAAGTGTAGCACCGACACTGAATGCTCAGTTTGGGTATGCCTCGAGGAAGATGAATTGTAATCCGGGAAAACAGACCAACTTGAAATGATCGAAGCAGACAACTTGTGCGTCTCCGCCACGTGTTCTGTACCGAATATAGAGCCAACTAATTTCCTCTCTAGGCACCTTTTATAGATAAACTAACATCTTTACCTTTACTACTCCCACGCAGACTTGGGTTTGCGTGGTTAACCTTGCGACAGGCGTGCTTCCAAAAGTCACATTTCAGGGCGCAAGTATCAAAATGATACAGCCGTTAAAAACTCACAATTTTTTTGTACTTTAATGATCCTTATATCCTCCCAGATATAAAAGCCCAATAATAGCTTTAATTTCGACAGGATCGGTAAATTTGGCATCTCTTGCTCTAGAAAAATTTGCCTGAATTTAAGATATATATTTGTTAGTACACCCTACAATTTTATTGTTAATATCATTATCAATAAGACAGCTCCACGTATCTAATATATCAGAAATATTTTTCACAGGTCCGATGGTACCGGGAAGATGGATCAAAATGTTGTGTTTCGCTATTCGTTTTCTGGTATGCATTGGGTTTTTATTCCACTTCCATTCATTAGTCACCTTCCTTCTTTTTTTCATGAGCAATGTAAAAATTTTCATCGTTTTTAGCATCTTCTTCCTCACTAGAATCTCCACTTATTTCAGTTTCAGAATCTCCTTCCCTTTCTTCTATTTGTTCGCACTCACCAGTGTCACTATCCTCATCATCTGAGGCATCATGTCTTCTGCCGTCAAATAAAAGAGTATTCACTGCTTGCAAGTCGTATGGATTGGTCAAATTGTAAATTTTTTCCTCCCCAAGATCGAAAACTGAAAAAAAGGCAAAAACCAATTGTCACTTACACGGAAGAGCGCTAGTATCAATGGTGTTTACAAATTGATACACGAATAAAATTTGATATATTCGAGAATATGTTACTTACCAATTAAATTGTAAAATGCTGCGTCGAAAAAACCTTTTAATCTAGAACTAGCGAAAAATCACACTAAATGGCGCTAGTATCGATTCGATACAAACAAGACTCTCCATGGAAAACAAAACACCTTCCAAAGTCGGGATCATCACTAGCAGGTTGGGGTTAAAAGTCAAGAAGGTAGTGGGGAGGGAGCCCCCACTCACCGGTCACGTGACTTCAGATTCGCTGAAAACTGTTTCACGTGTATCAAAATGATACTGGTACCCATCGCAGGGTTAAGCTTTTAGTATTTGTATTTCTTCAGGCGGGAAAGCGTGTGTTTGTAATTTAGTATCTTTGCAACCTATACCGTATGTTAAATTCCACAATTTCGTACGCTTACTGGAATGTTAATCTTTGGTGTAGATATCTGATAAACTTTTCCGTGTACTATTATTCTAAGATACTCTATTTCTGAAAGCTGAAGAAATAAATTACCAAAGACAAAGAATGTTAATGGTGGAGTGTTTATCTGTAATGTAGCATGTTGACAGTTCCTCGCGTAAAGCAGTGGTCATGTGGGATGCAATGTGCTGTTTGAAACTTATCTGTTCTCCGTACGAGCGAAATATCATTTCTTACTTTTCCCCGATCACGTAGAGTAACAAGATTTATCGCAGATTATAAGCTTTCTAAATGCGGAAACCCTACCCAAAGTGGTAATGTAATTTTGCGTGATATATGTACAAAGGGACATACAGGCGCAAACTGCGTAAAGATTTGTGTATACATAGATATATTTTTTTACTCTCCTCGACTCGGCAACGTACGAACCGTGTTCCATCGGTCCCCCGTTAACGCAGGAGACCAGTGTGAATGTGAAAGAGGGGTTGGGGGAAGGAGGCGTGTGCTGCCCGAGTCCAAACTGTGTTTTATAAATCCGATGTTCTCAGGCTATAACCGAAAGTGGTGGATGAGAGGTTAACGCTCTGGCCTCGCATTCGGGAGGACGCGGGTTCCGGGCATCAAGATTTGGGTTTCCCATGGTTTCCCCAAATCACTGCAGGCGAATGCCGCGATGCTTCCATCAGAAAGGCCATGGCCGAATTCCTTCCCGTTCCTTGTCCCCAGTCCTATGCCGCCTCTAATGGCCTTAACCGTCGACGAGGCGTAAGGCCTTAAAAAAAACTCAACCTATAGGAGGTATGTCTGTGTTTCCATCTTTATGCATATCGTGTACATTTTTGTTTTCTGTGTGATATGTGTATTTTTCTGTTTTTTAAATGCGTAGTTTAGAGGAAACGTTAGAGACCGTCTCAGCATTCGTCTAGAGCAGTGTTTCCCAACCTTTTTTGGGTCATGTCCCACTTTCAAAATTTTTTTGCCCCCCATACATAATTTTTAATAAAAAAATTTATTTGTTACTAAAGAAACTGATATAGGATTGTTTTTGAAAGAAAACACTTTAATATTATCATAAAACACAGTAAGTAAAATTAAAAAACATATAATGAAATACTAAAATTCAAATTCAAAAGATTTATAATAAACATTTATTATGGCAATTTAGTGTGATCCTTTTAAGAATTTGCTTTTTGCTCTATTTTGTAACCATATCTGGCATTGTGTTTAAATAACCCAAAGAGAAAGCGGTAAAGTCGTATCAAGTCAATTTCTAAATTGCCCCCCTAAAAAAACAGAATTGCCCCCCTGTGGGGCGTGGGCCCCACGTTGGGAAACACTGGCCTAGAGTATTTCGGGAAGCTACCTAAAACCATAATCAGGACTAGAACTTGGTCCTATTGTACGTCCGAAATTCAATGTGCGGCGCATTAACGCAGACTATTTTGTAGAGATTTACAACATTATTTTTAATAGTGTCGTTGGAAGAGGTTGCTGAAACACCTGGGGTTTATTTGGTTTTAGTACCGGCGATGGAGGAAATTTCCATCTACCGAGATTCGGCAAGAATCCCCTGTCGCATTCAACAATACAGATAATAATAATTTTAACGTAAATAGAGATAAAAGGAAATGATTAAAAATATCAACTTTAACACAATATAACGTGTTCTTTTGTGTGAATTAATTAATTGAGTTGCGAGTTTCCATTGGAAACTTTCGGAAACATAGGATTAAAACAAAGAGACACTGCGTTTTAATAGTGTCGCTGACAGGGTAGTAGAAAATCAAAACATCACAATTAAAAATAATAATAAGTGTTAGACAATTCAGTAGTACTGACGTGGAAAATTATTAAGTGATCGGAGACCATCATAAACAATATGGTAGACTGGTGATTTTTTTTTTCTTAAGCTCTATTGGTCTCTTTTTCAATCCTCATCTACGAATCTTTCAGATCAACTTGCTGAAGCTGCCAATTCAGTAACTAAGAAAATGAGGAACACAACTGGAAAATGCAGAAAATCAGCCATATCTCCACAACACGAAATCAGTGAATGGTATAAACTCTACGTTTAATTTTTTTTTTTTTTTTTTAGTTTTCAGAGGGTTTAATTTTTTTTTTTTTTTAATCTGCTTAACGTCTCTCTAACAGCGAGGTCTTTAGATACGGGAAAGGATGGGGGGCAAGGAATGGGAAGGAATTCGGCCATGGCCTTTTGAAGGATGCATCCCGGCATTTGCCTGGAGTGATTTAGGAAACCATGGAAAACTTAAATCTGGATGCCTGGACGGGGATTCGAACCGCCGTCCTCCCGAATGCGAGGCCAGAACGCTAGCCGTTACACCACCACGCTCGGTCAGAGTGTTTAATACCCAAATCCAAATCCAAACTTCGGTAGGAAAGAAAGTTTTCCCACCTATTTTATAAAGGCCTAAGCTTTTTAAGAACTTGTGCCGTGTCATAATGTTTTCGTAACTTGTATATGACCCAAATGACAGGCATCATTAATGTTAACTACTGTCATAACTTTTCAATCTATATATTACGAAGCATAGCCCGTGTCTGAAATTCCTGGGTATATTATTGTAATGTGTACATTCCAGCTGGACTTGGGATTAACATAATTTTAGTCAACCCCTCCCCCCGAAATAAAACTTTGTCGTCAACTGAGTGACACATACCAGAAGTATAAACCGTGTCGCGGTGTTGGCGCGAACCACGATAATCCGTGGCTCTTTTAGCCTTCACCACTCAGTCCCCGCATCGCGCAAAGGTCGTCCAAATGTTAGGTCAGGTGCGCGCCCGTCGCGGCGGCCAAACTACTTTGCGCGCATCAGTGCCGCCAACGGCAAGACGCCGAAGCTCGAGCGTCGCGACCGCACACTAGCGCCAACAGTCGGCGGAGGGCCGAACTGACAGCGGGTGGCCGCCGCAACAGAGGGCGCCCGGGGGTCAACAGGCCAGTCACAACCAAAATCGTCTCGTCCGGAACAGAACCGCGGACCTCCACCCCGAAAGACATGCGTTAACTTCCGGTCAGCCTCTAGTCAGGAACTGTTCTGGTTTTTATTACTATTATTACTTCGGTGGAGGTTGTGTCCCTGATAGCAGGTACCTAATTTTCAGCCGAATTTTCCTTTAAATTCCTCCATTATTGGAGCTATATTTTTCACCCCATTCCTATGTAATTTATTCCGAATACCACCTCGATCAGTTTGAAATCTTAATTTCCCACTTTCTGATGGCTGAAATTAAGAGGTGATGTGTGGCCCTAGTCCTCTCTTCTCTTTTAAATACTACTATACTACAATATCGGTCAAGGCCTAATCGTCAAATCCATTGCTATACGTATGCTGCATTCTATTTGTTGTACTCAATTCTTCCTTATTTTCTTTTTTTGCTTCTGTCTTTACGTTTTTTGACTTCGAGATTATGTCAAATAGATTAGGGAAGATAAATGATGGTAACTTCTTCGAAAAAATTCTTTATAATGGATAGGAGTGAGAATTTAGATGTAATTTACGCAATGAACTACAGCCTATCCGAGTACTGATCTGGCCGAGAAAGTAATTAAGTTTCGTATCAAATTTCTGTCATTCGCAACTTTGTTACAATGGTGCATAGGTGGGTCTTATTGAACACATCCTAAAGTTCAAATTAACAATATACAAGAAAAAGCAAAATGGGTACTGTTCCAGGGACTAGTATGCAGAAGGTTAAGCTTTATAACTACTCTGTGGATCCAAAGAGTATCTGTATAAAAATGTAATCATCAGTAATTATTTAATAGATTCACTGAAATACAGTGGGACACAAACTTAAGAAATTACCAACCAACAACAAAGTATTGATTAGAGGATAAAGGAAAAGCAGAAAGAAATTTTATGATGCAGGAGAATACAGGAATTATTCAATTGTGTCAGCAAGAATTTTTTTCAAAATTTATATTTGCGAATATTGACTTGCGAGCCTAAATCCTGGGTGATTAAAAGAAGACATGTTTTTAGAATTCAGGCACTGAAAATGAAATTTTTCAGGAAAAGAAGCTGAACAACAACTAGGCGAGCATGTGACAAGCAATGTAACACACTCCCAAAAAGTCAGCGATTTGAATCCATTGTCAACACCGAGTTGGGAGTAGGACGAAGTTGCGCTCCTACCTAACAATCGGGAAGATGGGGTTTCCGTGGGTTTCCTCAGTCACTCCAGGCGAATGCTGGGATGGTTCCATGTCGACTTCCATCCCCCTTCCCTCCTCATAGGTTAGTTAGGCTGAAAATGGTCTTCAGCTGGGAGGAATGAAATTAAAAAAAAAAATCCGTTCTCTGTTATCTGTTATACTGAGATTAATGGCCAAATGAATATATGAGGAAAAAATTGGATGACGACTGGTCAGAATGGAAAAGAAACGTAAAGTCTGCCTAGGTGGTGAAAGTCTGGTGAGGTAAAGGTATAACTGCAACTGGAAGAGTAGAGCAATCTAAGACGACCAGGGAACAAATGGAAGAGTGTTTGATAAACTGTTTAAGGAGGAGAAGAGTGCTGGATAACGGTGGTAGGGTGAAGAGCAGGGCAACGGCAGAAGACGCTTGAGAGAATTTTGTCCCAGACAGACCAGGACATTGGCAGGAAGACGAAAATGTGGAACAACAAGATTTTTAGCTTTTGGCTTTACGCCTAGTCGATGTCGAGGTCATTAGAGTTGATAAAGGACTAGGGGCAAGGAATTGAAGGAAGGATTTCGACCATGCCATTCTGAATGAACCATCTCGGAATTCGCCTGGAATGATTTGAGGAAATCATGGAATACCCAATTCCGACTGAGTGGTCGGGGATTCCACGCGTTCTCCCAAATGCGAGGACAGGGCGTTACCAGCAACCGAGAAGTGGACCAGCTAATTTTGTAAGAAACTACTTTGCTGGAGAATCTGGAAGGTGTAAGAAATGGAAGTGTGGGTACATTCTTGTGATGCACTATGTTGAAACTGCAAGATAAAAGATAAGAACATTCCACACAGCTGGGGCCTATTATCTGGGAGAACATGGACTCAATCCCCTGTCCCGCCATCTATATTTCGTGTTTCTATGGTTTACCGTGATCACTCAAAGCGAATACCGGACAAGTTCCTTCAAAAAGGCCTTGGCCTAATTTTTTTTCCGTTTCGTGTCCCTAGCTCATTCCCACTTCCTTATAGAAAACAGAGCAATACACTAATAAGAATGCATATATCGTCAGAGGATAAGAAATGGATAATCAGATAAAAGTTAAAAATGGAGATTCGAATCTTCCTCTGCGAAAGTTGTGTCTGAGTTATTACTTGAGCGAAGTATTAATTTCTGATATTTTAACAGCGCAATATTTGAGCAATGTTACTATTTAAATTTAGGTACGAAATCACTTAAATCTGCGCCAATTTTCCATGTAATTCATTGGTTCTGTCGAACCAGTCTTTAAACAATTCTTTTTCTCGCAGTTGATAAACGAAATTTAATTATTATTTAATAACGCTCACTATCCTTAAAGCGAAGTAGTTTGTATGATTCATTCATCTTAACTTGCTGCAACATCGATGACTCTAGAGAGAGAGCATAAGAAATCATCTACATCGGCTGAATATAAATATAATTAAAAACATATAATAGTTAATGTCATTAATATCTGCATTTAAACGCAATACATAATTTTCTTTAATTGTTATGGCAATTCATTTCTTACGCTAGGTGTGAATGTTTGAAACCATGGAATACCGAAATTTGGAAGATAGGACAGGGAATTGAACCCACGTTCAGGACAATTAAACGTAATTCTGCAAAACAGACCAACTTGAAATAACTAACGCACACAACTTGGGCGCCTCCTCCCCTTGAAATTTCTTCTCGGTTGCCTAGCGAAATGGTTTTTTTTTTTTTTTTTTAAAAAAAGCCCATAACCTCGATTTTGCAGTAACATCTCTGCCCGCAATTGGTCGCATAATGAAGGCCGTGCGCATTACGCAGCGCTACAGACATTAACGTAATGACCTGGTGACAGGGTTCTACTGTCTGCTCATTCTTCCCCTGTTGTAGTCGCCTTATCCTAACCCGGAAATCGCACCGGGTACAGAGGACCTACAGTTTAACGTGGAATCTGAACCACGGAAAGACATGATGGTACAGTGACCAAAGTAGCCATATATATAGATAGACAGAAAACATTTATTGTTAGTAGACAATTCGAATACCTTTCAAGTTCGATTAATTTTTGTGAAGTGCGAAACTTTAGCAACCAAGCTTGGTGGTTAAGTGATTAGCTCTCAAGCAAGGCATAGGGGAGGACCCGAGTTCGACTACCGGAAACAGTCAACCACATTTCAGTTTTTCATCATCATCATCTTCTTCTTCTTCCAACTACTGACCGGGTTTGTTTGGAACAAAGGTCTCTCGAGCGCTTCCTGTCCACTCATCATCTCGCCTCTTCTACTGTCATCAAATCCCCTCCTCTTTTTTCAACACAATTCTTAACACCTTTCACCCATCTGTCCCTCAGTCTTTCTCTTGTCCAATTATCTTTCAACCCCTGTCAAGCATTTTCGTTGGTATTTTCACCTCTCCGATTCTGTTCACATTACCATATCACCACAACCATGATTATTTATTATCTGTCGTAACGATTACTTCTTGGTCATCTCCCTGATTTTCTCATTCTCCATCCTGTCCCTTCTCGTTATTCCTACTTATTCACCCGAAATTTAATTTTCATAGTTTGTACTCTTCTTTATCACCCATGTTTCCGATCCGTACGCCAAAAATCAGCACTCTTTTGTAGCACATCTATACTCCATATGAGGGCACTATCATTCTCAAAAAATGACTTTCAAATACAAAGGAACAAGCCTCAGCATTTCATGGTATTCCGAAATGTCTCTAAAATAGTGCTGGTGTACTTCCTGTGAATGGAAACGGCCGAATCCCGTTCTTTGTCCATAATCCTATCTCGGATATAATTACCCCAGCGTCGACGAGCCTAAATCCCGAGGAGAAAAATGAGATCCCGGTTAAAGTCATAACTCCATTTTTTTGGCTTGTCAGTTCTGCTTCGTATACGCATCATTTGTTTATCAGTTTAAAAAAATGTTTCCAAGCAATCAACAGCTGCACAAAGATCAAAGAACTTCAAAGTATGATCTAAAATTACTTCAGAAACTACATGTATCATTTCGCTTTTATCTTCCAAGTAGCTCGTGAGTTATATATATAACCATAAAAAAGATGTGATAACGTAATTTACAGCTTGCTCTCTCTATATATATAAATATATATGTATGGAAGCTCCTCAAGACACGTTCTGTGGTTTCGGTTCTAATCTAAACTTTGCTCTCCATTGGAACTGTCGAATTCAGCGATCAGTAGACAACTTTAAACACTACCACTTTTGAAGAAGATGCTGATAACATATTATATTAGCTAAGACGCATATTCTGCCTCTGTCGTGCTTTGATCTTAATCTAAAGTGGAGCGTGGAAGTTTTCTTCCCAGTATGAAGAAAACTGCCAAACTGTTGGCCAATTTGAGGGAGTCGCCAAGACCAGCCGAGACAAGGATTAGAACTGGAAAACACTCGATTTTTTTTTTTTTTTTTTTTTTTTTGTAACTGCTTTACGTCTCTTTTTAACATCGAGGTCTTTTAGAGACGGGAAAGGATAGGGGGCAAGGATGGGGGCAAGGAATGGGAAGGAATTCGGCCATGGATGTTTGAAGGAAGCATCCCAGCATTTGCCTGGAGTGATTTGAGGAAACCATGGAAAACCAAAATCTGGATGCCCGGACGGGGATTCGAACCGCCGTCCTCCCGAATGCGAGGCGAGAACGCTAAGAAAACACTCGATCGCCATACAGACTCCTTAACCATTGACCCATACGACTGATCAAGGATAAATATGATATAAACATTTAGCTTCTTGGTTTAACAGTATGTCTGTTGCTGTTAGGTGGCTCAGTAGTTAACGTGTTTGACTGGGGAATTAAAGGTCCCCCGTTCGAATACATGTCTGGGCGGGGGATTTCATATATCCTTAACCCAACCTTCACCTCTGGCACAGTTGGCAGTGTTATGTAAAGTACGTCAGAACGCTTCCGTAGTTCGAATTCCTCGTTAAACTGTTGGTCCCCTGTACCCGGCAGGACTACCAGGTTAGGTTAAGACTGCCAAACAGGCGCGGAATGGGCAGCCAATGGAAACCCTGTCATCAGGTCATTACGACCACATGAAATTATTATTATTTAGTATATCTGTAGGAATATGTATGACGTGTTCACAGTTTTAAGTTTTTACTTCTTTCTACAGTCCCCAATGACTGCTAATCGGTTTTTTTGTTGTTGCGCTTTTTGTTGATAAACGGAAAATGATTCGTTGCTTGTAATGTTTATTTTTGTTTTATATTTTCTTAGTGCTTCACGCATCGTCGATATCGACGTCATTAGAGACGGGAGAGAACTGAGGGTAAGGGACAGGAAGGAATTTGGTATGGATTTTTTGAAGGAGCCATGCCGATCTTAATTTCTTCACCATTACCTCTCTTCATCCACACGTTACCTTCCCAATTCATTTTTTCTATTGTTTTCATATCCACGTCTGTAGTCCTCCTATTGTTCGTACCGAGCATCGTGGCTGAGTGGTTAACGCTCTGGCCTCGCATTCGGGAGGACGCCTGTTCGAATCACTGTCCGGGCATCCAGATTTGTGTTTTCCATGATTTCCCCAAATAACTCCAGGCGAATGCCAGGATGCTTCCTTCAAAATGCCATGGCCGAATTTCTTCCAGTTCCTTGTCCCCAGTCCCGTACCGCCTCTAATGAACTCGACGAGGTATAAAGCCATAAGTAAAAAAAAAAAATCTTCGTTGTTGGCCTTCACTGTTTCAATGCCATACTTCGAAACCATACGAAACATTTCGTCACTACAATCCTTAAGTAACTATTCACTACTCCATATAGAGCCTTACTTGCAGTTCTGTATTTTTCTACGTCTATAACCGGCCTTGATTTGTAATACGCTGAAAAAATCTTATGCCATTTTTCAGTAAGAATCCGCAATTTGGAGTGCAATTGGTAGATGAAAACGTATAACTACAGTTTAGATATAACGATTCAGTCATCAAATTTCCAGACAGGTATTTTCACGAAAATGTAATTGGCATTAGTTGGTACATACAAACCAGAACCTCGTTTAACATCAATAGTAATAGACTGTTATAATACTACAATCCATTAATTTTATTTTTACCTCCGATTCCACTATAGAGGTCCATCTCGGGTGGTAAGTGTGTGTGTGTGTGTGTGGGGGGGGGGGGGGAGAAATGCATTCCTATCTAAGGTCTAACCGGGTCTGTTAAGCAAAGCGTACAGAATCTATTGGAGAAAAGTCTAATGCTGCCATCTGTCCGCGAAACCTATAACTACGTGTGTTATGTATGATAAGTGTATTTCTCGTTTGTGAAATGTGCAGATTATGAGGCGGATATTGGAGACTGCCCCAGAATTCGCCTAAGTGATTGCGGGAAATCCCCTAAAAACCGCAGTCAGGGCTGTACGCGGTACACGGGCACCAGGTATTGTGCCCGGTCCCTTTGTACCTCCCCGATCCATAGTGAGGCGCTTCAGTGCACTGAACACCTTTCCCGTGATGGGTGAAGTCGGTTACCATGAGGGATGATTATCGCTCAAAGGGAACGTCTGGGAAGATGACGTGAGTGGTTTCCCGTTGCCATCGCCAGTGTAACAGTTTTCGTAAATATTGTTGCATACGTAGACGACTTAGGAACTGTGCGCGTGCAATATAGAATGTTGTTTGTGTGGTGGATGAGAGATGAATGAAGGGAGAGTGTGAATCTCAGTGCCCGCCCACTCATTCCTACTCTTCCGAAAGACACCTGTGATACGCCAAGCTTAATGACCCTATCCGTCGGTCGAATCACCATTAATAGTGTCTTATGTCCATACGCACTGTGGAGAGGTTTGGGATTTAACCCAAGACTTCAGTACATAATCTGGTGCTTAGAAATTGTGGGCCACCTCCTCTCCTACCCTGCCGGCCAAGTCATCATGATGAAAATTTCTTGCGCTACCAGGACTCCAACCAGGTAGCCCCACGTCAACGCTGGACAACATCATGGTACCGCCAGCTAGCCAATAGGATGGGACATAAGCTAAAATATCTGGATTCTGCATATATGAGTGTGGAACGGATGATCATTCTATACACTGTAATCAAACCTTGGTCGTTCAGTTCAAAACATAATTGGTTTCGTCGCCTCTCTATCCCATTATTGGGAGTCTGTACATGCCGTTGCCGACTTCGTCATTACATCCAAGAAACACTAGTATTGATCTGTCACTGATGCACACTACGACTTCCTAGAGGGCCTAATCGCTGTCACTAGAGTTGTTATTAACATGTCTGTTTCTAATACACTTTTTTTTTTTTTCTTTTTTTTACCGGTATTTTCCCGCTTCTTGGTTGCACGTTCCTTGATGGGCGTAGTCATATTTTTTAGTTTTTGTTTTTCTTCTAGTAGCAAAGAATAAACGTTTGTGATGTCGTAGCTTTACCGTAAATTATATTTCAAACTTTTATTCCGCTTATTGGAGTGATAATCTCTGATTTAGCGATTGATAAATATTTTCCGTGTATTCTAAAGTAGCAGATTTAAAAAAAGAAGCAATAAATAACTAAAGTTACGTAGTAAAAAAACAAAATAAAAAACAAACAAAAATAAAACAAAAAAACAATATAAACAGAATCCAAGGGGTGAAGTGTTTATTTTTTGTGACATGATCTTTGGTGGGTATCACGTAAATAAGTGTTTATGATAGATGAAATATGACCTGTGGTTCCTCTCTATTGCCGATACGAACGAATTGTTCCGTTCTTGGGTCACATAAAGCCGTAAGATGCAATGCACAATTGAATATATACAGTAAGATTTCAAAATATGAAAACATCATCCAAATTGGTGCGATAGCTCGTGAGCGACTCTTTCTCATCTACTGGAGAGACAGGGCTTGGTTAAAATTTTAAAATTCTTCTGACATGAAAAATAAATAAATACACCAATTACTATGAATCAGAAAAAAATATGCTACGGCTGGTATTATTAAATGCTGTACCCATTCTCATCCTTTTATACTCTTGAACAATCTTAACAGAGCAGAAATTTAAAGTCCTCCATCAATGACTGTCCAACAAGCTTTTGTTTTGTTACCTTGCCAGTAGGAACAGACCACTTAGCTCACATATGTCACCTTTTGTCCTGTGCCATTCGTTTAAAGTATCGTGTAGCATTAGTTATGTCACACGTATTTGTATCATGAACCCTTTCTAAACCACCTCATTAGAGCTCATGTCATCCGATAGCAGTGATATGATGATTAGGTGCAAGGGATACCTGACCGGATGGAGGTCACCCCTGACGTGTTGCACCCCTGGGTGTAGCAACCCCCCTGGTTTGGGGAGGGCCCGGTGATGTAGCTGACCAATGGCGACCCTGCATTCCGCATGGCCGCCGTTTCTGACCTGAAGGGTCATCCATCACCTCACACAGGGGTACCTCGCAGACCACACCTCCACTGTAGAATACTCTCATCGCGCCAGAAACGAGAGACATCCAGTACAAAATCCCGTAGCCTAATATCGAGTGGTATCACCAATTTAGTTCGATAATGTTGGTAGTTCATTTGGCGATATACATATTAGAAAGGTCACAAACGTTTGGTTGATGAATAGTGTATTGGATCATCTGTATATTGTGGTAGTAGGAGGGGTTTGCTGCGTAATTGTACTTATAGCATTCCTTTTACCATTTTATTAATTTTAATATTAATGATTTTTGTTGATCTCAACAATTTAATAATTTTAATTATTTGATTTTATCAAATAGGAAGAAAGTGATATTCTATCTTGCATTACTAAAGTCATAACCTGACAGATTTATTCAAATCAAGCATTGAATGCCAACAGGCGTCGGTGGACTTTACAATTAATTTAAACATGAAAATACAATGTTCAAACAAAAATCAACACCGAGTCTTACAATATGTGGCATAAGACGTTAATTCTAAGCAAACAATAACATATCCATGTGAAATTTATGAAGCTGATCACAAGTACAAGATTATTCAAAAAATGAAATCAAGGAGGGTGCCATTAAGTTTTGGACTTTAATAAAATAATGTTTCCTGATTGATAGGAATTTATAACAGTATTCCCATATCACCGAGCGTGGTGGTGTAACGGCTAGCGTTCTGGCCTCGCATTCGGGAGGACGGCGGTTCGAATCCCCGTCCGGGCATCCAGATTTGGGTTTTCCATGGTTTCCCCAAATCACTCCAGGTGAATGCCGGGATGCTTCCTTCAAAAGTCCATGGCCGAATTCCTTCCCATTCCTTGCCCCCCCCCATCCTTTCCCGTCTCTAAAGACCTAGTTATTATAGGAGACATAAAGCAGTAAAAAAAAAAAAATCTTCCCATATCAAATCAGATTGCTCACGGCTAATACACTCAGAAAAATTGTCGGATAGTGATGCTCAAGGGCGTTCACGGGTCGAGGAATGCGTAACACTGAGTTCTTTTTAATGGCTGAAGGTCTTTACCGTTTATTCAGCAGCTGTGGCACCAATGGTGGTAACACGCACACTTCCTTCAGGCGACAGCCACAGGTATCGCATGCCAGAAGTGGCTTAAGCCGTACAGCTCTAAGTCTCCTCGTAATCGCAGACCCGGCGATGGCGTGACCTGTCTGTCCGCCAGACACCACCGGAAGACCCTCTTCTCTCACGATGTTGGATCGGAATCCCTTCCAACCCCGTCGAAAACCTATCCCTGGGCCCGTAGCAGATGTGGACCCAGAACACACCAAACAGCTCCTTATTATTTTGTAACATGCCCGTTCATTGGCAGTTCATAGCCACGTCATTCACACATGAAGCTACCACAAATCCCTCACCCCGAGAATATCTCACCTTCTCCGAGTTTTGTTTCGGCCACCAAATTTTCCACTAGCGCACGGCACAATAGATGGTCCAGCCGAATTATCCACTTGACCGAAGAAGGGTCAGTTCGGCGATACCTGCTACAGATAAACGTGCTTTCCCTCGCAGTTGAGAAACATGTTGCTACCCAAGCTCAGGCGTGAAAGGGTCTCGATTCACCGTTACAGGTGGCTACCTCCAAGACTTAAAGCGAAAATACTTTCGAGAAAAATTCCAGCCCTCCCAATATTAATTATTGTTGCTAAGTTGCACGAGCCTGACACAGGGGTAGAAAGGGGTAGAAAGCAGTTTAAACTAAACTATTGAACAAGTTGCAACAATGGTCATAAGGTCTGACGAAACGCTTGAAGTGGCAGTGCGTAAAACATTGATTAAACAAATTGTGGGTCAGCCAAGTTGGTGTCACTTTTCCAGCCCAAATATAAGGTTCCTTATAGCCACACAGTACTTAAGTTAAACTTATATTTGAGTCAATGAGAACAACGGTAGGTGAGGAACAGGTGTCAACAATTGTGAAGGATTGTTTTTATATTATCGAGACCAACAAACGACGTACTTTTTTTTTTATTGCCTTACTTGGGATTGAACCGACGTCATTACGAATCTCAAGCTCAAATATTAGCCAATCACACACCAGTTTGTTGCTAGAAATGAATTATCATATTCGCGACTCTGGTGCAGATTCAGAAATATCAGCTTACCTGTAGGTTGCTTGGCATACCACTTAAATACTTGAACATCGTTCTAGAGTTACGCTGTTCGAATTGCAAATACTACTGAAGTGTAAAAATTCCTTGAGTTTTCTGTGTAGTGATTGTTCTTGTCTGTGAATTATTAGTAATATCACATGTCTCTGACTGTTGCTGTTCATGTTTCTGTCTTTCATTACCACCAAATATTTATTAGGTGTACAGGTTTTACTGTTTCGTTCACCATATAGACCTCAATTTTTTAATCAATCGAAGGGCATTGACAATTTTCCATGTTCTGAATACTGATACTTCCTTATCAAATACTTCTCTTAATTTTTATACCATGGATTACATCATACAGATCTTCCGCACTGATTACTGTATACTCTTATCTTCTTACTTTTTTCTGCTTCTTCTCTACCACTTGTGAGCCTTATTTCTTTTCAAACTAATTTTTTTTTCAAATTTTGGAGCGTGAGCCCTTAAAATCAAATATAGGTGAAGCTCTTAATTTAACCTAATCATGTCATGACCACTTGTAACAGCCCTAATACCTGAATTTTGAATAGCATTGTACTGTATGAAGTATTTGTAGTGAGCTAAAGTTTGCTTGAAAGTGATTTGATATGTCTGTTTTGTAATTTCTTGTAAATCAGTGTATATAGACTTTGTTTTAGGTAAGAAAATTATTTAAAGTCCATTTAATATGTTTAAGAACCGAATGATGCAAGAGAATTTCTTAAATGTTTGTAATTCTATGTATTAATGTAAGTTACGGTGTCTACAGGACAATTTTCTACCGTTTGAAAGGATGTCTGTAAATAATTTTGTATTTAAGTATCTATAATTACCATTTCTGATCATTTTGTAATGTTGTTAATTAATTTTGTATTAAGTCCGATTGTTTTTAATATGTTAGATTGTTTGAGTGATTGTTAATGATCGAGAAATATCGGGCGGATGCCTTTGAAGAATTCTCGTAATTTCGATAGAGACTATATAAACAGATCGGCTGGACAGAGCAGTTTAGTATGCATTCAGTAAGTAAGTCAGTTTAGTTGACAGTATTCAGTGTTACAGAGAGTTTCAATCATTCAGTTGAGTTCACAGAGATTATCTTTACGATTATTCAGAAGTGCATCTTTGGATTATAACTATGTTTGTGAATGTCGCAGACTTTTTTTGATTCAAAATAAAACAGATCTTCAAAAATAACCTGTTTGGTGGACTTTTTAATTAATTAATCAGTAATTAAACCACCGAAGAACCTTAATACACTGATTCTAATAACTTTTATTTTCTCTCTCTTTGAATCACATTTCCGGCCTTTATATGTCCAGAAATGATAAAATTCAAGAAATAAATTAAATCAAGTGACACACTCATGAACCAAGACGATAAAACCCATTTCTGGTCCCTAAAAACACCTAAATTGCCTACTGCCTAAATGTTTACATGGGTTTCCAACAAGGGTGATATTCTATGTATATTGCTACGAAAGTGGTGTTCTCCATTCTCAAAACGAAAGCAAGCATTTTCTGTAATTTTTGCCTTTCTCCCGACAGTATGAATTCTCCTGGGCAGATCCTGGATGAAGTACATTGCGTACATTGTGGATAGGTTGGGTGTAGTATTTAAATAAAATAATTGGCATAATTTGCTACTGTACTTGAATGCCTGCATTACGTTTCGGCTTGTAAGCTGTCTCTGCAGTTCGATTTATAAACGACAGACATACACGCCAGTTGGATAGTGTGGCAGGGTTGAGGTTTCCGCTATGTTTCCCCAGACCCCCCTAGCCCTCCCACTTCGCTACCCTCACAATAACAGTTGTTGTTGTCTGTGCTCTGCCGGTGGCCTATTTACATAAAGAGACAGGCGCGGCAGGGGGAGAGAAGGATTGCGGGCATAACGGTACCACCCTGTACCGCACACCAGACCTACCCCCACGTTATTCAAGGCTAATCTGCGTCATCCAGCCTAACCCGGCAAAATAAATCGTAATGCAACATGACAAATTAGCCGGATAGCGTGGCATTGTCACATACTTTCAGAACCTTCAAATTTATTTGGTACTTTATCACACATTCTGATGAGTGAATTGTTAAGGGATGACGTAGCAATAAATCATAACCTATTCGTTAACTAACCTGATAGGTGTCAAAGATGACACTACGTCAAAGATGAACACCTTTCTCCTTACCTGTGCAGATAGGCACCTAAGATTACACTACAACAAAGATTACACTCTTTAGATTAATATTGTTGCTGACTACGTAAGTTTAGTTATTTAGTAACACGACACCCGTGAAGACAATTTAAACGATTAAAAAACTAATTTCGTGGTGTTTTACTCCGACAAAATGAAGCTATGTATTTTTACTTAGTGTCTGCGAAATGTGAAGTCATAACAATAGAATCTAACGCTAGTTATTAATACATTAATTGCAAGGGAGTGAAAGCTCCTTCCTACTGCATAAACACTTCCGTTTGCATTGTAATAAATTTTTGCTTTTAATTTTTTCGGTGTTTCAGATAAATATTTAAGCAATTTCTTCTAAACGTCATGGAAATCGAAATTTTCAGTCGGCCTTATCTTTGACATAAGTATTTAGTTCATGGGTATGGTAGTCTCTTTCATTTCACATACTACTCCTATTTGAGCCAGTAATATCATTCTAGGACTTAAACTAATATATCAGTTGTATATTTCCAGCACTCTCTTCCTCTGCAAGCTGGCTTCCAATAACTCCCAATCAAGCTCCTTTCCCATTGTGTCATAAGGTAATTCTGACACACAAATCTAGCTGTATTCCTTTACAGTCACTTCTACCCCCGTATTTGAAATTAGTTGTGAGTGTACCACAGATACGCAACCTTTTCAGGATGGGTTATACTTGGCAATTCTCTCACATCCCTTCAGTACCTCTTATAATTCTATCAATACAGTGTACTCAATATGCTCTTTACTACTTCTCAGACGAGTATGTTTTCATTTTCCCTTCAGACTTCACAGCTCGTTGAAGTCAGGGAAATTGCAGCCAGAAGAGGATATGGTACAAGGAGCACGAAGAAATTTGACCATGGCGTTTCGAAGGAACCATCCCGGAATTAACCTGGAAACCATAGAAAATGGAAATTTCAGTAATGGGACGGGGATTCGAACCAGTGCACTCCAGAATGCTAACATCAAGCACTACCACGATGCTCAGTTCTTGTCTGCAACTGACCGTTGGGAAAGTCTAAGTTTTGCCATCTGTCTGTAATCAATATTACTTATGTTCTGCGTTATTTTGTTAGTGCATTCTGTTGTTACCCAGATGGAAATCAGTGACGAGTATTCGCTGTCTGACCTCGAAAAAACGACTAAAAACCGTAATCAGGAAAGCACGTCCGGAATATCTAAGCTCCGGGCAAACTGATTCAGCTGTAATACACAGACGGAAAAAAAAATCCCAACACCAAGAAAAAATTATTGTAGAGTAATGAAATTTGGACAATGCATTTGTCAAGTTAACATGTTTAATTGATTAAATTTTCAAGATCACAGGTTAATTTAAGCTCAAGAAAATGCATTTCAAATGTGAAATACTGTTAAATTAATAGCCGGTGTAACCTCCAGAATTTTGAATGCAAGCCTGCAAACGTGAATGCATTGTGTCATACAGGTTTCGAATGTCACTTTGTGGTATGGAGTTCCATGCTTGTTGTACTTGTGCTGTCAATACTGGGACGGTCAGTGCTGGCTGTGGATGATGCTGGAGTTGTCGTCCAATGATATCCCATACGTGTTCAATTGGAGACAGATCTGGTGATCTCGCAGGCCAAGGTAACATGTCGACACTCTGTAGAGCACGTTGCGAGACAACAGCGGTATGAGGGCGAGCGTTATCCTGTTGAAAAACTCCCCCTTGAATGCTGTTCATGAATGGCAGCACTACAGGTTGAATTACCAGACTGACGTACAAATTTGCAGTCAGTGTGTTTGGTATAACCACAAGAGTGCTCCTGCTGTCATAGGAAATTGCTCCCCAGACCATGACTCCAGGTGTAGGTCCAGTGTGTCTAGGCCGCAGACAGTTTGGTTGCAGGCGTTCCCCTGGCCTCCTTCTGACCAACACTCGGCCATCACTGGCACCAAGGCAGAACCTGCTTTCATCAGAAAACACAACAGATCTCCACTCCGTCCTCCAATGAGCTCTGGCTTGACACCACTGGAGTCGCAAACGGCGATGGCTTGTAGTCAGTGGAATGCACGCTACAGGGCGCCTGGCTCGGAGCTGTCCTTGAAGTAACCGATTTCTAACAGTTCGTTGTGTCACTGTGGTACCAACTGCAGCTCGAATTTCTGTAGTGCTGCCATTCATGAACAGCATTCAAGGGGGAGTTTTTCAACAGGATAACGCTCGCCCTCATACCGCTGTTGTCTCGCAACGTGCTCTACAGAGTGTCGACATGTTACCTTGGCCTGCGAGATCACCAGATCTGTCTCCAATTGAACACGTATGGGATATCATTGGACGACAACTCCAGCATCATCCACAGCCAGCACTGACCGTCCCAGTATTGACAGCACTAGTACAACAAGCATGGAACTCCATACCACAAAGTGACATTCGAAACCTGTATGACACAATGCATTCACGTTTGCAGGCTTGCATTCAAAATTCTGGAGGTTACACCGGCTATTAATTTAACAGTATTTCACATTTGAAATGCATTTTCTTGAGCTTAAATTAACCTGTGATCTTGAAAATTTAATCAATTAAACATGTTAACTTGACAAATGCATTGTCCAAATTTAATTACTCTACAATAATTTTTTCTTGGTGTTGGGATTTTTTTTTCCGTCTGTGTAGCTTCAATGTAGCAATTCGGAGAACAGTTAATTTAATTTAATTGCAATGGAAAGCAAGCTCCGGTGGCAATTTTCCCCACACACCCATTTTCCCCCTTTCCTGCACCCATCTACATTTGCCCTCTACAAATTTAAACTTTAAATAATTTCAATGTTTTTGGTAAATTATTCATTATTTCTGTTGTAACTTATTCTACTCCCTGACACCCTTACCTAAAAAAAGAGATTTTTCCTACACCCTTGTAAATAGAGTGGTCATGGTCATCTTTTCCCTTCCATGCATTAATTTTAATTCCTAGACCAGTATCTTTCCATGCTCATCACTAATATACGCCTTGTACACTCCCATGACTCTCTTTACCCTCTTCCCATCTTTCAATGAACCCCATTCCAGCTGTTTTATCATATCTGCTACTTATAACGTTCTGCAGTAATTTCCAGAAGCATATCTAGCAGCCCTTTTTACACCCTCTCCAACTCCTGTATTTGATACTCAAAATGTGGGTCCCATACTACACTACCATATTCAAGCAATGGCCTAACCAATGTTTTGTAATCCATTCCTTCACTTCTCTCGTACATTAACGAAAATGAAATCACCGAAATTAAGGCGCGAGCTGCTAAAATATTTCCTTATTTCCGAAAATTAGAGAGTTATAAATTAAGAACAAAAAATTGTTGATATAGGCCTATACATTTTTTTAAATAAATCATTTCTTATACGTATTTACCATATCATGTCTATGCTTGACGAAGGCTTTGGGCTGGAAAATTAGTAATACCAAACTAAAAATAAAAACAAATTTGCAAATAAAAACGACAAAAAGAAATGGCATGGAGTAAATTAATCAATGTTTTACCAATCAATAGGTGATCAATAGATGATTCATTATTAGAACAAACCTGTTGATAATAACTTAAAATTAGACGGGCTATTCTCAGTAACTAATTTAAATCGAATTAATTCCTAATCATAGATTTAAAGACAAGTAATTAGTTACGGATATAGATTATCGATCAGTATATGTTCATAACATGTTATTAATAATGTAGTGTAATTTGTAATACAACTTCAATTTAATGGAAAAAAAAATTGTTACAGAAATCTACCATTAGTTTATTCATAGTTTAATAACAACTATTGATAATTTGATCCTGGATTCTTGGGGTTATTTTTCTGTTGTTATTATTATGGAATCTGAAAGATATCATCACCGGCAGATTTCCCATTGTTTTCATAGATTTACAAATTTCTAGTGTGGGAATAATTTCGAGGATGCGTCATATTACATTTAATAAAACAATAATATTACAATGAGGTGATTATGGATTGATTATTTAACATACCATTAGCATAATAAAAATAGTGTTATCTACAAATATATAACACCACATGTTAGTTACGATATATGAATAGAGTTTCCAGAAACATTAATTGTTACTTTTGTATACAGTTTCAACAAAAAGTCAGACACCATATCACTGACTGTATAAAACTTTTTATTATATTGATTGATTCAACAACAAAAAGTTTGTTATTAATTTCCCCTTTAAAGAAAGCAATATCAACTTCCAAAATTGCTTAGAAATCCATGAAAAGTATTCACAATTTTTTGAAGATACATAATTATTATTCTTCAGTTGATTGTGATCTGTGAACTGTGGTCTCTATCTACAATGAAAATTATGATTTGTTAGTAATCGGTTGGAATAATTATTCGCTCCTATTTTTAACGGTCCTTCTTCTGAACTGGTACCGCTGGAAAAATGTTAACTGGTAGTAAAAACTAATCAGGGAACTTATTCTTTGTTAACAATTATAACATTTTTGTTTCATGCATAAGGAAAAAAAAATGCAATTTAATTTTACGGAAGAAGTACTTCCGCCCCGTGCTCCACATATCTGAATAGCTGCGGCGATATCTCCTTATCAACACTTGGATGTTTCGTTTGTTCGAGACCAGGTTGATACGCTCTTCATTAACTCACTAATTTGTCCAGTAGTCAGTTAATGACGTTTCCCATTAATCACTTAGACCTCTAATTTACAACATTGGTCGCCAGGGGGTTTTACCTTCATGCAAAGGTTACTAATTATTACAGTTCTTGACGCAGTTTGATAGTTCTTCCAAATAACAACACTGACGAATCGCTTTTTGATTCATAATTATTTTTAAGTGAGCTCTAAGGTAACATAAGGGACAGACTCGTCCAAAGACACTAAAGCACAAACGTACAAATATTTCTGCGATTAATCTCACGAACCAAAAAAAAAATTCTGATACTTGACAACTAACAATCTTGCCTCTGCCTCCCGTTTAAATAGACGCTACAGAAAAATCCAGAATAGTACAAAGAAAACCGATCGATGTTTCTCGAACAGCGATAATGTAACCAACAATCAAAACTACACTAAAAAAATCAGAATTAATACTAAGTCGCTCACAATCACCATGAAACACGCGGAAATGGAAGTTAAAGATATTTACAGGTATTTTCACACACAATTATCAACATAAACCGGTCCAAACAGCTAAAAATGTTCCTCCAAACCTGTTGGCTAACAGTAAAACCTACAATTACAAACATTTAATTAATATTTCAAGCGTAATACTTTGAATATATTACATATCATTTACACAGTTGAAACTTTCCATAAAATAATGTACATTTACATGACCATTATAAACAAATTCACAATTAATAGAACAAAAGATGTGCAAATAAATAATTAATCAATTCCCAGCTTGATATAAATAGGTCTTATAATAACATTTCATGAAAGGACTGAGTCATATAACCACGAACACGTTTTACGATATTAAGTTTAAAATTTTTAACATGTATACAGGAGAGACGTATGGCAAGACGATAAGGTGTAGTTAAGTTTGATCTCGCGCAGGTGTGATTGCATGTGTTAATGCACCACCACATTGGCTCCAGGAGCTTACAATTGTACCAGATTCGATTTCTGTTTTACTTATGGCTTTACACTTTGTCGACTTCGAGGTCATTAAGAGGCGAGAAAGGACTACGAACAGGAAGGAATTCCGCCATGGACTATTGAAGGAAGCATCCAGGTATTCGTTCGGAGTGATTTCGGGAAACGATGGAAAACCTGAATCTAGATCCCTGGACGGGGATTCGAACCGGCATCCTCCCGAATTCGAGACCAGAGCGTTACAGTTCACCCACCACGCTTCGCAACAGATTCGAGTCTTGGACAACTCGTATGGACCACTCTGACGGCAAATCACCTTGACGAATTCATGGGAAGTACCGCTAATTTCACCTCATAAACTATCCATTTCATAAACAAAAATACTTTCGTCATAGAAAACAAAAATTCCACGTTTCGCAAACACATGTCAACACTTATCTCCTCCAGTGACAATAAAATCTTCAGTCCACGATTACTGAAGATTCACATCTTAAGATTTAAGGAGATTTCCAAGTCACTCAGGAGGCTATATCATACCTAATTGATAATAGCAAAAAAAAAATGTTTGATGCGAGTTGTTTTGTGACAGCAAAATAATAATTTCGGTTGGCGTGTTAAACGATAATTTGCTTAACGTAATGGATTACCTCTAGCTGTGACTGTCTAAACGAAGTGATGACCATCCCATCGTCGAAGTCGAATTCTGAAGTTTCTCTTTCAGTTATTAATTTGCAATACACAGATTACTCACGGGAGAAAGTAGGAAATGAATGAAATATACACATGCAAATAATTCCGGAACGCACAGGAGCTTAATGCATTATTTATCTACTCAACTACTATTATTCCTAGTATTACTATTACTCTGCGATTCACCTGGAGCGATCTTGGAAAACCACGGAAAACTCAGATCAATTATTTGGCTGGAGTGTTTTCTCAAGACATACTTCTGTTGGATTCTATGTTTTCTCCCTCGATAGCATTCCCTAATCTCTCGTGGAAAAAATGATTTTGATCTTATTATATATATATATATATATATATATGTGTGTGTGTGTGTGTGTGTGTGTGTGTGTGTTAGACATGAAGACCGAAAACGCTCATCGGCGCGAAAAAAAAACCCACCTCAATGCGTTCTAGTTTCTTTGAAACGTCAACAATAAGTTATTCACGTTATAGCACTTACAAACAATTGCCAGAACGCATTATGGCTAACTAGAAACGGCCACAACGCGAAATTCGTTTTTTTTTTTTTTTTTTTTTTTTTTTTTTTTTTTTGTAACAGTTTAACGTCCCTTTTTAACAACGTGGTCTTTAGAGACGGGAAAGGATGGGGGCAAGGAATGGGAAGGAATTCGGCCATGGCCTTTTGAAGGAAGCATCCCGGCATTCACCTGGAGTGATTTGGGGAAACCATGGAAAACCCAAATCTGGATGCCCGGACGGGGATTCGAACCGCCGTCCTCCCGGCGAAATTCGCGTTTGGTCCAGGTCGCATTCTGCACGCGTGACTAGTGACATCTTTTAATTTTTTTATGGCCTTGTAACGCGACGGGTAAGAAGAATCTTATATGTTAAATGCAGCCTGGATCGATTCGTCGTGAACACAAAGAGATAGATACTGATAAGCCACAACGTATTGTGGCCGTTTTCAAGAAACCGGAATACGTTGTGGTCAGTTTTTTTTATTATTTTTTTTTCTTCACTCATTGATCGTTTTCGATGAACTTTGTGCTTTCACTTTCCCTCCAACTATATATACCTGCCACGAATCTAAAGGATTTTTTAGTACTGTACCTTCCATTAATTCCTTTTGAAAGAGGCACTACAAAGAAGAAAAACATTGTAAGTGAGGTAGCATTAGTGCTTTGTACACAATCTATTTTACCTCCGGTTAACACTGTTTAAATTATATCCCTCGCTTTTTTTAGCTAACTTCTGAATATGTTCATCCCACAGCAGATTACTGTGAATTGATACCCCTAGTTATTTAACTGAATCAACCTAACTAAGAAATGTGTCATCACTTGTATATTAAGAGCTACATTTTAATACTTTTTTGCTTATTTGAATGATTTGGCACCTTTTTTGCGTTATCTTGAACTGCCGGCCTGTGCTTCAGCCTGACTATAACTTCAAGAGCAATTATATTTCTTCGTAGAGCTAGCGGAAGTGATGAACCAATAGAAAGTCACGTCTATAACTTAGCGGCCAGCACCTTGCGTAGGTGAAAGCGCTGCGCGAAAGTTTCGTTACAGTTTTTTTGCGCACGGTAGTACTCCGTAAGAGGCGGTAGGCAGGTCACGTTCAGGATCCTCTCTCTTCCCCGGAGGCTGTATCGCCGCACCTTTCCCCTCCCCTGCGGGGTTGTGAGTATCGGTCGGTATCTATCTGCCCGGCCGCTCTGGGGGTTACGGCCGTACAGGGAGGGATTCCATCTCTGGCGCGAGATGGAGGCTGCCTTCCGACGTGATCTGATGTGATGTGATGGGACTCTGCCATGTGGGACGTGATACAACAGAGCTACCGGCACCAGCTCCACCTAGACTACCCAGAAACAACCTGCCATCCATAATTACATACATGTACATAGTTGTACTCTTCTGCAGCACAATCTACCTAAATCACTGTGTGCCTCAATTTTGTTTCTGTTGAAAAATTATTTCAGTGGTCAAGTTATAAATTGATGGTAGTATAGATTTCAAATAATATCAGTGTTCGGCCCGGATTTGAAATCGAGCCAATTTCATTGTTACGAAGATCTAGTGTCGAAGTTCACGAATTTATACCAGGCTAGATTTTTCCTGCTGCTTCACCCACGCGGGCATTGGTGTGTGTACAAGTTCGTTACGCTCATTGAGGTGTTAGTCTTTGATGTAGTAGTTCTTATGACTGTTTCAATGTATTCTAACGTATTATACAGGGCGTTCGCCGGGAAACGCAACCCACTGTTAGCGCTACAAGGAAGAAACTGCTCCCGGCATTTTTCGACCGTCGGCCGCGGACTATTTCATAAACTTGTATGTGCTAAGCATTTAAATGGTGACGTAATTCATTAGCTTACCTTATAAAAGATGCTGGAAGTGTTGACACTCTTGTGTAATGCACATTTCACATCTTCTGAACATATTTCGAGACACACGCTGCCCTAACTGACTTAATGATTTTTTGGGTGACTGTTCTAGTCGAAAAGCGATATCGTCAATTTTCTCCTCTGTGAGAATACGGTTGACCGACAGTCTCTTTTTGTTAAAAAATGAACCCGTTTCTCTTACTTTTTTAACCAGACGCAGAATTGTTGATTTAGCTGGCAGTAAAGCGCCAGGAAATTCGCGACGAAATTTACTGCGACACTTTTTAAACGACTTCTTCTTCACATATGTATCGTAGAGAAATATTCTTTGTTGCAAACTGTAACGTACCATAATTTTACTCACACTCAAACACGGTACAGATTAATAAGAGTATGAAGCCCCAAACCAGCCAAACCGCAAAGAAACGTTTATTCACAACACTGATTAATAAGAGACTGAAGTCACAAACTAGCTACAATGCAAAGAAACCGTTCTTAACAATGTAAGGGTCACTGCACTGCACTGTTGGGGCAGCGGAGGTGTTAAACAGTGCGGTGATTCACGGTGCCGCGTGGCGGAAACTGCTGGCCCCGCTGTCCGAGCAAGTTGCCGACGGCAACAGACTGGGAGGGTTGCGTTTTCCGGCGAACGCCCTGTATTTCAGAAAAATGAAGAAATAGATAACAGAAGTTACCTAGTCAAAGAACAGGATCATCGAAAGTATTGTGTATGTGAATGGAGATGTGTCTAAATGCAACTTTTTATAACCGTATCTGGCTGCAAACCCGGAAAGACTTTGTTGTAAAGGTTTGGTGTTTGTGCTAAAGTATCTGGGTTTTCCATGGTTTCCCTAGATCGCTCCAGGCGAATGCTGGGATGGTTCCTCACAATAACACATTGGCGCCACCTGCCATATCCCGTATATCCCTTCCAAACCATTACCTTTCCTGATAGGTGCAATGCACCCTCCGCCAAACACACTTAGTGAATCGCGGAGTAATAGTAATAGTAAGTATGACCTTTGGCGAGTATCACAGAAGCAGTATGATCCTTGGCGCCTATCACTTCAAACAAGTTATTTTTTCTTGTTCTTCCGCAGGTCACGTAGTCATAATGTATACCGTAGGTTTTGAATACGTATATCATACGCTTTCAAACCCGGTTCAAATTGGTTCAGATATTTTTACGTAATGCCTCGACAAAGGGAAAGACAGGTTCAATCCGCTTACAGGTTTGCAACAGTATCTATATAGTTTTTCGTAGTCTGGACGTTGTAGACCTGCTGCAGTATCACATATGCCCCTCGTATGTCAGGACACCAAAAAATAGGTTTTAATACAATCCTCATACTATTATTTATTCGTTTAGTCGAGTGCTGAGCTTTGTCAGTTACACATGTGAGCCATTCATTCCTGCGAAATCCATCAGCAAATTTTTCTGTACTATTTTTTGTTTTTAAAGCGGATAATGATTCAGTACGTAACTGATCCTCTTGTTACAAGTTTAATGGGCGAAAAAAGAAAGATAACAATATACAGATTGATTCACCAATGACGCGTTAGACGACTCGTTATTTGCTTTGATACTTGTTTTGCAGGAACAAGAATTCTGACTCATTTCAGTGGAGTACACGTTTTCCTTTTGTTTCGCGACCCTCATTCATTACAACAAATGTTATGTCACCCAGTTAACTTTCCAACTGGGACGTTCAGGTTTCTCTAAGGTTTAATCGAACGGTTAACCAGGAGAACGGAGCTATCGTGTGGCTTGGTTCGTTGTTGTAGGTTGCGGCGAGTGTTGTCTTCGCAGCAAGGTTTCCCACGTACCATGAAGCATTAGGCAGCTGTCCTCGTTCGTGTTCTTAGGTCCTGTTTTCACCGTACATCCCAGATGCGGAGCCAGTCGTCTTTAGTTGAACGTGTGAAACATATCTTAGCGCAGTTTCACCAAATAAGAAGGTCGAAACGTTTGTATATAACACTATGCCACGGAGCCTCGTGGTGAGCATTGAACGTACACTGCCTGACAAAAAGATTAACAGGTTGAAGGAATATTTTACAACAGATAACTGCTCGCGGGAATTGTATCTACGAGCTGCCTGCGTGATGTGGAGCTACTCCCGTGGCCAGCAAGATCACCAGATCTGTCCTCAATAGTACATGTGTGGGACCAGTCCGGACGACAACTCCGTCCCAGTGCCAGCACCGTGGATATTAAGGAACAGTTACAACAAAGTCGGCCAGCTTACCTCAGGACAGGATGAAACGGTTTTAAGATATCCTTCCCAACCGAATCAGTGCATACATCCAGGACAGAGGGGGTTCAACGTTATACTTATAAATGGGCTTATACTGTCAAGTTCTTTGTAAATTTCAATCAGTTTTGTAAGGGGGCGTGCAATAATTACGTGAGGTGAAATAGGGGGCAGTTCGCCGAAATCTCACCAAGAGGGGGGGAGAGGGGGGCGGAGGGGTTGCCAGAAAACTCTCCAAATTTCACCAAGAGGGGGAAGTCGACAGAAATCTAATCTCGCGTCATCTTTTTAATTACTTTAAGAACAGACGAGCTAAAAGAAGAATAAAAAAGGACTTAAAAAACCACTTGCGACTTCTATTCCAACGTTAGGGGAGATCTCAAAAAATTACGATATCGTAGGGAGCGGCGGTTCCCACCAAATCTCAACATGGGGGGGAGGGGGGATCAGGATTTCTGAAAAAAACGCCTCACGTAGTTAATGGACATGTCCTAATCCCTGAAATAACACAACATATCCTCTCGACTTCTGAAGATTCATTTTGTTTCCTTCTCCGTTTCTGCATACTCACTTTTTTGTCAGGCAATGTATTTTATTTTTCGGCTGAGGGCGCCTTCTAATGCAAAGGATTAAGGTGTATAAAAAACGAAAATACTTTCAAAATATGGAAGCGCAGTATATCGTATTAGATAATTCCATTGAATTATGTGTTCTGGTTTACTTCCATTTTATTTCCGTTTTTTTCTTTATAGGTTACCAATGTCTCGTCTTCAGCATTGTCTCTAGAGCCGTCTTATAACTTCTGAGAAGATACGAACAGAAATCAACCACGGACTTTTTTAGAGAGACTTTTCAGCCCTGGCATCTACCACTTCTGAACGAAGCAAGAAGACTAAGATGAAGATCAGGTCGTCAGGACTCGATTCTTCCATATCCCTGTTGGCACACCTGCATCTTCCCATTTACAAGGCACTGCTGGTTGCTTTATAGTTTCTGGAGTGGAGAAATTTCAAGGTAAGACTGTAATTAGTTCCGCATGTCATCCTCAGTTGTTTCATTCGTACTGTGAAACGAAGCAATTGGTGATAAATATACAAATTGAAGTAAAATATTAAACATAACAGTAAGCAATAGCTCCATCCAAATATCAGCAGGGCATACAAGATGATTTTTTTTAAAAAATCTGCATTTTATTATTATTATTATTATTTTTTTTTCTTTTTTTTTTTTTTTTTTTTTTTTTTTTTTTTTTTTTTTTTTTTTTTGTTCGGGGCATTACGGAAAGGTATTCGGTGATAGTCTTACAAAGGAACCACTGCTGTAGTGATTTCGGGTATGACCGGACAGGGACTTGACGCCACGTCCTCCCGAATACCAAGACCAAGCGTTCCCAGTAACCCATCAAGGTCGTTTTCTGCGTTCTCGTATGCAGAGTGTTTTCAAAGGTACCCTCCTATTATTTTACATCGCGAGGATTCCTTGGTATTTATTTGACAACGAAGCAAGTGGGCCCACTTCTCGCAATTTTAAAATAGAATAAAATAAATGTTCGCCTGTTGGACGAGCATAACAGGCAACTACAGCCTACCAAATCAATTTTCTGTCATTCTTACAACAGTCTCTCTAAAGTCTTCATTTTTTTAAAATAATCCAAAATATATTTATGAAACGTCAAGCCAAAGATCCTCTTTCTCCCCTGGTTTTACGCTCTTTGCCTCTTTAAACTTGAATAGCATAGTTAATTTATACAATCACAAATATTTTGCATATAGGCAAATATGATTTTAATATTAATTTCCATAAGCAGTGAAGTCATCTACCTTAAAAAGAATTCCATATTTTGCTGTAAAAAATTCAACAAAGATACCCGTAACAAGCAATTGTAAGGTTCATCGAAGACTGAAAATCATCTTCAGAGATTTACCACAGAGTATGTATTGTGGTACTAAATCAACTGGCAAGATAAATGCTCAAGTTCGGTAGACTTGGATGTAACGAAAGATAATCAACCGGTGCGGTCCTTAGTAACGAACTGTGTGGTACAAACTTGCGTGCTGGCATTTCCTTCTTCCTTATTCAGACCAATCCAGCATTACCAGCTATGCAAAACAAACAAATTTTCGTGCCGCCAAGAACCTGCGGCATATGAAAATCGAGACGTAAACCCCTGTCCCGCTTTTTTCCACCTGTCCACCATCTGGCTCTTGACGGCGAATTTCAGGAGAAAGGTGAAGCTCCTATTTACGGTCGCGTCACGTGCATTAAGCGAAGGGCAGCGGGTCCGTGAGTGACGGCCGGAGGCGACAACTTGCCGGACAGAACGTCTGCGTAAAACGTGCCGCCCGGCAGAGACATATTTCGTGTGTCACAGTTGGCAACAAGAAACGTCGGCGGCAGTAAAAACGGCGACTCACTGAGCGCGCGGAACGTGGGAACCTTCAGCAGACGGGAGACCGTACGGACACGAGCCTAGTCCGAAAAGTTCTCGGCCTTAATGAAAAATATATATAAAAAACCATCTTTCGACCTGTTTCTTCAGGACATCCTCAAGTTTTAGTACTGAACAATAGTACTCTTTTTTCAATTGCATAAAATAATAAGTTTCTCTCAATTATCATAATCATAGTTTTCAGGGAGAAAAAATCAGTATGCTACGATTTGCTGATGACATTGTCTTGTTAGCAGAGAGGGCTGAGGATATTGAGAAGTTATTGAATGGCATGAATAAAATACTGAAGGAAGATTTTGGACTGAATATAAATCAAAGTAAGACAAAAGTGATGAGATGTAGCAGATATGATACCAATACTAGCAGATATAAAAATAGGATCGGATGCTATAGGAGAAGTGAGTGAGTTCTGTTACTTGGGAAGCAAAATTACAACCGATGGCCGAAGCAGGAAGGATGTTAAAAGCAGAATAGCACTAGCTAAAAGAGCCTTCACGAAAAAGAGAAACCTTTTAGTTTCAAATATTGATCTAGGAATTAGAAAGAACTTTTTAAAACTCTATCAGTGGAGCACAGCACTTACGGTAGCGAAACATGGACTTTTGGAATACCGGAAAGAAAGAAACTTGAAGCATATGAAATGTGATGCTACAGAAGAATGCTAAAAATTAGGTGGACAGACAAAGTAAGAAATGAACGAGTTTTGGAAATGATGGGTGAGAAAAGAAGTTTATGGCAGAAGCTTACAGGAAGAAGAGACAGGCTTTTAGGTCATATTTTGAGACATGCTGGATTGATTAATTTGTTGGTGGAGGGAACAGTCGAAGGTAAGAACTGTAGAGGTAGACAGAGATTAGAATATATAAGCAGATATATGAGGACGTGGGTTGTAAGGGGTATGTAGAAACGAAGAGGTTAGCACAGGATAGGAAGGGATGGAGGATTGCATCAAACCAGTCTAAAGACTGACGACAGCAAATAAAAAATCATAATCATCACATCATCGTTTAAACCACTTACGACTTGTTCCTTTATTTCTTCTTCTTGATTCACGCCTGGTCACAGTCGACGTCACTAGAGGCGGCATAGGAATGGGAAGGAATTCTGTCATGAACTTTTGAAGTGACTGTCCCGACATTCGCTTCGAGTGATTTGGCGAAACCATGGAAAACTCAAATCTGGATTCCAGGACGGGGATTAGAACCGGCATCCTCCTAAATGCGTCTTCATACATGTTGCTGTGACCACTTGTTCGTAGGACAGTGCATGGTGGATGAGCGATAACGCTATGGATTCGCATTTGGGTGGACGCGGGTTCGAATCCCTGAGCATCCAACCAGATTTGTGTTTTCAATGGTTTATCCAAATCAATAGTCCTCAAAAAATACGTAAAAGTAAATTCGTGAAAGCTTGCGACCTGGTGACAGAGTTTCAATTTGCCGCGCATTCCACATCTGTCGTGGCTGTACTTATAGTTTAACGTTGAATCCGAACCACGAAAGATCCTCAAACACATCGCTTAAAATTTTCTGCCCCCACCGGGATTTGAATCCAGGACGGGGCTCTGAGATTTTGAAAGCAATCACTTTGTTATTGAACTACGCCGCCCACAAAAGAGAGCTACTCGGGATTATAATGTGTGGAGTGCATAGCATCCTTTGATACTCAGATTTTTTTAAAACAAACCAGTATAAATGACGACCTGAAACACATATATCTCTTCCAGGATTTGTACATCTAAATCAATGAATCTTTTATAATGGTTTTTTTTTTTTTGGCCTGGAATTTGGGAGGACGCGGGTTCAAATCTTCATCCGGCCATGCAGATTTCGTGGTTTCCCAAAACCACTTCTGGTGAATTATAGGATGGTTCCATCAAATTACCACTGCCATATTCCTTACCGTTGCTTGCCGCTCACTTCCATCCTCTGCCGACTCTAATTATCTCAACGTCGACTAACCGAAAATACAGAAACAAAGGTGGCGTCTGGCTGATTTTCTAGCCGTACCATACAGTTATCGGCCTCCACTCTCCACTCCTCTGCTCTGGGTCTTGTCTTCTCGGGCGCCGAGTACTGTACTCCGGTCTGCACGTGAAAAAAGTAGACACCCAACTTAATAACGCTATGCGTTATGATTACAGGCGTGATCAAGACAACTACCACAAAATGGTTCTCAATACTGAGCCACATACCACCATTTAACCTTACGCGCGAGTACAAGAGGATCGACAACAGAAACTTACCGACCCACCAAGATACTGACGATGTCAAGATCAACCGATTTCGCTTTAGAAAACCACCAATGAAATCGGCAAGGGATTTTACACGTGAAGATTTCAACATCACCAAAGCTTGGATCCAGGAGAGGAATGTACACCAAAATAATAGCATACCTTGTATTACAAAAAAGCCACCATGCTTTGACTTACCTCGTAAAATTTGGTTCCCACTTAACAGGATCAGAACTCAGAACGGCAGATGCGCAAACTCCATGCACAAGTGGGGAACGAGCGTGGTGGGTGAACGGTTAACGTTCTGGCCTCGCATTCGGGAGGACATGGGTTCCAATCCCCGTCCGGGCATTCAGATTTTGGTTTTCCATGGTTTCCCCAAATCACTTCAGGCGAATGCCGGGATGCTTCCTTCAAAAAGGCCATAGCCGAATTCCTTCCCTCTCCCATCCCGCCCTCTAATGACCTTAGCCGTCGACGAGGCGTAAAGCAGTAATAAAAAAAAAAAAACATAAGTGCGGCAAGCAACCAACCCCCATATGCGAATGCGTAGAGATTCAGACTATTGGTTATATTGTTAAAACTGAGCGTGGTGGTGTAACGGTTAGCGTTCTGGCCTCGTATTCGGGAGGACGGCGTTTCGAATCCCCGTCAGGGCATCCAGATTTGGGTTTTCCATAGTTTCCCAAATCACTCCAGGCAAATGCCGGGATGCTTCCTTCAAATGGCCATGGCCGAATTCCTTCCCATTCCTTGCCCCCCATCCTTTCCCATCTCTAATGACCTCACTGTTAAGCAGTTAAAAAACATATTGTTAAAGAATGTCGGATAAGGTTTTATAATGGTGATCCTGTGAACTTCCTTCTGGCAACTCAGGAATCGATAGACTATATTAATAAACTAGATGTTTGTCTGTAATCTTGTTAAGTTTCAGTATGTATATTTTATTACAAATTATCTTAAAAGTTTTTAAATTGCAATAGGCAATAAATAAGTTACGTTAACAAACAGACCAAGAAGTATTGACTGGAACATATTTCGTTACTTTTCCTTAGATTGATTCCGTTCCTCGTGTTGAGATCCTTTACGTAATTAAGCTCGTTGTAACATAAGAAAGGGTAATGTGCCTTCCTGAGTGACTGTAGGTTGTTTTATTTTCAATAGCGTATGTACGGTGGAGAAATTGGAGAGCAACCCATCATTCGCACAGATAATTACGAGAAATCAGGAGGTTCGGTACATCATGGCCAGAGGTTCAAATTCGGACTAGTTTTACTTCAACTAACCCAGGGTAACCGTATAGTGTTTTCTGCGCTATGTTTGAGCTGCCGGAGACGATCTGGTTGGTGTTATCTTTCCGCCTCCTACCAGTATCGACATTTGTTTGTGTGTATGTGCCAGTCACGTCCGAGGCCAATATCCTGGTAGTACAGACTCTCTCTCTCTCCTTTGTGTGTGTGTGTGTGTGTTTGTGTGTGTGTGTGTGTGTCTTCTCAGACGTGACTCAGGCCGCACAGCTATCGGCTCCAAAGTACAGTCACTTCCACAAGACGAGGACCACACTACTGTTGACAGTGATGTCTTTACGTCACGTAAACAAAGAAGGTGGCTTATAATACGTGGTAAAGCTGTAGTAAACCGACTGTATTTGTTACTGAGTAACGACTACATCGCCTGACTCGAATTACCGAAAGGTTACTCACAAATTCATTTTGTTAATCACTTTTGTGGTATAGATGTCAGTTTGATTCGACAAACAAACGAATGACGCATCATACATCATATGGGAAAGGGAATCTGAACGAGAGAATTTACATTTCAACATTGAGCGTCGTGTATTTCTGGGAACTATGATTTGAATTCGTTTCGTTACGAAGGAAAATTTTTGAGCACAAACATGTTGCGCCTACATTATTCATATATATTTGATATCATTTACTGTTAAGAGTTGATATTTTAACGATGTAAGTAATTTTTAACAATACAATGAGTTATTTTGTAAATTTGATTTTGTTTAAAAATAAAATCAACTGTGTATAATTTATAAATAGAAAATTTGAGATTTTTTTTTTTTTTTTTGGTGTTCGCACATTAGTGAGATTTTATTGATTTCAAACATTTATGAAATGTTTTTATTCTAAAATATGACATTTTAACATCTATTTTATTTTACAATGCAGTTTACCTATACTTACTTTACCAAATGAACAATATACTTAAACTTTACAAAAGTACGAACGACGCGACTTGATGCTTCATACTAGTGCTTGATTATTATTACTATTACTATTACTCCGCGATTCACTAAAAGTGTGTGGCGAAGGGTGCATTGCACCTATCGAAAAGGGTTATGGTTTGGAAGGGTTATAAGGGATATGGCAGGAGGCGCCCATGTGCTATTGTGAGGAACGATCCCCGCATTCGCGTGGAGTGAACTGGGAAAACCATGGAAAACCCAGATCAGGATAGCTGGAGTGCTTTATCGAAAGCTACTCCTGTCGGATTTTAAGTTTACTCGCCCGGTAAATCCATTCTATACCATCCCCTAATCGCTCGTGGGAAAAATGAGTACAAAAATTGATCGGTTCTGGCCCTGATTTCTCTTATCTTATTTTCGCGGTCATTTCGAGATATGAATGTTGCTGGTAGCAATATTTGCTGACTGTCACCCCGAAATACCTCTGTCGTGAATTTTTCAATTAGCTTCCGTTGAAAGCAACGCCTTCGGTGTTCCAGGTCTCCCCAACCTAACTCCTTCAACATCGCACTTACGCTTTCCCTCCAACTATATATACCTGTCACAAATCGGGCGGCTCTTCTTTGGACCTTCTCTAAAGCCTCCATTAACCCCTTTTGATGGGGACCCCATACAGAACAACAATACTCTAAGTGAGGACGTACTAGTGACTTGTATACAATCGATTTAACTTCCTAAGTGCATTGATTTAAATTACGACCTAGAAATCGGAGCATACGATTTGCTTTTCACATTACATTCTTGATATGCTCATTCCACGACAAATTATTACGAATTGTTACCCCTAGGTATTTAGCGGAATCTACCGTTCTAAGGACAGTGCCATTAATCTTATATTCATAGTTAAATGGTGTCACCTTTTTACTTACACGCATGACTTGGCACTTTTTAGCGTTTAACTTCAACTGCCAATCTTTACACCACGCAATTATTTTCATAGTATC